>SJYW01014033.1:1424076-1440918 GCA_006410735.1 Raphicerus campestris
TTTTTTTTTTGAGGTATAATTGATTTATAAAGTTTCAGGTATACAGCAAAGTGATTCAGTTTTATGTTTGTGTGTATATATGTGTATGTCTGTTTGTGTATATATGTATACTTTCTCAGACTTTTTTCCATTATAGGTTGTTACAAGGTGGTGAATATAGTTCCTTGTACAATATAATAGGTCTTTGTTTATCTTGTTTATATATAGTTCAGTTGCTCAGTCGTGTCCAACTCTTTACGACCCCATGGACTGTAGCACCCCAGGCCTCTGTGTCCATCACCAGCTACCAGAGCTTACTCAAACTCATGTCCATCGAGTTGGTGATGCCATCCAACCATCTCATCCTCTGTTGTCCCCTTCTCTTCCTGCCTTCAGTCTTTCCAGCATCAGGGTCTTTTCCAGTGAGTCAGTTCTTTGCATCAAGTGGCCACGGTATTGGAGTTTGAGCTTCAGCATCAGTCCTTCTAATGAATGTTCAGGGTTGATCTCCTTTAGGATAGACTGGTTTGATCTCCTTGCAGTCCAAGGGACTCTCAAGAGTCTTCTCCAACACCACAGTTCAAAAGCATCAATTCTTCGGCACTCAGCTTTCTTTATAGTCCAACTCTCACATCCATACCATGACCACTGGAGAAACCATAGCCTTGACTAGATGGACCTTTGTTGGCAAAGTAATGTCTCTGCTTTTTAATATGCTGTCCATGTTGGTCATAGCTTTTCTTGCAAGGAGCAACCAAGTCTTTTAATTTCATGGCTGCAGGCACCATCTGCAGTGATTTTGGAACCCAAAATCTCAGTATTTCCATTGTTTCCCCATCTATTTGCCATGAATTGATGGGACCAGATGCCATGATCTTAGTTTTCTGAATGTTGTGTTTTAAACCAACTTTTTCACTCTCTTTCACTTTCATCAAGAGGCTCTTTAGTTCTTTACTTTCTGCCATAAGGGTGGTGTTATCTGTGTATCTGAGGTTATTGATATTTCTCCTGGCAGTCTTGATTCCAGCTTGTACTTCATCCTGCATGGCATTTCGTGTGATGTACTCTGCATGTAAGTTAAATAAGCAGGGTGACAATATACAGCCTTGACGTACTCTTTTACCGATTTGGAAGCAGTCTGTTGTGCCGTGTCCAGTTCTAACTGTTGCTTCCTGACCTGCATATAGGTTTCTCAGGAGGCAGATCAGGTGGTCTGGTATTCATATCTCTTTCAGAGTTTTCCACAGTTTGTTGTGATCCACACAGTCAAAGGCTTTGGCATAGTCAATAAAGCAGAAATAGATGTTTTTCTAGAACTCTCTTGCTTTTTTGATGATCCAGCAGATGTTGGCAATTTGATCTCTGGTTCCTCTGCCATTTCTAAATCCACCTTGAACATCTGGAAGTTCACGGTTCTCGTACTGTTGAAGTCTGGCTTGGAGCATTACTTTGCTGGTGTGTGAGATGAGTACAATTGTGTGGTAATTTGAACATTCTTTGGCATTGCCTATCTTTGGGATTGGAATGAAACCTAACATTTTCTAGTCCTGTGGCCACTGCTGAGTTTTCCAAATTAGCTGGTATATTGAGTGCAGCACTTTCACAACATCACCTTTTAGGATTTGAAATAGCTCAACTGAAATTCTATCACCTTCACTAGCTTTGTAGTGATGCTTCCTAAGGCTAACTTAACTTCGCATTTTAGGACGTCTGGCTGTAGGTGAGTGGTCACACCATCATGGTTATCTGGCTCATGAAGATCTTTTTTGTGTAGTTCTTCTGTGTATTATCTATAGTAGTGTACATCTGTTAAACCCAGATTCCCAATTTTCCTCTTTTTCACCTTTCGTAGCTGTAAGTTTGTTTTCTGTCTGTGAGTCTCTTTCTATTTTGTATGTAAGTTCACTTGTATCATTTTTTAAAACTCCTACACATAAGGGAAAAACGGTCTTTCTCTGACTTCAGATGCCTAGTATGATCATTTCTAGGTCCATCCATACTGCTGAAGATGGCATTATTTCATTCTTTTTTATGGCTCAGTAATATTTTATTCCATTATATCAATACATCTATGTGTGTGTGTGTGTGAGCACACCACATCTTTACCCACTCATCTGTTGATGGACATTTAGGTTTCTTCCATGTCCTGGCTATTGTAAGTAGTGCTGCTATGAACATTGAGGTGCATGTATCTTTTTGAATTAGAGTTTTCATCTTTTCCAGATATATTCCCAGGAGTGTGGTTGTTGGACCATATGGTAGTTCTATTTTTAATTTTTTAAGGAACCTCCATACTCTTCTCCATAGTGGTTGCACCAGTTTACGTTCCCACCAACAGTGTAAGAGGAGTTCCCTTTCTCCACACTCTGCAGCATTTATTATTTGTAGACCTTTTGATAATGGCCATTCTGAGTGGTATGAGATTATATCTCATTATAGTTTTGATTTGCATTTCTACAGTAATTAGCAGTGTTGAGCAACTTTTCATGTGCCTGTTGACCATTTGTATGAAAGAAATATCTATTTAGATGTTCTCTTTTTTTATTTTTTTTATATTGTGCTCAGCACATATTTATAATGGATCTCATGTTGATGGTCTTCCTCCCTCATTATCTTTTTTCCTACATATGGAATTCAGAAACTTGACTCTCTTGCTTCTTTTATCCCTTATCTCATGCCTTCTATTCCCTAAACTAAAGGACACCCCCTATAGTTACCTCCCTCTTCTGATAATTTCGTTTGTTCTTTGTTCTAGATAATTTTGACACTATGGTATTGCCATTATTATTATTATTACATTTGTCCATAAGTATTTACTTCTCAAAGTATTCTCACCTGGATACAATTGTACTTGTTTCTCAAAATTCCAGGGAGATACACAAGAAAGCTGTTATTTCCACTTATTCATGAAGAAACAAGTCTTGCACAGGTGACCCTAGTGGACAAAAGTCAAACATGATGGTCATCACCACCATAAAATTCATAGTCTGGTCTCTTGAAGCATTAAAATCAGATAGCTAGGTTTGCCCTTTGATAGGAACACAGCTTTGATGTCCTGAGAGCTTTTTCTTTGAATAGACTTGCCCCATCCATATAAGAAGCATTTGTATAATACTCTCAATCAAGCCTGGCAGAATTTCTCTCTAGTTTTATTTTAGTGATAGGCAAAAGGACAGTTCTTCACTCGTCCATGAAGATATTTATGAAGAGCAACAGCCCAGAAGCCCAAGATGATGACAGACCATCTTGAATGGATGAATGGTGATGATGAAGAAACATGCCTTATGATCTCAAAGTCTAGTCTTTGAATCCCCAGCACTAGAAACTTAGGAACAAGCAAAATCAAAACAAATTTCAGAGCCCTCTGAAAACTCAAGCATTATTACTAAAATGTTTACTGAATGCCCGTATCCATCAAACTGTATTGATGGAACTTGCTATCTAGGACTCTGGAATCTAAGACAATACTGATCCATGTAAAGTGAATTGTTACACCTGGACATTTAAGTATCTCAGATTATGTTTAGGCATTGATGTTAAGTGTGCACAGGTATGAGTATGTATGTGTGTGTGAAAGAGAAGAGGGAGGGAGGAACAGAGAGGCAGAGAGACTGAAAGGGAGAAAACCTTACTTACTTAGATTTGGCCAAATATGTACCAGAGATAAAGGGATAGTGAAGATGAGGCTGGTTTTGAAATGCTATAAATGTTTTTAAGAAAAGAAAACACATTATAAAATTAGGATTTCAGTATCAGTGACTCAGTAGATCAAAATACTGGCATAGTCACAAATAGCAAATAAAATGTTAAATACCAGAAATAAAGATAGGAAATAAGCAAGATCTATACAAAGAAAGCTTCACCAAGAGATTAAAATTTTAAAAAATTAAATGGAGAGGCACAACATTATATATTAGATGTTCATCTGAGCATTAGTGATGAAATGAATTATAAAGCGAGTTAATAAACATGAATTGTGGTGCCTGGGTCAGAGTAATTGCTTAATTAATATTTGTCACTTGTGGTTTAAATGTGAAAAATTGAAGATGGAGATAAATAGTGATTCCAACAGAGGAGTGTGACTAAGTAAATTATAATACATTCATTTAAAACATAGAATATTTTACAAGAATCATGTTTGTGAAGAGTTGTTATGATACAGGAGAATGTTGAAAGTAAAAGATGAACTGGGGGAGACTATAAAGTAGTATACACAATAAGATTAAGCTGTCTTTATCAATCAAAAGTGTTCACACATCTACATGTATAGTATGGCTGTGTCCCTTCACTGTTCACCTGAAACGACCACAACATTGTTTATCCCTGTCCGTTCTCTGTGCTTAGTCACTCAGTTATATCCAGCTCTTTGCAACCCCATGGACTGTAGCCTGCCAGGCCCTTCTGTCCATGGGATTCTCAAGGCAAGAACAGTGGAATGGATTGCTCTCTTCAGGGGATCTTCCCAACCCAGGTCTCCTGCATTGCAGGCAGATTCTTGACCATCTTTTTTTTTTTTTTAATTGGAGGCTAATTACTTTATAGCATTGTAGTGGTTTTTGCTATACATTGACATGAATCGGCCATAGGTGTACATGTGTTCCCCATCCTGAACTCCCTCCCACCTCGCTTCCCCAGAGTCTTGACCATCTTGAGCCACCAGGGAAGCCCTAATATTTGCAGGATACTTAGTAAATCTTGGTAACCTTTGGCTATTATAACTTCAGATTTTACTATAATAAGTTTTTACTCTTTTTCCAATTTTTCTATAATGTTTAGATCTTATTTCTAGTCTGAAATAAGGATTTTCCTAAAGATACTACAAATCTTTAGCAAGAAGAGGGAAGGCGTGTTAGTAAATAAGTGAATTCTTTCCACCTTGAAAGGTGGTCCTACTTCTAAATCATTTGTTCTTATCAAGCTGATACTGTCAGCTCCATTGTTCACTTAAGACAAATTTTTTTAATTCTGATGTGTTCTAGTCTTGAGAATCTCTAAGGATAGAGAAATCACAGCTTAACACAGTTCCTGCCCAAAGGAAATAATTGAAAAATATCATCAGTTTAGTTATTTTGGTTCTGAGTTTTACTGGGTTTTTACCTAAGCAAAAGCTCTCCTCCACTAATATAAGCCTACTTAAGAAAAAAATTTTTTGAGATTTAGTTGGCGTGTAATTTTGTGGAACTTTGA
Organism: Raphicerus campestris; assembly: GCA_006410735.1. Lineage (NCBI taxonomy): Eukaryota > Metazoa > Chordata > Mammalia > Artiodactyla > Bovidae > Raphicerus > Raphicerus campestris. The sequence continues at coordinate 1,429,243 of SJYW01014033.1, forward strand.
AGTGTACATTACTCTGATATGATACATTTCTATATTGCAATATGATGCCATTGTAGCATTAGTTAACACTTCTATTATGTCACATAATTTTCTTTTCTCACGGTGGGAATAATTAAGATCTGGTCTCTTAAATCTTAGATGTTTAGAGTCTGATGTTGACACTACAATATTGTCTATAATCTCTATGCTGTGATTAGGTCCCCAGGACTTACTTGTCTACCAGTTGCAAGTTTGTACACTTCACATCTCTCCTGTTCCCCAGCTCCCAGCCCCTAGTAACCACCACTCTACCCTCTGTTTTCGTGACTTTGCCTTTTTAGATTCCACACGTAAGTGATAACAGGAAGTATTTGTCTTTCTTTGCCCGACTTATCTCACTTAGCATAATGCCCTCAAGGTCCATCTGTATTGTTGCAAATAGCAGGATTTCCTTCTTTCTCCGGGATAGTGTTCCATTGCATGTATATGTGTACCACGGCTTCTTTATCCATTCATCATTTGATGATCTCTTAGGTTGCTTCCATATCTTGGCTTTTGTGACTAAAGTGAAAGTGAAGTCGCTCAGTCCTGTCCGACTCTTTGGACTGTAGCCTACCAGGCTCCTCTGTCCATGGGATTTTCCAGGCAGTAGTACTGGAGTGGATTGCCATTTCCTTCTCCAGGGTATCTTCCTAACCCAAGGATTGAACCCGGGTCTCCTGCATTGTAGACAGGTGCTTTACCGTCTGAGCCACCAGGGGAGTCCTTTGGCGAAGCTTTTGTGACTAAGGCTGCTATAAAGGTGAGAGTGCAGATGTCTTTCAGGATCCTGTTTTCATTCCCCTTGGATGTATACCCACAAGTGGGTCAGGTAGTAGCTCTTTTTCCTAGTATGCTGTGCTGTGTTGTGCTTGGTTGCTCAGTTGTGTCCGACTCTGCTACCCTATGGACTGTAGCCCACCGGCCTCGCTGTCCATGGGGCAAAATACTGTTCTCCAGGCAAAAATACTGGAGTGGGTTGCCATGCCCTTCTCCAGGGGAATCTTCCCAATCCAGGGGTCGAACCAGGGTCTCCTGCATTGTAGGCAAATTATTTACCAGCTGAGCTACTGGGGTGATACAGAATGTTTTAACATTTTTATTTATATAATAAATACTTTTATTTATTCATTTTTAGCTGTGCTGGATTTCCATTGCTGCACGGGCTTTTCTCTAGTTGTAGCAAGCGGAGGCTACTGTCTAGTTGCAGTGTGCAGGCTTTCATAGTGGCAGCATCTCTTGTTGTGGAGCACAGGCTCTAGGGTGCCCAGGCTTCAGCAGCTGTGGCGCATGGATTCAGTGGTGGCAGTTTCCCGGCTCTCGAGCATAGGCTCAATAGTTGTGGCACACGGGCTTAGTTGCTCCAAGGCATATGGGATCTTCCCGGACCAGGGATAGAACCCGTGTCTCCTGCATTAGCAGGTGGACTCTTCCCCACTGAGCCACCAGGAAAGCCCTCATGTAGTAGTTCTGTTTTTAATTTTTTCGAGAACCTCCATACTGGTTTCCATAGCTAAGTCCACCTGTTTGTTCTCTTACCCATGTAGTGAGGGCACCTGATGCTCCTGAGATGAGTCTTTGATGCTTTTGAAGAGCATGTGATCTGTAATATTTTTCCACACTGTCTCTTCAGTAAGGATCTATCAAGAGAAGGAAATAGCAGACACCAGAGAGGATGGCTCTGTTAGGTCATTAGAATACAAAACGGGAGTCCAGAATGGCAGCGGCTAAAAGACAAGAAAGGGAAAAGCCTGCCAAGATAGATAAGGAAGGTCCAAGGACTGGAGTGAGGCCCTCGGTAGGAACAGACAGCGCTCCTGGCTAGCCCAGTTTACAGAGGGCAGGCCCAGGGGGAGGAGAGACTTATAAAAAGAGGAGCCAGAGGGCTAGGTCTCGCGCTCTCNAGAGGATGGCTCTGTTAGGTCATTAGAATACGAAACAGGAGTCCAGAATGGCAGTGGCTAAAAGACAAGGAAGGGAAAAGCCTGCCAAGATAGATCAAAGGAAGGTCCAAGGACTGGAGTGAGGCCCTGGGTAGGAACAAACAGCGCTGCTGGCTAGCCCAGTTTACAGAGGGCAGGCCCAGGGGGAGGAGAGACTTATAAAAAGAGGAGCCAGAGGGCTAGGTCTCGCGCTCTCCGGCCTGCGCGCACTCGCTTGCGTGCTCTCCATGTCTTCTAGGTCAGCATGCCCTCAAGCCTCAAGGATGTATTTTCCTTTTTTTCTAAATAAAACTGATCTGAGAACTATTAACACAGTCCGTCTGAGAGCTGTGATGCGTCGAGGGCTTTAACGTCCATTGCTTCAAATTTTTGTTGTAATGAGACACAACTGAGGAGATTATACTCCCCTGACAGCTCCATCCCTCAGATATCCCACAAGCCCCCCAAAATCTCTTCCACATTTGTGTGTGATTGTGGCAAAGTCTTAGTTCCATTATCAATGAGAATGGAGACAGGAGGTAGGAATATGGCAAATAGATTATCTGCATGGTCAAAGACGGAGGGAGCCCGGGCCACCAGCCTTCTCCTCTGATTCTGGCTGTTCCTCGCCTCTGCCTCCACAGCAGGAAGCCAGATGCATGGCAGTCAGCTCTGAAGGTCAAAGAGAAAAGCTGGGAGAAGATGAGGGAGGAGAGCTTCAAGTCAACACAAAGAAACATCACTTGAGTGTGTTTGGCACCCTCAGAGAAGGAGCCGTAGGACCCTGCAAATTTTCAGCCACCGCTTCTCAAGGGTAGAGCGCAGTGGGCAGGGATCCTCACAGTTCATTCATTGAACAATGTTTGTACACTTACTATGCGCCAGACACAATGGTGACCAGATAGATACATGCTAGCCTTATCCAGCTGACGTTCTGGACATCCCTGAGCTAACAGGGTCTCAGTGAACACTGTTCTTGCCCTTGAGAATTCTGAACCAGTTAAGACACAAGACACAGAAAACAGACGAGTTGTTTGGAGCATGTCACTTCAAGTCCACAGTCAGGGGTCTACTCTGCCCCTAAACTGGACGGGTTATCCAGTCTCCATGAGAACCACAGGACAACCACAGCTGTCCCTTGCTTGTCAGATGATGCGGGCGAGGTCTCAGCTCTCTGGCAACTTAATGTATGATTCGGGGAAGACAGCCCATGCCACGTTAGCACATAAACAAAGTCATTTCGGAGTGATAGACACTGTGAAGAGAATAAATAGGGAAGTATGAGAGAGGAGGATTAGTGGGGGCAGGTGGTGAAGAGAATCTACTTTAGGAAGGGTAATGGGCAAAGGCTAAAATGATGGAAACTAGCCAGCCATAGAAAGACCTGGACAGAGCCAGGAAGTGCAAAGGCCCTGGGGTGGAATAAGCTTTGTGTGTTCCAGGGATGTATGCTATGACATATATGTCATCCACTTAAAATGGATTTAACTCCCCCGGGAAGGNAAAGCCAGGAAGTGCAAAGGCCCTGGGGTGGAATAAGCTTTGTGTGTTCCAGGGATGTATGCTATGACATATATGTCATCCACTTAAAATGGATTTAACTCCCCCGGGAAGGAACCCCAGAATAGGCCACAAAATAGAAAGGTCAGGCTCTGTTAGCCAGTGGAATGTCACATGCGAGCTCTTAACAGACCATTACTTTGCTTTGCTCTCAAGCCACATTGCTCCCAGACTTAGCATCAATTCTTGGTTTATTCTTCCTTCAGCCTCACTGCAAACTAAAGCAATTACTCAAAGCTAATTTTGTCCCTGAACTAAGATCTATTTTTGTCTGGATCTCAGTTTTCCTGGGCATAAATGACCTGTGCATTTAAATGGAGATTACATTAATGTACCATAGCCCAGGTTTCTCTGGCTTTTTATCCCTCTCTGCTAAATCAACTCCTCAGAATTCCTCTCTGTATTTTTAGATGTTTCTCACATGCTCACATGAAAGTCTAATCTTCTGTTAACATGTGCAAGCCTGGCTTCTGCTTCCAGTGGACTCTAGGATAACTACCAGGCACCCCTGTGCTGATTCTCAACCGCACAACCATCTCTTGCCAGATCCCACCAGTTTCTCTGAGCCCCGTCNTCTGTTAACATGTGCAAGCCTGGCTTCTGCTTCCAGTGGACTCTAGGATAACTACCAGGCACCCCTGTGCTGATTCTAAACCGCACCACCATCTCTTGCCAGATCCCACCAGTTTCTCTGAGCCCCGTCAGTCCTCTAGAGCCCTCAATGCACAAAAGCTCTGTCACTAGGTCTTGTTTCTTTAAAAATAATACAGTGTTCAACTTAGTGATTTTTAGTATATTCACAAGACTATACAATCATCACCACTATTTAATTCTAATAAATTCTCACCACCTCTAAAAGAAATCCCACACCTACTAGCAGTCACTCCCCAAACCCTTTTCCTCTCAGATCCTGGCAACCACTAATCTATATTCTGAGTCTATGAGTTATTGTTGGCAACAGCTAATCTATTTTCTGGGTCTGTCAGTTTCTCTTGAGGAATGTGTGTGCAGGTCAGGAAGCAACAGTTACAACCAGACACACAACAACAGACTGGTTCCAAATAGGGAAAGGAGTATGTTAAGGCTGTATATTGTCACCCTGCTTATTTAACTTATATGCAGAGTACATCATGAGAAACGCTGGGCTGGATGAAGCACAAGCTGGAATCAAGATTGCCGGGAGAAATATCAATAACCTCAGATATGCAGGTGACACCACCATTATGGCAGAAAGTGAAGAACTAAAGAGCCTCTTGATGAAAGTGAAAGAGGAGACTGAAAACGTTGACTTAAAGCTCAACATTCAGAAAACTAAGATCATGGCATCCGGCCCTATCACTTCATGGCAAATAGATGGGGAAACAGTGTCAGACTTTATTTTGGGGGGCTCCAAAATCACTGCAGATGGTGACTGCAGCCATAAAATTAAAAGACACTTACTCTTTGGAAGGAAAGTTATGACCAACCTAGACAGCATATTAAAAAGCAGAGACATTACTTTGCCAACAAAGGTCCATCTAGTCAAGGCTATGGTTTTTCCAGTAGTCATGTATGGATGTGAGTGTTGGACTATAAAGAAAGCTGAGCGCCAAAGAATTGATGCTTTTGAACTGTGGTGGTGGAGAAGACTCTTGAGAGTCCCTTGGACTGCAAGGAGATCCAACCAGTCCATCCTAAAGGAGATCAGTCCTGAGTGTTCATTGGAAGGTCTGATGTTGAACCTGAAACTCCAATACTTTGGCCACCTGATGCAAAGAACTGACTCATTTGAAAAGACCCTGATGCTGGGAAAGACTGAGGGCAGGAGGAGAAGGGGATGACAGAGGATGAGATGGTTTGATAGCATCACCGACTCCATGGACGTGAGTTTGGGTAAACTCCGGGAGTTGGTGATGGACAGGAAGGCCTGGTGTGCTGCAGTCCATGGGGTTGCAAAGAGTCAGACACAGCTGAGCAGCTGAACTGAACCGATCAGTTATTGTGGTTATTTCACATAAATGGAATCATACAGTTGGTGATTTTTCATGTTTGGCTTTGTCAGGGAGGGGAAATTCTCCCCCTCTATCCCTCTTGAGTTCTTGTGGCTCACCTAATAATAAAATTGACACAAATTAAAATTTGTCTCTTTTTAATTTGTGTGCACAGAGGTCTTCGGAAGGGGTACCAAAGAAGTGGCCAAAGCAGGCAGCTTTTATATCAGACAAACAGTAAATTTGTGAGAACGCAACAGGACAAAGAAACCATAGTTTTGGGTGCTTAGTTAGTGAAGAATCTGAACAGGAGTTTGGCCTGGGTGGTAAATTGTAAAAGTAACGAAGTTTGTTTATACAAGCTTCTCAGCCTGAATTCCCTGTATCTGTCAGTAAGGGGTCTTTCTACCTCCAAATGGAGAGCCTGCAACATTCACATGAGAGATTTATTTCCTGCTTCCAGGGAGACAGAAAGGAGGGTCAAAGGGTCCCTCTTGCATTGAGCATTTCTTTATTAACTTTAATTCAAAAATAATCATTATGCCATTAAAGCATGTTTTAGGGTGACTTGCCCTGGGCCCCAGCAGCTTCTTTCATTTAGTGCAATGTTTTCAAGGTTCATCCACATTGTAGTTTATGTCAGCACTTACTTCTTTTTAATACTGAATAATATTCTGTTATATGAATATACCACATTTTGGGTTTTAATTCACTTTGTTGTTGAACATTTGGGTTGATTCCGTTTTGGAGGCTATTGTGAATAATGCTGCTGTGAATATTCATGTACAGGCTTTATGTGAACATAGGCTTTCCATTTTCTTGGGCATATACCTAAGAGTGTAATTGCTGGGTTGTATAGTAATTCTGTTTAACTTTTTAAGAATCTGCCAACCTGTTTCTAAAGCCATGGCATCACTTTCCTTTCCCACCAGCAGTGTCTGAAGATTCCAGTTTCTCTGCATCCTCAATAATACTTGCCACTACCTGTCTTCACCGCTCTGACCATCCTAGTAGGTATCTTGTTGTGATTTCAGATTTGCAGATTCATTTCCCTAAAGACTAAAGAGACTGAGCATCTTTCCTTATGTTTATTGGCTGTTTGTATATCTTATTTGGAGAACTGTTTATTCACATTCTTTGCCCATTTTTAATTGTCTTTTTATTGCTGAGTTGTAAGAGCTCCTGGTGTATTTTGCATATGAGTCCCTTATCAGATCTCTAACTTGCAAATGTTTTCTCCTCTTTGGTGGGTAGTCTGGGCCTTGCTTCTTTCACTTGCTTTGTGAAACTTGTTACAAGGAACTAACTGTGTTCCAAAGTTTTTAGGAAAACCCATCTTTTTTTTATTTTTTTGCTTGTAGCCTCTCTTTCCTTTAGTTTGCCATTTGAACCCTTGGCTGGCAGTGGATTTCAAAGGCAGGCGCTGAGTGGGTCCAGACTCTGCACTCAACTCCTGGATTCTAATGTTGGCTCCATTCCTTCACCTAATTTCTCTGGGCTTAGGTTTCCCCACCTCTCCAAAAGAAATGTTAATGCAGACCTCTCTACATTGTTCTCAGAATTGCATGAGATAATGCTGGGCCCTTTTATACTCATCTCAATAAAGCCCCACCAGCAACCTGTGTAGTAGGTACTATCATCCCATTTTACAAAGGAGGAAAACAGATTCAGATTCATTCCTCCAAAGCTTTTTTCTCCCTTTGGGTTCATGGCATCCCACTCAGTATTCTTGCCTAGAGAATTTCATGGACAGAGGAGCCTGGTGGGCTATGGTCCATTGGATCACAAAGAGTCGAACAAGACTGAGCGAAGTTCAGTCACTCAGTCGTGTCCAGCTCCCTGCAACTCCATGAAATGCAGCACAACAGGCCTTCCTGTCCATCACCAACTCCTGGAATTTACTCATACTCATGGAGTCGGTGACGCCATCCAACCATCTCATCCTCTGTCGTCCCCTTCTCCTCCTGCCCTTAATCTTTCCCAGCATCAGGGTCTTTTCAAATGAGTCAGCTCTTTGCATCAGGTGGCCAAAGTGTTGGAGTTTTAGCTTCAACATCAGTCCTTCCAGTGAACACCCAGGAGTGATCTCCTTTAGGATGGACTGGTTGGATCTCCTTGCAGTCCAAAGGACTCTCAAGAGTCTTCTCCAACACCACAGTTGAAAAGCATCAGTTCTTCGGCACTCAGCTTTCCTTATAATCCAACTCTCACATCCATACATGACTAATGCAAAAACCATAGCCTTCTACTAGACGGACCTTTGTTGGCAAAGTAACGTCTCTGCTTTTTAATATGCTGTCCAGGTTGGTCATAACTTTCCTTCCAAGGAGTCTTTTACTTATTTACTTACTTACTGCCATATTGAATATCCATCTATCTGTTGTATAACATCTGTAATAAAATCGGGCTGAGCACAGTTCACACACACACATACAAATACTGGGAGGGTTGGTTCCATTTAAGTGAAAAATTGTCAGTGACTCTGACTTATGAAGTAAAGACGACGACTACTGCTAAGTCACTTCAGTCGTGTCCGACTCTGTGTGACCCCATAGACGGCAGCCCACCAGGGTCCCCCGTCCCTGGGATTCTCCAGGCAAGGACACTGGAGTGGGTTGCCATTTCTTTCTCCAATGCATGAAAGTGAAAAGTCAAAGTGAAGTCGCTCAGTCGTGTCCGACTCTTAGCGACTCCATGGGCTGCACCCTACCAGGCTCCTCCATCCATGGGATTTTCAGGCAAGAGTACTGGAGTGGGGTGTCATTGCCTTCTCCGGAAGTAAAGGCTAAAAGACTAAAATTCCTTCACAGGTGTTGACCTCAAGCTGAAAATTCCTTCTTCTGGTCATTCAGACAGCAAACCTGTGTCTGCCAATCTAGGGCAGAAGCCCACCCTTCAGAACTCTGACATGGAAAGTTAGATGACTCAGTTTACCCTTTCTTCTGCTAGCACCAAAATAACAGGTTGCTTTGGCTGGTCAGAAAATTATGCCAATCGATTGTTTTGTTTTGGTGTCTGTTTTGCTTTGCTGGTGGGGTTGTTTGGTTTTTTGACTCCATCAAAGGGAATTAAAGGAGTACTAAGTGTCCTCTATTAGGCACTTGAAATGAAGTGGTGAGTAAAGAGAGACGTGATGTCTGTCCTCATGGAGATCACAGTTACAAATACTTGACACGTCCATAAGCAACAGAGTGAGTAACCCTGAGCCACACCAAGAACTGTGTGCTAATAAGAAAAGAATTCATTGTGATGTTAGGAACTGCAATTCAGGAGACACAGATTCAGACGAAACCGGATGAGTGTTCCAGGGAACAGAAAGACTCAGGGGCTTGTAAAGGCAAAAGCCGCAAGGTTGTTAAAGTGGTCTGGCAGGAGTTACTATTGATTCTGACACAGAGAAGGAGATATCTTTTCCAGAAAGGATGGACTGACATGAATTATTTTAGGGTAAGGGCCTGATGAGTATCCAGAGTTTCTGGAACAGCAGGGAGATGAAAACAAATGAGCCATTAAATATACTTTGGTAGGGTTCCCATTCCCTTGCCCAACTTTTCTCCTTCATGATTTTGCCCAGCATTAAGAAAAAAAGACCTCAGTAAAAATCAAAAGTGATGCCATTAAGTCCCCTTCTTCCTTGGTACGGCATAGAAGGTACATTTCTGTTACCTGGGACTGGTAACCATGGAGCCTTAGCTGTCACNCCTCAGTAAAAATCAAAAGTGATGCCATTAAGTCCCCTTCTTCCTTGGTACGGCATAGAAGGTACATTTCTGTTACCTGGGACTGGTAACCATGGAGCGTTAGCTGTCATGCTGACACCTTAGTGGGAAGTTGCTCTTCTGGAAAGCTCCTGATGTCTGATAGTGGTCTGTGATCAGAGGGCATAAATCATGTGTGGGGGATGGGACCAGAAGCCAAGCCCCTGAGTGCCCTCCCCACCATCATTGATGCCCCTTGCCTTCCAAGGGACAGACTTTGTGGCCTTCCATGGCCTTCCAGGTCTGGCCCTGGACAGGGTTCCCCAGAAGCTCTCCTCTCTGTTCACCTCCCCACACCCTACCCCCTGCCACCTTTCCTGGCCTACATCCTCATCTAGGTCATTTCCTCTGCTTGGAGCTCTCTCCTCTGTCCGTCTCATGTGGCCAGTGACTTCTCATTCTTCCTGTCTCAGCTTACATTTCAACTTCCTCAGGGCAGCCTTCTCAGGTCACCCCATCCTAAGTCCCCTGACCTAGGTTCTGACTCAGCCCTGGTCTGTTTCCTTCTGGGCTCCAGAAAAAGATGATCAAAATGGAGTTGGTATTGCTAAGAAAGCTCTCGAAAATGAAGCCAGGGGAGCCACTGAGGAAGTGTGACTTCTGCATGTCTCAGCCTGGATGGAATCTAAACTTTGACCACTTATTGTGAAGATGCAATTATATGGTGCACAGAAGGTGATTAGGTCAGGGCCTGGCATAGTATAGGCATTCTATAAATATTAACTATTTTATTTTAGCTATTTAGTTTAATAAAATTAACTTTTATTTATATTAACTAATTTATTTTAGCATGATAGTTCATTCTTATAACTATAGTTATAACTATATATTATTTTATAAATATATAAATGATAATGGCAACCCACTCCAGTGTTCTTGCCTGGAGAATCCCAGGGACGGGGAAGCCTGGTGGGCTACCGTCTATGGGGTCGCACAGAGTCGGACACGACTGAAGCGACTTAGCAGTAGCAGCATAAATGATAAAATAGAAATAATAACTATATATTATTATTATAACATTCATTATTATAACATAGTCCCTGGCTTCACTGCCAACCTTATCTCATATTCCCCTTCCTCTCTCCCTTCCCCCACTTTTCATGCCTATATTTCAGTCACATTGGACTTTCTTTAGTACCTTGAACAGAANGACTTAGCAGTAGCAGCATAAATGATAAAATAGAAATAATAACTATATATTATTATTATAACATTCATTATTATAACATAGTCCCTGGCTTCACTGCCAACCTTATCTCATATTCCCCTTCCTCTCTCCCTTCCCCCACTTTTCATGCCTATATTTCAGTCACATTGGACTTTCTTTAGTACCTTGAACAGAAAAATTATTTCCCTCTCACATATGCTGCTTTCTCTGCTGGGCATCTTCTTCCCCCTTTTTGCAGATCTGGCTTCTTCTCAGGTCTTCAGGTCTTGACACCTGCCACAACTTGAGGGAGAGCTTCCTCCCACAGTCCCATTTTTCTTGCCTTGGTAATATTCTGTATTCTTGTTTACTTGCATCTTTGGTTGTTGTTCAGTCACTTAGTCGTACCTGACTCTCTGTGACCCCTGGATTGCAGCACACCAGGCTTCCCTGTCCTTCATTATCTCCCAGAGTTTGCTCAGACTCACGTCCATTGAGTCAGTGATGCCATCCACCATCTCATCCTCTGCCACCCGCTTCTCAGTCTTTCCCAGCATCAGGGTATTTTCCAGTGTGTCAGCTCTTCACATCAGGNAAGCATCAGGTTCTTGAATAACTGCCTTTCAACCAAACAGAAATGGAGCGGATGCTTTTTAAGGGCTTACATTATGCCAGACACTGTTCTAAGCACTCTGTGCCATATATTCGTCACAAGAGCCAACTGAAGAAGCCACTATTTATTGTCCACCAACAAGGAAACTGAGGTCTGGGGAGGTTGAGTAACTTGCCTGAGGACCCATAAGGAGAAAGTGGTAGAGGTAGGATTTGAACTTGCATGGTTGGGGCTTCCCTGGTGCCTCAGGTGGCAAAGAATCTGCCTGCCAATGCAGGAGACACAGGTTTGATCCTTGGGTTGGGAACATTCCCCTGGAGAAGGGAATGGCACCCCACTCCAGTATTCTTGCCTGAAGAATCCCATGGACAGAGGAGCCTGGTAGGCTATGGTCCGTGGAGCCGCAAAGAGTTGGACACGACTGAGCAACTAACACTTTTCACACTTTTAGTCTCATTCCAAAGCTCCAGCTCCCAGCATGACTACTTACCACTAGCCACTAGTCCAAAGCACTAAATTACAGTCTGTTGCCTTTAAACAGACTTATAGGCTGATTTCCAGGGTTATTTTCGAGATAACTCACACCAGGACTCACTTCTGGCGTAGCATCTCTTTTCCTTGGAAACTGCAAAAGGGATGGGGGTGGGGATGGGGTGGGGTGTGTGTGTGTGTGTGTGTGTGTGTGTGT
>SJYW01014033.1:1441042-1523695 GCA_006410735.1 Raphicerus campestris
TAAGAGACAGGTGCGTGCACACACGCTTAGTCGTGTCCAACTCTTTGCGACCCCATGGACTATAGCCTGCCAGTCTTCTCCACCCATGGGATTTTCTAGGCAAGGGTACTGGAGTGGGGTGCCAGTTCCTTCTCCAGGGGATCTTCTCAACCCAGGAATCGAATCCAGGTTTCCTGCATTGCAGGCAGACGCTTTACCCTCTGAGCCACCAGGGAAGCCCCCAGAGAAGACAGTAAAACCTCAGTGACTGAGAAAGACAGCATCTGGCTAAATAGGATTTGTTCTTCAGTCTCTCCATATTCTTCAGTTCTCAAAACAGCTCTCTTGCCACCAAAGAAGTTGTTTAACCATTAAAAGAAAAAATAGAGTAACTGTAATAGTAGTAGTAGTATGGCTCACTATCTGCCAAGTCAGATGTCTAGAGCTAGACATCCTGGAGTCCAAAGTTAAGTGGGCCTTAAGAAGCATCACTTCAAATAAACCTAGTGGAGGTGATGGACTTCCAGTTGAACTATTTCAAATCCACAGAGATGATGCTGTTAAAGTGCTGCATTCAATATGCCAGCAAGTTTGGAAAACTCAGCAGTGGCCATAGGACTAGAAAAGGTCAGTTTTCATGCCAATCCCAAAGAAAAGCAATGCCAAAGAATGTTCAGACTACCACGCAATTGCACTCATCTCACATGCTAGCAAAGTAATGCTCAAAATTCTCCAGGAGAGGCTTCAACAGTATGTGTACTGAGAAATTCCAGGTGTTCAAGCTGGATTTAGAAAAGTCAGAGGAACCAGACATCAAATTGCCAACATTCATTGGATCATAGAAAAAGCAAGAGAGTTCCAGAAAAATATCTACTTCTGCTTTATTGACTACACCAAAGCCTTTGACTATGTGGATCACAACAAACTGTGGAAAATTCTTCAAGAGATGTGAATACCAGACCAAATTCCCTGCCTCTTGAGAAATGTGTATGCAGGTCAAGAAGCAACAGTTAGAACCAAACATGGAACAATGGACTGGTTCCAAATTGGGAAAGGAATACATCAAGTCTGTATACTATCACTCTGTTTATTTAACTTATATGCAGAATACATCATCTAAAATGCTGGGCTAGATGAAGCTGGAATCAAGATTGCTGGGAGAAATATCAATAACCTCAGATATGCAGAGGACACCACCTTTATGGCAGAAAGTGAAGAACTAAAGAGCCTCTTGATGAAAGTGAAACAGGAGAGTGAAAAAGCTGGCTTAAACCTCAACATTCAGAAAACTAAGATCATGGCATCTGGTCTCATCACTTCATGGCAAATAGATGGAGAAACAATGGAAACAGTGACTGACTCTATTTTGGGGGGCACCACATAGAAAAAGCAGGCATATGAGATGAGTGCAATTGTGTGGTCACTGCAGATGGTGACCACAGCCATGAAGTTAAAAGACACTTGCTCCTTGGAAGAAAAGCTATGACCAACCTGGACAGCATATTAAAAAGCAGAGACATTACTTTGCCAACAAAGATCTGTCTAGTCAAGTTTATGGTTTTCCCAGTAGTCATGTATGGATGTGAGAGTTGGACTATAAAGAAAGCTGAGTGCCGAAGAATTGATGCTTTTGAACTGTGGTGCTGGAGAAGACTCTTGAGAGTCCCTTGGACTGCAAGGAGATCCAACAAGTCCATCCTAAAGGAGATCAACCCTAAATATTCACTGGAAGGACTGATGCTGAAGCTGAAACTCCAGTAATTTGGCCACCTGATGCGAAGAACTGACTCATTTGAAAAGACCCTGATGCTGGGAAGGATTGAAGGCTGGAGGAGAAGGGGACAAAAGAGGATGAGATGGTTGGATGGCATCACAGACTCAACGGACATGAGTTTGAGCAAGCTCTGGGAGTTGGTAATGGACAGGGAAGCCTGGTGTGCTGCCATCCATGGGGTTGCAAAGAGTCGGACATGACTGAGTGACTGAACTGATCTGCCAAGTATTGCACTAAACCCTTAAAATGTACTTTCACTCAGATGCCACTGACAACCGTAAATATAAGTACTATTATTAATTCATCTTTGCCTTTGTGGGAACTGAGGTTCAGAGAAGTTAAGTAACTAGTTCAAGATCACACAACTGCAAAGTGTTAGGATTTGAGCCCAGCCAGTTTGATTCTGATATGCATGTTCTTAATCATGTCATTAACTCCCATAAATCATAAATCGACTCTCATCTTTTAGTTCATAACTAAGAAAAAATAACAACGCTACTTATTACACATAACAGAATGAAATGACTTAATTACCTCTTTCCCATTTTCTCTAATTAGTTGCAAGTTTGACATAAATTTGTGTGGGCTGAACTTTTAGAACAGATTCGTGGTAACTGTAACACATATTTTTCCTCTGGGATCTTATCAAATATTTAAAAAGCTCTGAGGTCTCACTCTCATGTCTAAAATTTATTTTCTGTGTTCAATAATTGATATCCATAGAAGAAAAATCTACTACATTCGTAATGTTTAAAAATAGGGTCTTCCCTAATGGTCTAAGACTCCATGCTCCCAGTGCAGAGGGCCTAGGTTTGATCCCTAGTCAGGGAATTCGGTCCCACATGCCACAACTAAAGATCCTGCCTGCTGCAGTGAAGACTGAAAATCATGCCTACTGCAATTAAGAACATGGACTTCCTTGGCGGCCCAGTGGTTAAGACTCTGCTTTTCCACTGCAGGGAGCACGGCTTTGATCCCTGGTTGGGGAACTAAGATCCTGCATGACATGGCCCAGAAAGAAGAATAGGAGCAATTTGAGTGTATGTTTTAGAATGCCTTTTGGTTGTAAGCAACAGAAAATTCAATTGACTTAAACAGCAAGAGAAGCTACTGGTTCTCATAATGGAGTTCAGACAGAGGACAAACTTCAAGGTTAATTTGATTCAGAATATCAATGAGGACAGCAGAGTAAGGCTCTGATTCTCTTTGATTCTCTCAGTTCTGTTCTCTTTTGTATATAATTCATTGTCCTCAAACTTCCATTATGAGTGGAGCATCTTGAACTAAGAAGTTCCTCATCAATGTCCTGAGNAGGGAAGCCTGGTGTGCTGCCATCCATGGGGTTGCAAAGAGTCGGACATGACTGAGTGACTGAACTGATCTGCCAAGTATTGCACTAAACCCTTAAAATGTACTTTCACTCAGATGCCACTGACAACCGTAAATATAAGTACTATTATTAATTCATGTTTGCCTTTGTGGGAACTGAGGTTCAGAGAAGTTAAGTAACTAGTTCAAGATCACACAACTGCAAAGTGTTAGGATTTGAGCCCAGCCAGTTTGATTCTGATATGCATGTTCTTAATCATGTCATTAACTCCCATAAATCATAAATCGACTCTCATCTTTTAGTTCATAACTAAGAAAAAATAACAACGCTACTTATTACACATAACAGAATGAAATGACTTAATTACCTCTTTCCCATTTTCTCTAATTAGTTGCAAGTTTGACATAAATTTGTGTGGGCTGAACTTTTAGAACAGATTCGTGGTAACTGTAACACATATTTTTCCTCTGGGATCTTATCAAATATTTAAAAAGCTCTGAGGTCTCACTCTCATGTCTAAAATTTATTTTCTGTGTTCAATAATTGATATCCATAGAAGAAAAATCTACTACATTCGTAATGTTTAAAAATAGGGTCTTCCCTAATGGTCTAAGACTCCATGCTCCCAGTGCAGAGGGCCTAGGTTTGATCCCTAGTCAGGGAATTCGGTCCCACATGCCACAACTAAAGATCCTGCCTGCTGCAGTGAAGACTGAAAATCATGCCTACTGCAATTAAGAACATGGACTTCCCTGGTGGCCCAGTGGTTAAGACTCTGCTTTTCCACTGCAGGGAGCACGGCTTTGATCCCTGGTTGGGGAACTAAGATCCTGCATGACATGGCCCAGAAAGAAGAATAGGAGCAATTTGAGTGTATGTTTTAGAATGCCTTTTGGTTGTAAGCAACAGAAAATTCAGTTGACTTAAACAGCAAGAGAAGCTACTGGTTCTCATAATGGAGTTCAGACAGAGGACAAACTTCAAGGTTAATTTGATTCAGAATATCAATGAGGACAGCAGAGTAAGGCTCTGATTCTCGTTGATTCTCTCAGTTCTGTTCTCTTTTGTATATAATTCATTGTCCTCAAACTTCCATTATGAGTGGAGCATCTTGAACTAAGAAGTTCCTCATCAATGTCCTGAGAGAAGGAAGGCCTCTCTACCCAAACCAGCAGACAAATACCCGACTCTTCTTTCTCACAGTAACTTGTCATAGGGTCATGTAAGAATCCGGTTAGCATAGGTCTGGCTTACAAGCACATCCCTGAGGTAAATGTTTTAGCAAGAGGGGAGGGATTATCTATAGGACTTGCCTCTGGAGTTGTTCAGTAAACACTAGATTTTATTAATTTTATTATTTTAATAAATGAGTTTTTTTTAACCTAGGTAAAGTATAAGTTGTTGTTGTCACTAAGTCGTGTCCAACCTTTTGCACCCCGTGGACCAGAGCCTCCCAGGCTCCTCTGTCCATGGGATTTCCCAGGCAAGAATACTGGAGTGGTTTGCCATTCCCTTCTCCAGGGGATCTTCCCACCCCAAGGATCGAACCCACATCTCCTGCATTGGCAGATGGATTCCTTTACAGCTGAGCCACCAGAGAAGCCCCAAAGTATGAGTGACCATTAATGAAAAGTTGGTCTACCTAATTCACAGATCAACAAATATATAGCAAAACAATGAAATACCATTTTTACTGATGAGACGGCAAAAAAAAAATTTACTGTGATAATGTTGAGTTTGGGGTTTTGTTTGTTTGCTTTTAATTTTTGGATGTGCTGGGTCTTGGTTGCTGTGCAGGCCTTTCTCTAGTTGTGGAGAGCAGGGACTACTCTCTACCTGTGGTGGGCATGCTTCTCCTTGTGGTGAAAGTGAAGTTTGCTCAGTCGTGTCTGACTCTTTGCGACCCCATGGACTATACAGTCCATGGAATTCTCCAGGCTAGGATACTGGAGTGGGTAGTCCTTCCCTTCTCCAGGGGATCTTCCCAACTCAGGGGTTGAACCCAGGTCTCCCGCATTGCAGCCGGATTCTTTACCAGCTGAGCAACAAAGGAAGCCCACTCGTTGTGGTGGCTTCTCTTGTTGCGGAGCACAGGCTCTAAGACACGCGGGCTCAGTAGTTGGCCACTCCCTGGCTCTTGAATACAGGCTCAGTAGTTATGGTACACAGGCTTAGCTGTCACCGCATGTGGGATCTTCCTGGCCCAGAAATTGAACTCATGTCTCCTACATTTGCAGGCAGATTCTTTGCCACTGAGCCACCAGGGAGGCCTTGATAATATTCAAGGTTGAAGAGGTTGTGATAAAGTAATCCCATACATAATTGCTTCAGTCATGTCCAACTCTTTGAGACCCTATGGACTGTAGCCCACCCATGGACAGGCTTCTCTGTCCATGGGATTCTCCAGGCAAGAATAATACTGGAGTGGGTTGCCATGCCCTCCTGCAGGCGATCTTCCCGACTCAGAGATCAAACCTGCATCTCCTGAATTGCAGGTGGATTCTTTACCGATCAGCCACTGGGAAAGCCCAAATTGTATGGATATACAATAGCAATTTTATTTGTGAAAACCCAAGATGAAAAACAAAAATGTTAAAACAATTAGATACCCTTGTGCCAAAGAATGAACCTCAACCCATGCCTCATACCATACATATAAGGTTACTAAAAATGATTTACATCTAGATTAAATCTAGATGTAAAACCTAAAACAATAAAACTTTTGAAGAAAATATAGGAGAATGTGGAGAAATGAGAACCATAGTGCGCTGTGATAGCAGTAGAAGCTGGTGCAGCCCTTACGAAAGCAGCATGGCAGTTCCTCCGAAATAAATAAAATGGAATTACCATATGACCCAGAAATCCCACTTCCAGGTATGTGCCCCAAAGAGTTGAAATCAGGGTCCCAAAAAGGTATTTGTAAACCAGTGTTCATTGTAGCATTATTTATAATAGCTGAAAGATAGAAATAACCAAAGTATCCATCAATGGATGAATAGATAAGCAAAACGTAGTATACACCTAATGGAATATTATTCAGCCCCAAAAAGAAAGGAAATTCTGGCACATGCTACAACATGGATGAACCTTGAAGACATTATGTTTAAGTGAAATAAGCCAGTCACAAAGGATAACTCTTGTGATTCCACTCATATGGAGGTACTTAAGTAGTCAAATTCATACAGACAGAAAGTAGAATAGTAGTTGCCAGGGGCTTCAAGAAAGAGGGAACAGGGAGTTTACAGGTACAGAGTTTGTGAGTTCTGGAGCTGGATGGTTGTGATGATTGCACAACAGTGTGAATGTATTTAACGCCACTTAAATGGTTTAATGGAGAAGGGAATGGCACCCCACTCCAGTGTTCTTGCCTGGAGAATCCCAGGGACGGAGGAGCCAGGTGGGCTGCCGTCTATGGGGTCACACAGAGTCAGACACGACTGAAGCGACTTAGCAGCAGCAGCAGCACATGGTTTAATGGAGAAGGGAATGGCAACTCACTCCAGTATTCTTGCCTGGAGAATCCCATGGACAGAGGAAACTGACAGACTACACAGTCCTTGGGGTCACAAGAGTCGGATATGACTTAGTGACTAGATCGCCATCATCAAAACGGTTTAAATAGTAGCTTTTATTTCTGTATATGTATTAATCATTTTTAATTGTGTACATTTTATGACATCTTGGGGCCAGAGACCAGGGAGAGACTTCGCCTCCCAACTAATTGCTAGTGATGGTAAATGACTTGCCTAGAATATACAAGTCATTTAGGCAAGTGACTAAATGCCTAAATAACTTCCATATTAAACCAGCAGCTCCGAAGCCTATGTTCTGAACTACTTCTCTCTGGCTTTTACACTCCAGGAGGCAAAATTTCTTTGCCCTGATCATCCCAGGGCCAAGTACAACTAGGGACCAGCCCTATAAATTATAAATTATTCCAACTGTCCAAAGCCTATGTTCTGAACTACTTCTCTCTGGCTTTTACACTCCAGGAGGCAAAATTCCTTTGCCCTGATCATCCCAGGGCCAAGTACAACTAGGGACCAGCCCTATAAACTATAAATTATTCCAACTGTCCCATTCCTAGACCTACTCAGCAGCTTACCTTACCTCACCCATTCCTTCTCTGAGAAATCTCAGCAAGGACTTTCTGCACATTCCCTGCCTGTGGCCACCCTCAGGGTTCCCTGTCTTGGCTGTGTGGCATGGCACACCTCCCACCCCCTCCTCTTGGGAACTGAGAGTAACAAGCTATCTTTTCCATGGCATTCTTCTCCTGATCTGTTGGCCTCATCAAACATGAATAAAGCCCAGATCCCAGGTACATTTTGCAATAATATATTTTAGCACAATTTGGAAAAAAAATGATAATTTTTTAAAGAGCCTTCAGAAAATAAAGACAAAATCAATTATGATATATTTANGGCCACCCTCAGGGTTCCCTGTCTTGGCTGTGTGGCATGGCACACCTCCCACCCCCTCCTCTTGGGAACTGAGAGTAACAGGCTATCTTTTCCATGGCATTCTTCTCCTGATCTGTTGGCCTCATCAAACATGAATAAAGCCCAGATCCCAGGTATATTTTGCAATAATATATTTAGCACAATTTGGAAAAAAAATGATAATTTTTTAAAGAGCCTTCAGAAAATAAAGATAAAATCAATTATGATATATTTATGCTATAGTAGGTTAGCAAGGTCATTAAGAGTGTAGACGTGGGAGTCAAATTTCCTGCATCTAAATTCTGGCCCACTGGCTTTGTGATGTTGGGCAGATTACTTACCCACTTGTGTCTTAGTTCTCTCATATGTAAAGTGGGGATGATAATAACAGAATGTATCTCTTAGGATTTTGTGATGATTAAATAGGTTAAAACAAAGACAGTGCCTAGGACAGTGCCAGGTATACAGTAAGCACTCTGCAGATGTTAACTATTACTGTTACGGATTCTGCAGCCAAAAGTGAGGGAGCTCATATGTGCTGACATAGAAAGACACACAAAGGGGAGAAAGTTCCAAGTGTGTCATTTGTTTTAATGAAGAGTGATATTAGCAAATACCTTTTCTGGAAAAAAATTGCAGTTAAAATAAGCCTCCTAAAAGTAGATTTTTAAAAAACCTTCAACCGGTTAATTTTGAGAAGAAAAAAAGGAGGGATTTAAGGGAAAGTGTGAGGGGGACTTCTGTTTTTTTTGTTTTTTATTCAGTACCTCTTGTACTAAAATTTTTTATGTTCATTCATACTTAAAAATCTTGGAGAAGGAAATGGCATTCCACTCCAGTATTCTTGCCTGGAAAATCCCACGGACGGAGAAGCCTAGTAGGTTTCAGTCCACGGGGTTGCAAAGAGTCGGACACGACTGAGCGACTTCACCTCACCTCATACTTAAAAATACAGACATGTGATTTTTTGGGAAGAATGGTAACATGTCTCATTCCTCTGGAGGTACTGCGTTCATGGTCACTGCCATTGGTGTTCTCCTTACCAGTAAGTGATTCACCTTCTTGATTTAGTTTGCTATATCAAGCATTTCATCGCCTCCAGCTTTCGCGTGTTAATGAGTTTGGTCACAGTAAGAAATTCTGGCCCAGTGTTATCAGAAGTCTAAGATTAAAACAGAAACAGAAGAGCATCTAGTTTGATCTCCTTCACCAAATGACCATTTGAGCTTTATATTTAAAATTTTGAGTATCCTGACCCATTGATCCACCTAAGGTGATCTGTTACCCACTGGCCTATCCATGAGGCCTCAATTTTTATATTGGTCTGGTTGCCCATGTCTGAGTAAACCACTGGTTCCATGGTTTCCTTGCTGTGTGACCTTAAGCAAGCCACTTGACCTCTCTGAGCTTCAGTTTCTGTATAAAATACAAGTGATAACAGTAGTAGATCCTTCAAAGGACTTTTGGGAGTTATGAGTTGATACAGCAAGCACAATGACAGGCACATAATAGGGTTTGATAGACAATTTTCACTGCTAATACCTATAGTGTTCATGACCTAATTGTCACTTCCTCCAGAAAGCCTTCTTTGACCTCCTGGCTCGGCCAACATCCCTCTCACTAGATCACAGTTGTCCTTCCTAGCATTTGTCACAGACAACCACTGGATGATTTTTTGATTGATGTTTCTCTTCCCTACTGCACCGTGAGCTCTGTGAGCATGGAGCCTGGGTCCGGTTTGGTCACTTTATCACCAGCATCTACCCCAGTGACTGGGCAGATAGTAGTTGTGCCATGCTGCTGCTGCTGCTGGACACGCTTCAGTTGTGTCCGACTCTGTGCGGCCCCTTAGACGGCAGCCCACCAGGCTCCCCCATCCCTGGGATTCTCCAGGCAAGAACACTGGAGTGGGTTGCCATTTCCTTCTCCAGTGCATGAAAGTGAAAAGTGAACATGAAGTCACTCATTTGTGTCCGACTCGTAGCAACCCCATGGACTGCAGCCCACCAGGCTCCTCTATCCATGGGACTTTCCAGGCAAGAGGACTGGAGTGGGGTGCCATCGCCTTCTCCGAGTTGTGCCATAAGTAGTTACTAATAAATGAATTAATGAAGTTAGAAAGCTGTAGGCCTAGATGTTACCTAGAATGAGTGTAGGTTCTGCTGTACTGAGCCACCCAAGTTCTGAGACACAGCAGTAGAGCCTGGGGTGGAGGTGTTATCCTGCAAGATAGTTAAAAGGATAAACTGTACACCTCTACCATTTGTCCGAGGACCAATCCTAGCAGTTATTTTTCAATTGAGGTGAAAATCACATAACATAAAATTACCCATGTTAAAGTGTACAAGTCAGTGGCATTTAGAACATTTTCAGTGTCATGCAGCCCATCTACACCCACTTCCAAAATGTTTTCAAAACCCCAAAGGAAAACACCATGCATATAAAGCAGTCACTCCCCCATTCCCTCTACCATCCAGCTCCTGGAAACCACCAATCTGCCTTCTTCTTTTATGGATTTGTCTATTCTGGACGTTTCCTACCAATGGAATCATACATTATGGAGTCTTTTGTCTCTGACTTCCTGCACTTAGCATGATGTTTTCAGGGTTCATCTGTGTTGGGTATATCAGTACTTCATTCCTTTCAGTGGCTGAATAATACTCCGTTCCATAGATATACCACAATGTTTTTATTTATTCATTCCTTGATGGAAATTTGCATTATTTCCACCTTCTGACTATTAGAATGATGCTATCCAATTTTAAAAAACATTAATTTATTCACTTATTTACTTGGATGTCCTGGGTGTTAGTTGCAGCACACAGGATCTTTGATCTTCACTGTGGCGAGTGAACACTTTGTGCAGTGTGAACACTGCAGCATGTGGGATCTAGTTCCCCAACCAGGGATCAAATCTGGGTCCCAGCATTGGGAGTGTGGAGTCTTAGTCACTGGACCACCAAGGAAGTCCCCAGTTTTGTTTTTCTAAGCATCCACAGTAGCAGTAAAGAACCTACCTGCCACTGCAGGGGACATAAGAGACATGGGTTCCATCCCTGGATTGGGAAGATCCCTTGGAGGAGGAAATGGCAACTCTCTCCAGTGTTCTTGCCTGGAGAATCCCACAGACAGAGGAGCCTGGCGGGATACAGTCCATAGCGTTGCTAAGAGTTGCACGCACCTGAAGTGACTTAGCACACACACAAGGTATGTCAGATCATGAAGAGTGAAATATCACAATGCCCTGGACCAGAAACCAGGACACGGGGTCCTTACAATGATGGGCAACCACTGACTTCTTGTATCTCTTGGCAAGCCACTTCACCTCCTCAGCTGTAACCAAAGAGGTCAGCCTAGGATTTTTGTGTGGGTAGTTTATTTAAAGTATTTGGAGTAGGCAATGGCACCCCACTCCAGTACTCTTGCCTGGAAAGTCCCATGGACAGAAGAGCCTGGTGGGCTGCAGTCCATGGGTTCACAGAGTCGGACATGACTGAGCGACTTCCCTTTCACTTTTCACTTTCATGCATTGGAGAAGGAAATGGAAACCCACTCCAGTGTTCTTGCCTGGAGAATCCCAGGGACGGTAGAGCCTGGTGGGCTGCCCTCTATGGGGTCGCACAGAGTCGGACACGACTGAAGTGACTTAGCAGTTTATTTAGAAGGTGATTCCAAGTATTTATTTGGGAGATGACCCTTAGAAGTGATAAAGGAAGAAAGCCAAAAGATTCAGTATACAGTTAATGATCAAGTCACTGCTGTCAGCATCTAGGATTCAGTTCCACTGGGGGCCTCTGACACACTGTATAGCATACATCATAGGTTTGTCCCACCCAAGGAGCAAGGGAACTGGGGTATCTTTATCTACCAACTCCTTTCTGTCACTGGCTGAGGGCTGCTCACACACTGTCCACTCTCTGGCCTTCCCCCCTGTATGGACCAGGAATGTTCCAAAAGGTTCTCAGACACAGTCACATGCTCGGTGTAGGAGACTTTGAGCATACCCAGGAGGACGCATGTCCATGGGGGTATAGTGATCTTCAACTATAGTTAGTGAAAGTGAAAGTCGCTCAGTCATGTCCAACTCTTTGCTACCCCATGGACGGTACAATCCATGGAATTCTCCAGGCCAGAATACTGGAGTGGGCAGCCTTTCCCTTCTCCAGAGGATCTTCCCAACCCAGGGATCAAACCTAAGTCTCCCACATTGCAGAGGGATTATCAAACTCTGATCCCCTAGCTCACATTTTAAAGAGACGAGGATATAGATGTCTTTATTTTTTTCATTCCCCGTTGAATCATCGCCTGAAAACGGCCTTAGTTTGTCAGTCATCCTGTTAGGAAGTGGGAAAGGTGGACTCCTTCTCTTCTCTACTCCTTCACGTCTTCTTAAAAGAGCATAGAATTAATTCAGGACCAACTTTATTAAGAAAGATGTGTTACCTCAAGCTAGCCACTTCTCTCTAGGCCTCAGTTTACTCTGTGACTGAGCTTTTTCTTTTTTTAAAAAATATGATATTTATTTATTTTGACTGTTCTGAGTCTTCGTTGCTGTGTGGGCTTTTCTCTGATTGCTAGAAGAGGAGGCTGCTCTCTAGTTGCGGTGCGCAAGCTTGTCCTTGCGCACTTCTGTTGCAGAGCACGGGCCCTCGGGCACATGGGCTTCAGTAGCTGCAGCACGTGGGCACAGTAGTTGCGACTCCCAGGTTCTAGAGGACGTGGGCTCGGTAGCTGTTGCCCACGGGCCCAGCTTCTCTGCTGCATGTGGGATACTCCTGGACCAGGGATCAAACTCTGTCTTGCGCATTGTTTAGTGGAATCTTTGTCACTGAGCCACCATGGAAGTTCTGAAGCTGTTTCTTAAAAAAGAAAAAAAGAAATCCTTTTCATTGAGAGTAAAACAAAGATACAGGAAACCACACAAAAGAAATGTGTGGCTTAGTGAATTATAAGGCAAATGCTTTAATAATTACCACCCAGGTCAAGCAGTAGAATTTGCCAGAAGCCCCACAAGTCACAAAATGAGGCTATTTGCCAAGTAAGGTCTCTTCCAGGGGAGTTTTGACTCCTGAAATTTAGAAATCTTTTTTTATAATGGGCTGACTTCTTAGATTTAGCCAGCCCTCAAAAAATTCTATGATATTGTAAAATGTATATACATTATCACATGACTCAGATAACATTACTCCCAAACATAAACTGTCCCATCAAATACCACTGTCCTGGAATAATACCCAGAATGTTCACTGTAACCAATGAATTTAAAAAGGATCAAGCTTTTCCTCCTGTTCACCAGTACATGCCAAATGAAAGTGAAAGTCGCTCAGTCGTGTCTGACTTTTTGCAACCCCATGGACTATACAGTCCACAGAATTCTCCAAGTCAGAATACTGGAATGGGTGGCCTTTTCCAGGGGATCTTCCCAACCCAGCGATCGAACTCAGGTCTCCTGCATTGCAGGCAGATTCTTTACCAGCTGAGCCACAAGGTTGCCTCTATATTTTGGTAGCACGTAAAGCTCGTACCTACCCCAGGGCCTTTGCACTTGGCATTTTTCCTCTCCTTGAAATGGTCCTCCCAAACTCTTCTCCCATCTGACATTTTCCTGTCATTGAGCTCTCAACTATCCCTTCCTCAGGGAGGCCCTCCTTGACCATCTCATTTAAAGTCGTACCCTCTCCTCCTCTCACATTGTTCCATTTTGTCTCCTTCAGAGTAGCAGTCACTCTGAAATTATCTGGCTTGTTTGCCTGTTGATAAATCTGCCTGCCACCAGGGCCCGTTCAGCTTTGCAAAGAGAGAAACATTGTCAGTCATGTTATTTATTCCAGAACCAAAAACAAAACCAAGCACATTTTGGTTCTCCATAAATATCTGTGGACTGGATACTGAGCTCCATTTACTTCTCTGCCAATGACTGTCTCTCTGTCACAATGACAGTTGCATCTCAGTGGGGAGAGAATACAGGGGTGCCTAGTAAAAGATGGACACATCTGCCAAACACTGTCAGTGTTATTTACATTGCCTAGAGGAATTTCAGAAAGCCTAGTAGATTCCAAGTAGGCCAACTAAAAGCAAGCTTATAGTTCTATCCCAACAGTTCACGCACGTCGTAGTCCGTCTTAGTCAGCTCAGACTGCCACAAAAAAGTATCACAGACTGGGTGGCTGAAACAACAGAAATTTATTTTTCCGTAGTTCTGGAGGCTGGAAAGTCCAAGAACAAAGTTCCATCAGGGTTTGGTTTCTGGTGAGAAGCTCTCCTCCTGGTTTGCAGATGGCTGCTTTATCCTCTCACAGTCTTTCCTGAGTGTGGGTGGAGAGAAGGAAAGGCGAGGAGGGGGATGTGTGTGTGTGTGAACTGCTATCCTTCCCACTCCTTTTAAGGACACTAATTAGATCAGGGCCCTTTATGACCTCCCCTAATCTTAATCATTTCCGAAAGAGCCTATCTCCTAATACAGTCACAGTGGGGTCATGAATTTGGGGGGAACACCAGCATTCAGTCCATAACAAAAGATGCTTTTCTCCCCCAGGTCTCTTTATCAGCTCTAAACTCCCTACCACCTAGGTGACTGAGTCCAAAATCTCAGACCCCAAATGGCCAATAGTCAAGGGATTGGACTGGAAGTTTCCATAGTTACTAAATACATGCCCCTGCTCAGGAGACCTTGTAAGGTTGTCATCTAGCAGTCATGGCTTGAGCCAGATGTATTTTCCTAGAAGGAATTTGAGGAAAGAGGGTGGAGCTCTTATTCTCACAATTGAGGGGTTTCAGTGCTGAGCCCTGTAGAGTCCAGAAACGAGGCAGGGTTCCCTTTTCCAGAGCTAAGCACTTCTCTTTTCTTTTTTCTTAAAATTATATTTATTTCTTAAATAGTTAACATCCACCTGGCACTAAATTCAAAAAGTATAAAAAGGAATAAAGTGAAAAGTCTCCCAGAAGCCCAGTTGCCTTCCTCAGAAGCAAGCAATAGTGTCAGTTTCCTATATATATTCATATATATTCTTCAGATTTCCTGTACTTTTACTGGCAAATATACGTGTGTATTTTTTCCTCCCTCCCCTCTTAAATGTTACATACTTTGATGCCCTGTTCTGCACCGTAGCTGTTTTTCCTTCTTATTGATTGATATACCTTGGATATTGACCCATGTCAGCATGTAGCATTTTCTCATTTTTAAGGCTGCATAGCTTGCCATTCCACAGATATGTCATGATTTATTTAACCAGTTTTCTACTGGTGGACACACAGGCTGTGTCCAGTACTTTTCTCTTGCAAATATTCAAATATTGCAGTGGATGACTTTGTCCATCATTTTGCAGGTGTATGAGTATCTGTAGGATAAATTCCTAGAAGTTCTTATATTGTTCTTATATTGATATATATTTAGATTTATTAAAAGTTTCCACTTTTGTTTTTTTAATATTTTATTTATTAATTTAATTTTGGCTATGTCACATCTTAGTTGCAGCACTCAGGATGTTTAGTTGTGACATGCAAACTCTTAGTTGCAGCATATGCAATCTAATTCCCTGACCAGGGATTGAACCCAGGCCCCCTGCATTGGGAGCACGGAGTTTAGCCACTGGACCATCAGGGAAGTCCCTAAAAAATGTTTTTAAATTACAGAAGTAGTACATCCTTGCAGTAGAAGCATTTTCAAACAGTAATCTAAAAAGTGAAAATCCCATTTTTGTCTGCTCATGTTTTCAATCCAAGTTCTCTCCCAAAAGGGGACCAGTATTAACATGTTGTAAATTCCCAGAACTTTCCATTTGCAAGCATAATGATACTAATAAAAGTGCTAATGTTTACTGGTTGGTTACTAAGAGTCAGGTGCTCTGCAGAGCACTTTTCCTGCATGTTCTCAGTTAATTCACAAGGCAAACCTATAAGATAAGGTGTTATTTTTATTCCCCATTTTGCAAGAGAGGAAACCAGGTGACAGCTCCTAGTGGCAAAGCCACATTTCCTTATTTCATCAAATCGAAGATTCCACTGACTGTAAGACACAGTTTAGAGAGATTAAAATGTAAAATAAAATGGGGATCTTGGAATTAATATTTTGTAGCATTAAAAAGAATGCTTCAGATGAACTTACTTGCATATAATCTTAACATGTGTTTTTCTGTAGACATTTCCTAGAAGTAAAATGGTGTACCAAAATGAAGGTACATATTTTATTTATTTTTATTATTATTTATTTGATTGCATCAGGTCTTAGTTGTGGCACACAGGATCTTCCTTGTGACTGGCAGGATCTTTTCGTTGTGGCAAACGACTCTCTAGTTGTGGTGCACAGGCTCCAAGGTGTGCAAGTTTAATAGTTGCTCCATGGCATGTAGGATCTTAGTTCCCAGACCCAGGACTGAACCCTAGTCTCCTGCGTTGCAAGGCGCATTCTTAACCACTGGACTACCAAGGAATTTCCTTTGCTTTTTTTTTTTTTTAGATACTGCCAAATTCCCCATATCTTAGGGGATCTGTGTCTCCCATTTAACTTCATACAATGTCCGGCACTATGTAGGTACTACATGTTCAGTGGACAAAGTGCATGCTCAGGCCCAGCAAATGCAAAGCATTTNGGGGTATAGTGATCTTCAACTATAGTTAGTGAAAGTGAAAGTCGCTCAGTCATGTCCAACTCTTTGCTACCCCATGGACGGTACAATCCATGGAATTCTCCAGGCCAGAATACTGGAGTGGGCAGCCTTTCCCTTCTCCAGAGGATCTTCCCAACCCAGGGATCAAACCTAAGTCTCCCACATTGCAGAGGGATTATCAAACTCTGATCCCCTAGCTCACATTTTAGAGAGACGAGGATATAGATGTCTTTTTATTTCTTTCATTCCCCGTTGAATCATCGCCTGAAAACTGCCTTAGTTTGTCAGTCATCCTGTTAGGAAGTGGGAAAGGTGGACTCCTTCTCTTCTCTACTCCTTCACGTCTTCTTAAAAGAGCATAGAATTAATTCAGGACCAACTTTATTAAGAAAGATGTGTTACCTCAAGCTAGCCACTTCTCTCTAGGCCTCAGTTTACTCTGTGACTGAGCTTTTTCTTTTTTTAAAAAATATGATATTTATTTATTTTGACTGTTCTGAGTCTTCGTTGCTGTGTGGGCTTTTCTCTGATTGCTAGAAGAGGAGGCTGCTCTCTAGTTGCGGTGCGCAAGCTTGTCCTTGCGCACTTCTGTTGCAGAGCACGGGCCCTCGGGCACATGGGCTTCAGTAGCTGCAGCACGTGGGCACAGTAGTTGCGACTCCCAGGTTCTAGAGGACGTGGGCTCAGTAGCTGTTGCCCACGGGCCCAGCTTCTCTGCTGCATGTGGGATACTCCTGGACCAGGGATCAAACTCTGTCTTGCGCATTGTTTAGTGGAATCTTTGTCACTGAGCCACCAGGGAAGTTCTGAAGCTGTTTCTTAAAAAAGAAAAAAAGAAATCCTTTTCATTGAGAGTAAAACAAAGATACAGGAAACCACACGAAAGAAATGTGTGGCTTAGTGAATTATAAGGCAAATGCTTTAATAATTACCACCCAGGTCAAGCAGTAGAATTTGCCAGAAGCCCCACAAGTCACAAAATGAGGCTATTTGCCAAGTAAGGTCTCTTCCAGGGGAGTTTTGACTCCTGAAATTTAGAAATCTTTTTTTATAATGGGCTGACTTCTTAGATTTAGCCAGCCCTCAAAAAATTCTATGATATTGTAAAATGTATATACATTATCACATGACTCAGATAACATTACTCCCAAACATAAACTGTCCCATCAAATACCACTGTCCTGGAATAATACCCAGAATGTTCACTGTAACCAATGAATTTAAAAAGGATCAAGCTTTTCCTCCTGTTCACCAGTACATGCCAAATGAAAGTGAAAGTCGCTCAGTCGTGTCTGACTTTTTGCAACCCCATGGACTATACAGTCCACAGAATTCTCCAAGTCAGAATACTGGAATGGGTGGCCTTTTCCAGGGGATCTTCCCAACCCAGCGATCGAACTCAGGTCTCCTGCATTGCAGGCAGATTCTTTACCAGCTGAGCCACAAGGTTGCCTCTATATTTTGGTAGCACGTAAAGCTCGTACCTACCCCAGGGCCTTTGCACTTGGCATTTTTCCTCTCCTTGAAATGGTCCTCCCAAACTCTTCTCCCATCTGACATTTTCCTGTCATTGAGCTCTCAACTATCCCTTCCTCAGGGAGGCCCTCCTTGACCATCTCATTTAAAGTCGTACCCTCTCCTCCTCTCACATTGTTCCATTTTGTCTCCTTCAGAGTAGCAGTCACTCTGAAATTATCTGGCTTGTTTGCCTGTTGATAAATCTGCCTGCCACCAGGGCCTGTTCAGCTTTGCAAAGAGAGAAACATCGTCAGTCATGTTATTTATTCCAGAACCGAAAACAAAACCAAGCACATTTTGGTTCTCCATAAATATCTGTGGACTGGATACTGAGCTCCATTTACTTCTCTGCCAATGACTGTCTCTCTGTCACAATGACAGTTGCATCTCAGTGGGGAGAGAATACAGGGATGCCTAGTAAAAGATGGACACATCTGCCAAACACTGTCAGTGTTATTTACATTGCCTAGAGGAATTTCAGAAAGCCTAGTAGATTCCAAGTAGGCCAACTAAAAGCAAGCTTATAGTTCTATCCCAACAGTTCACGCACGTCGTAGTCCGTCTTAGTCAGCTCAGACTGCCACAAAAAAGTATCACAGACTGGGTGGCTGAAACAACAGAAATTTATTTTTCCGTAGTTCTGGAGGCTGGAAAGTCCAAGAACAAAGTTCCATCAGGGTTTGGTTTCTGGTGAGAAGCTCTCCTCCTGGTTTGCAGATGGCTGCTTTATCCTCGCACAGTCTTTCCTGAGTGTGGGTGGAGAGAAGGAAAGGCGAGGAGGGGGATGTGTGTGTGTGTGAACTGCTATCCTTCCCACTCCTTTTAAGGACACTAATTAGATCAGGGCCCTTTATGACCTCCCCTAATCTTAATCATTTCCGAAAGAGCCTATCTCCTAATACAGTCACAGTGGGGTCATGAATTTGGGGGGAACACCAGCATTCAGTCCATAACAAAAGATGCTTTTCTCCCCCAGGTCTCTTTATCAGCTCTAAACTCCCTACCACCTAGGTGACTGAGTCCAAAATCTCAGACCCCAAATGGCCAATAGTCAAGGGATTGGACTGGAAGTTTCCATAGTTACTAAATACATGCCCCTGCTCAGGAGACCTTGTAAGGTTGTCATCTAGCAGTCATGGCTTGAGCCAGATGTATTTTCCTAGAAGGAATTTGAGGAAAGAGGGTGGAGCTCTTATTCTCACAATTGAGGGGTTTCAGTGCTGAGCCCTGTAGAGTCCAGAAACGAGGCAGGGTTCCCTTTTCCAGAGCTAAGCACTTCTCTTTTCTTTTTTCTTAAAATTATATTTATTTCTTAAATAGTTAACATCCACCTGGCACTAAATTCAAAAAGTATAAAAAGGAATAAAGTGAAAAGTCTCCCAGAAGCCCAGTTGCCTTCCTCAGAAGCAAGCAATAGTGTCAGTTTCCTATATATATTCATATATATTCTTCAGATTTCCTGTACTTTTACTGGCAAATATACGTGTGTATTTTTTCCTCCCTCCCCTCTTAAATGTTACATACTTTGATGCCCTGTTCTGCACCGTAGCTGTTTTTCCTTCTTATTGATTGATATACCTTGGATATTGACCCATGTCAGCATGTAGCATTTTCTCATTTTTAAGGCTGCATAGCTTGCCATTCCACAGATATGTCATGATTTATTTAACCAGTTTTCTACTGGTGGACACACAGGCTGTGTCCAGTACTTTTCTCTTGCAAATATTCAAATATTGCAGTGGATGACTTTGTCCATCATTTTGCAGGTGTATGAGTGTATCTGTAGGATAAATTCCTAGAAGTTCTTATATTGTTCTTATATTGATATATATTTAGATTTATTAAAAGTTTCCACTTTTGTTTTTTTAATATTTTATTTATTAATTTAATTTTGGCTATGTCACATCTTAGTTGCAGCACTCAGGATGTTTAGTTGTGACATGCAAACTCTTAGTTGCAGCATATGCAATCTAATTCCCTGACCAGGGATTGAACCCAGGCCCCCTGCATTGGGAGCACGGAGTTTAGCCACTGGACCATCAGGGAAGTCCCTAAAAAATGTTTTTAAATTACAGAAGTAGTACATCCTTGCAGTAGAAGCATTTTCAAACAGTAATCTAAAAAGTGAAAATCCCATTTTTGTCTGCTCATGTTTTCAATCCAAGTTCTCTCCCAAAAGGGGACCAGTATTAACATGTTGTAAATTCCCAGAACTTTCCATTTGCAAGCATAATGATACTAATAAAAGTGCTAATGTTTACTGGTTGGTTACTAAGAGTCAGGTGCTCTGCAGAGCACTTTTCCTGCATGTTCTCAGTTAATTCACAAGGCAAACCTATAAGATAAGGTGTTATTTTTATTCCCCATTTTGCAAGAGAGGAAACCAGGTGACAGCTCCTAGTGGCAAAGCCACATTTCCTTATTTCATCAAATCGAAGATTCCACTGACTGTAAGACACAGTTTAGAGAGATTAAAATGTAAAATAAAATGGGGATCTTGGAATTAATATTTTGTAGCATTAAAAAGAATGCTTCAGATGAACTTACTTGCATATAATCTTAACATGTGTTTTTCTGTAGACATTTCCTAGAAGTAAAATGGTGTACCAAAATGAAGGTACATATTTTATTTATTTTTATTATTATTTATTTGATTGCATCAGGTCTTAGTTGTGGCACACAGGATCTTCCTTGTGACTGGCAGGATCTTTTCGTTGTGGCAAACGACTCTCTAGTTGTGGTGCACAGGCTCCAAGGTGTGCAAGTTTAATAGTTGCTCCATGGCATGTAGGATCTTAGTTCCCAGACCCAGGACTGAACCCTAGTCTCCTGCGTTGCAAGGCGCATTCTTAACCACTGGACTACCAAGGAATTTCCTTTGCTTTTTTTTTTTTTTAGATACTGCCAAATTCCCCATATCTTAGGGGATCTGTGTCTCCCATTTAACTTCATACAATGTCCGGCACTATGTAGGTACTACATGTTCAGTGGACAAAGTGCATGCTCAGGCCCAGCAAATGCAAAGCATTTTGAGATACTCACATGCAAAAACAATACAACACACACACACACACACACAAGCATTTTGGGATACTCACATGCAAAAACAATACAACACACACACACACACAATCTACCACACACACACACACAATCTACCACACACACACACAATCTACCACCACCATAAATCCTAACAGTGACTGACAAGTGAGAAGATTAGAATATTTTAGTCACACATATGTACACTCTTCTTGCTGAAGCACCGGCCATAGTAAAAGACAAACATTAATAAATAAATGCATTTTATGCAGAATGATGTTCAAAGTGATTTTAAAATAGCTTGCAGAATTACCTGTCAAAAGGCTGTGCACTCAATTTTTTGAAAATACACTAATAATCCCAGAATTTTACAACTCCCAAGCTATTGGGAGTTGAAAAACGTGAAAATTTTCCAGGGAACTGAACGGTCTGTCATTTTCTCAAACACCTACGAGACTATCTGCATCAGAATCACCTAGAGTGCTTATTAAAATGCAGACCCCACGCCAGAGCTTCCGAATCATAATTTGAGGAGATTAGGGGCATGTGAATATGCATTTTGAACAGGCACTCCACATGATTCTAAGGCACTCCAAGGCATGAGAGCTAGCCCATTAAAGGGCTTTAAGGAGTCTTTTAATTAGATTTGCCCTTTAAGACGATCCTTTTGGCTGTAAAGTGTAGAATCAACTGGAAATGAGCAAAGATAACCAAGGTAACACTGTCACTCATGCCAGCGCCAACCGAAGCCCAGATGACCTGCGCGCTTCTGCGCCCCCTGCTGGCCTTCAGCAGCTTCGTCCCGCGCTGGCCTGAGCGGCGACTGCGACTGCGCTCTCCGAAGCCCGCGGGACGTCTAGGGAGCTTGCCAGTGCGCGGACCTGGACCGGAAGCGGAAGTGAGGTCGAGTTGGCCTCGCGGGCTTCTCCAGCCTCAGCCACCCCCAACTCCGTGGGTCGGGTCCCTTTGCTCAAGTGCCGGAAGCGGAAGTTTCTAAGAGGTTGGGGAGTTGTTTGGGGAGTGTCGGGTTGTCTTAGTTGTAGGTGGGTTCCCGTCGCCGGCTGTCTGAGCAGGTGAAGCGCCTTTGTGAGACCTTTTCAGTCTTGCCGTCCCGGCTGTCAGGATCCCGAACCTTAGCCTGCGGGCTGTGGTAGCTAGTGATCTGACTTTTCCCTAGGGTCCTGGTGGAGATCCTGGGTGTCCCTTGTCTCTCCCCTGGAGTGAGGCCCCTTCGGCTTCCCAGTGTCCCCGTAGACCCTCGCCATGGGCAACACGAGCAGTGAGCGCGCTGCGCTGGACCGGCAGGGCGGCCACAAGACACCCCGGAGGGACAGCTCCGGGGGCTCCAAGGATGGAGACAGGCCCAAGATCCTGATGGACAGTCCGGAAGACGCCGACCTCTTTCACTCTGAGGAAATCAAGGTAATGGCGAGTGGGACAATCTGATTCCCCTTAATTGTTGTCGAAATCGACTAGATCCCACACCCCCACCCCACGCCCTGTTCCTTCTAATTAAGAAGTGGAAGAGCCCTCTTAGCTCAGTAACTTGTGTCTAATTACCGATGTGAGAAAGTCTCCCCGAGGGGGAAGGAATTCACTTCGTTTAACATCATTAAGGAAAAGGCAGCTCTGAGACAGGCTCAAATTTTTGATTAATTAAGATCGTGGCACTAGCAGTAATTGAGCCCCAGTCTCTGCTTTTCTCTTAGGTATAATTAATTTCACAGCTCTCAGGAATCTTCACCACTTTTAAGTAGGTTGACGGAGTTTTGTTGTAGTTTTACAGTTTCTTTTCAGTTTTGGAGAACACGTGTAAAATGAACATAAGAGTTGAATAGCTGACTGTAGCTGCCCAGAGGTCTTTAGTTATGCGGAAAATTTGTGGTTCACCCTTGAGAGCAGGCACAGAAGAGTAATTTGACTTCTGGAGGTCAGTAAGTAAGTGAAACATCAGTCTAAAGGAGGCAGCCAGCAGCTACCCAGCTTCTCTCTCCTGTTGTTTATATATGACTTAATATTTTAAACAGGCCAAAGCAAACATTTTTACAGGCCAAACTTAGATGTCCTGCTGCAGTCTGCTTTAACTCATGATAAACTGAAGATAATTCTCGATTTTTGCTCTAGCTGCTCTCCTGCTAACCACCTCATGTGGACTGTTTCTAGGGGCAGAGTGCAGTCCAAGAATACTCAGTGATTCTGGCAGCTGATATGTATGTGGTATAGCCTAAAGAAATGAACTAAATGCTTAAGGGACAGTCAGTTAAGGGAAGATAACAAGTACCCCTCCGGCCCCAAGGTCCTGTTAGTTTCAGGTTGCCTGCTAATCATCACTGTCCATTAGGCTAACTGTCTGGCAGGCCATTCCGGTTGTGCTCGTGTTTCCTCAGATGCTGGAATGGGTGACCATGTCATTATCTTATTTCTTCACCTGAATGAAGAGTCTGCTTTTCCTTAGCCCTCCAGCCTGTCATTTCAACTTCCTTTCCGAGTTTGCCGCATTCCCGAGAATGTATGCAAAGTGAACTTTGAAATCCTTTTCCCAACAGTTTGATATCTCTTCCCCAGGAAATAATTTTGGCCCAAAGATGGCTGTTTAAGACATCATAAGAATCAAACTATCAAACTTCTTTCTTTAAGAAGTATCTGTTCTTTTGGCAAATTAAAACTCTTTACAAGAAATATTTAACATAAGTGATCTGTACAGTTATTGTAAATAACTTCCCCTATTATTTCCATAGAAGTTATTGAAAGATATAGCAGACACACTGGATTAAATGCCTAGATTAAAAAAAAAAAGTCATGGATTCTTTCTTTTTTTTTTTTTCCATGGATTCTTTTTAACTGTACTGTCTGCTAAGTCACTTCAGTCGTGTCCAACTCTGTGTGACCCCATAGATGGCAGCCCACCAGGCTCCCCTGTCCCTGGGATTTTCCAGGCAAGAACACTGGAGTGGGTTGCCATTTCCTTCTCCAGTTCATGAAAGTGAAAAGTGAAAATGAAGTCTCTCAGTCATGTCCAACTCTTCGCAACCTCATGGACTGCAGCCTACCAGGCTCCTCTGTCCATGGGATTTTCCAGGCAAGAGTACTGGAGTGGGGTGCCATCACCTTCTCCGTAGGTCAGTGTTTTGACTGTGGTTGGTTATCACATTCTCAGTGGAAAATGATACCAGTCTGTGATTCTTTAATCTGTCAGTTCAGTTCAGTCGCTCAGTTGTGTCCGACTCTTTGCGACCCCATGAATCGCAGCATGCCAGGCCTCCCTGTCCATCACCAACTCCCGGAGTTCAGTCAGACTCACGTCCATTGAGTCAGTGATGCCATCCAGCCATCTCATCCTCTGTCGTCCCCTTCTCCTCTTGCCCCCCAATCCCTCCCATCATCAGAGTCTTTTCCAATGAGTCACCTCTTCGCATGAGGTGGCCAAAGTACTGGAGTTTAAGCTTTAGCATCATTCCTTCCAAAGAAATCCCAGGGCTGGTCTCCTTCAGAATGGACTGGTTGGATCTCCTTGCAGTCCAAGGGACTCTCAAGGGTCTTCTCCAGCACCGCATTTCAAAAGCATCAATTCTTTGGCGCTCAGCCTTCTTCACAGTCCAACTCTCACATCCATACAGGACTACTGGAAAAACCATAGCCTTGACTAGACGGACCTTAGTCAGCAAAATAATGTCTCTGCTTTTCAATATGCTATCTAGGTTGGTCATAACTTTCCTTCCAAGGAGTAAGCGTCTTTTAATTCCCTGGCTGCAGTCAGCATCTGCAGTGATTTTGGAGCCCAAAAAAATAAAGTCTGACACTGTTNTGATGCTGGGAAAGATTGAAAGTGGGAGGAGAAGGAGACGACAGGAGATGAGATGGTTGGATGGCATCACCGACTTAATGGACATGAGTTTGAGCAAGCTCCGGGAGCCAGTGATGGATGGGGAGGCCTAGCATGCTGGAATCCATGGGGTTGCGAAGAGTCAAACGAGATGTGTATAAGAGACAGCTCTAGTTGTGGTGCACAGGCTCCAAGGTGTGCAAGTTTAATAGTTGCTCCATGGCATGTAGGATCTTAGTTCCCAGACCCAGGACTGAACCCTAGTCTCCTGCGTTGCAAGGCGCATTCTTAACCACTGGACTACCAAGGAATTTCCTTTGCTTTTTTTTTTTTTTAGATACTGCCAAATTCCCCATATCTTAGTCATCTGTGTCTCCCATTTAACTTCATACAATGTCCGGCACTATGTAGGTACTACATGTTCAGTGGACAAAGTGCATGCTCAGGCCCAGCAAATGCAAAGCATTTTGAGATACTCACATGCAAAAACAATACAACACACACACACACACACACTCTACCACACACACACACACACACACACAATCTACCACACACACACACAATCTACCACCACCATAAATCCTAACAGTGACTGACAAGTGAGAAGATTAGAATATTTTAGTCACACATATGTACACTCTTCTTGCTGAAGCACCGGCCATAGTAAAAGACAAACATTAATAAATAAATGCATTTTATGCAGAATGATGTTCAAAGTGATTTTAAAATAGCTTGCAGAATTAACCTGTCAAAAGGCTGTGCACTCAATTTTTGAAAATACACTAATAAAATTCCAGAATTTTACAACTCCCAAGCTACTGGGAGTTGAAAAACGTGAAAATTTTCCAGGGAACTGAATGGTCTGTCATTTTCTCAAACACTTACGAGACTATCTGCATCAGAATCACCTAGAGTGCTTATTAAAATGCAGACCCCACGCCAGAGCTTCCGAATCATAATTTGAGGAGATTAGGGGCATGTGAATATGCATTTTGAACAGGCACTCCACATGATTCTAAGGCACTCCAAGGCATGAGAGCTAGCCCATTAAAGGGCTTTAAGGAGTCTTTTAATTAGATTTGCCCTTTAAGACGATCCTTTTGGCTGTAAAGTGTAGAATCAACTGGAAATGAGCAAAGATAACCAAGGTAACACTGTCACTCATGCCAGCGCGGACCGAAGCCCAGATGACCTGCGCGCTTCTGCGCCCCCTGCTGGCCTTCAGCAGCTTCGTCCCGCGCTGGCCTGAGCGGCGACTGCGACTGCGCTCTCCGAAGCCCGCGGGACGTCTAGGGAGCTTGCCAGTGCGCGGACCTGGACCGGAAGCGGAAGTGAGGTCGAGTTGGCCTCGCGGGCTTCTCCAGCCTCAGCCACCCCCAACTCCGTGGGTCGGGTCCCTTTGCTCAAGTGCCGGAAGCGGAAGTTTCTAAGAGGTTGGGGAGTTGTTTGGGGAGTGTCGGGTTGTCTTCGTTGTAGGTGGGTTCCCGTCGCCGGCTGTCTGAGCAGGTGAAGCGCCTTTGTGAGACCTTTTCAGTCTTGCCGTCCCGGCTGTCAGTATCCCGAACCTTAGCCTGCGGGCTCTGGTACCTAGTGATCTGACTTTTCCCTAGGGTCCTGGTGGAGATCCTGGGTGTCCCTTGTCTCTCCCCTGGAGTGAGGCCCCTTCGGCTTCCCAGTGTCCCCGTAGACCCTCGCCATGGGCAACACGAGCAGTGAGCGCGCTGCGCTGGACCGGCAGGGCGGCCACAAGACACCCCGGAGGGACAGCTCCGGGGGCTCCAAGGATGGAGACAGGCCCAAGATCCTGATGGACAGTCCGGAAGACGCCGACCTCTTTCACTCTGAGGAAATCAAGGTAATGGCGAGTGGGACAATCTGATTCCCCTTAATTGTTGTCGAAATCGACTAGATCCCACACCCCCACCCCACGCCCTGTTCCTTCTAATTAAGAAGTGGAAGAGCCCTCTTAGCTCAGTAACTTGTGTCTAATTACCGATGTGAGAAAGTCTCCCCGAGGGGGAAGGAATTCACTTCGTTTAACATCATTAAGGAAAAGGCAGCTCTGAGACAGGCTCAAATTTTTGATTAATTAAGATCGTGGCACTAGCAGTAATTGAGCCCCAGTCTCTGCTTTTCTCTTAGGTATAATTAATTTCACAGCTCTCAGGAATCTTCACCACTTTTAAGTAGGTTGACGGAGTTTTGTTGTAGTTTTACAGTTTCTTTTCAGTTTTGGAGAACACGTGTAAAATGAACATAAGAGTTGAATAGCTGACTGTAGCTGCCCAGAGGTCTTTAGTTATGCGGAAAATTTGTGGTTCACCCTTGAGAGCAGGCACAGAAGAGTAATTTGACTTCTGGAGGTCAGTAAGTAAGTGAAACATCAGTCTAAAGGAGGCAGCCAGCAGCTACCCAGCTTCTCTCTCCTGTTGTTTATATATGACTTAATATTTTAAACAGGCCAAAGCAAACATTTTTACAGGCCAAACTTAGATGTCCTGCTGCAGTCTGCTTTAACTCATGATAAACTGAAGATAATTCTCGATTTTTGCTCTAGCTGCTCTCCTGCTAACCACCTCATGTGGTCTGTTTCTAGGGGCAGAGTGCAGTCCAAGAATACTCAGTGATTCTGGCAGCTGATATGTATGTGGTATAGCCTAAAGAAATGAACTAAATGCTTAAGGGACAGTCAGTTAAGGGAAGATAACAAGTACCCCTCCGGCCCCAAGGTCCTGTTAGTTTCAGGTTGCCTGCTAATCATCACTGTCCATTAGGCTAACTGTCTGGCAGGCCATTCCGGTTGTGCTCGTGTTTCCTCAGATGCTGGAATGGGTGACCATGTCATTATCTTATTTCTTCACCTGAATGAAGAGTCTGCTTTTCCTTAGCCCTCCAGCCTGTCATTTCAAC
Source organism: Raphicerus campestris (assembly GCA_006410735.1). Classification (NCBI taxonomy): domain Eukaryota; kingdom Metazoa; phylum Chordata; class Mammalia; order Artiodactyla; family Bovidae; genus Raphicerus; species Raphicerus campestris. The sequence goes on from SJYW01014033.1 coordinate 1,468,470, forward strand.
TTCCTTTCCGAGTTTGCCGCATTCCCGAGAATGTGTGCAAAGTGAACTTTGAAATCCTTTTCCCAACAGTTTGATATCTCTTCCCCAGGAAATAATTTTGGCCCAAAGATGGCTGTTTAAGACATCATAAGAATCAAACTATCAAACTTCTTTCTTTAAGAAGTATCTGTTCTTTTGGCAAATTAAAACTCTTTACAAGAAATATTTAACATAAGTGATCTGTACAGTTATTGNTCCAGTTCTAATTGTTGCTTCCTGACCTGCATACAGATTTCTCAAGAGGTGATCTGTAGCTTTTGTTAAAGCTCAAAGAATGCAGGTATCTTTTAAATGAGCTCAGGTCAGTATTTGAAATGAAGGTGCTAGAAGCTTGCTCTAGACCTTTTAAGAATCTGTCACAGCCTAGAACTCCTACTCTGTCTTCTGACTAGGAAAAAATGTAAGAGATCCAAAACCACGTATCTTTCACAGAGAGTCAAACGTGTTTATTTCTCTCATCCCAGAATACCTCTGTTACACAACGCTGCCCACACAAGAAGTTATCATTTGATGAGGCTCAGTCTTTGTCTTTTCTTATCTTTTTCTCTGTGGTGCCTGGATGGCACTCAGTGAGTAGCCTTTCCCTTACTCAGCACCTGGATTTGCAGGTTGTCAAGTTGAAAGCTCTGGAATTGTCCCTAATAAATTTTCATGTACTTCAAATCTTGCTTAATTAAGGGAAGAATGACATTTATTAAGCTAGTCTCGAATTCATTGCTGCCTTCTTCCAAGTGAGTTTTATAATTTCTCAAGTTTTGATGTAGACCCCTTGAATAACAGCAATAACAATAGCTATTAATTATGAAGCACCTGCCCTGGGTCTGACCCTATGCAGAGCATTTTACATGGACTATCTCAGCCTTCACAACCTTAAGAATTACTTTTATTCTCTACATTTTGTAAGTGGGAAAACTGAGGCACAGCTGGTGAGTTAGTAGGCTGGAATATAAACCTGGGTAGTGACAGCTGCCTCTTGAGAATGAAGTGTCAGTATTAAGGTAACAGCCTCTCACTGTTCCTGTTCCTGAGTAAACTGTTCTGTTTCTAGGCTCCAGAGAAGGAGGAGTTCCTAGCCTGGCAGCACGATCTGGAAGTGAACGACAAAGCTCCTGCCCAGGCTCGGCCAACTGTTTTTCGATGGACGGGGGGTGGAAAGGAAGTTTACTTGTCTGGGTCCTTTAACAACTGGAATAAACTTCCCCTCACAAGAAGGTATTCGCCTGGATGTGTTCACATATTTGTCTTAACCCAGGGATCCTCTGGTTTCTGAATGATCCCTGTGGGTGAATAGAAGAGGATGTTTTCATAAAGTAGATGCTGAATGGAAAAATAGTCATGCTTAATAATTCACAGGGTTAAAATCTCACACCCAAAAGACACTTAGAAGAAAACATCACTCGGTTATGAGTATTTCTGTTACACACAGAACCTGGTTCTTGATAGGAAACTGACTGCTTTTCTAGGAGTCCAGTTGGTGTAGGAGGGAGCCACTCAGCCCAGTTATAAGTCATGCCTGTCAAGGGAAGAAAACAGTCAAATGAGAGAGGTTTTCCTGGAACCTTTGTTTGTTAGTAGTTACACAAGTTTTTGTAGGGAGCTTTGTACGTCCTGTGAAATTGATCCCCTGCCCTGCGCTAGGCAAGCTGACAAAGGGCAAAACTCGGCCGGCAGCTCACTGCTTATCTTGTGTGGCTGTCCTCCTTGGCCTCCAGACTGCCAGGTGTTACTTTGCACATAGAGGGAGGACAGATGCCTGTTTGTTGAGTTTTTGATGGTAGGAATGTAGCTTCCTGGTATTTGGGCAAAGCGAGTTTTCCAGGAAACCTCTTATGTTGCTACTTCCTGGTAGCTTTTCTGGATTGAGATCATTATAATGAATTGTCTCAGTTGGTTAAAAAATGTTTATTTCTCCTGTGGCTGAACTCTTGTTTTTAAATGGAAGCTTTGTTTTGTTCCGTGGCTGGTTTTGCAAGTCAGCTCAGAGTGCAGCTCACCGTACTGACACCCTCTGCTTCCTTTTTCTCTTGCAGCCACAATAACTTTGTAGCCATCCTGGATCTGCCGGAAGGAGAGCATCAGTACAAGTTCTTTGTGGATGGTCAGTGGACACATGACCCTTCCGAGGTACTCTTCTTCCCGCCCCGGGTCCTCTGGCTGCCCACACGATTCATGCACAGGGCCTACCCTCAGAGACAGTTGCCAGGTCCCTCTGTCCTGCTGGTAGAAGTCCCTGTGTGTGACTGAGCTAAATAGCAGTGCTCATTGTCAACCTGTTGGCATCCTTGACTTGGATGAGCCGGTTGGCAGGCCAGGAGATGAAGCCTTCCTACCAGGAATGCTAAATCCTCTAAAGAATACCTTTGGAGACCTTCTGCGTTATGATTTCTACCTATCTGTCTCTTCCCAGCCAGTAGTCACCAGCCAGCTTGGCACAGTCAACAACATCATTCAGGTGAAGAAAACTGACTTTGAAGTGTTTGATGCTTTAATGGTGGATTCTCAAAAGTGCTCCGACGTGTCTGGTATGAACAGTTATTTTACACCACGTGTGTGCAGGTGGGAGCCGTGTCATTTCGAATTATGCTTATTTCCCTTGCCTCTCCCTCTTGAGCAGGAGCCACCCAATCAGTGGATGTGAATATCTCCCCAAAGAGCCACAAAACTAATTTCTAACTCTGTGTTCGGTCACCTTGCTGAAATCTAGCTCTGAGGGAGCAGTAAGTCATTTGGGGGCAGAGGGCGGAGGGTCCATCTCTAGGATTTAGTAGGCCTGCTTGGCCACAGAAAGCAGACACTGGAAATGGAACCAGAGTTTGCTCTCATACCAGGGGCCAGGCCCATAAGGCCCTAAAGAGGAGCACTGAGTCAGTGAGGGNCCACAAAACTAATTTCTAACTCTGTGTTCGGTCTCCTTGCTGAAATCTAGCTCTGAGGGAGCAGTAAGTCATTTGGGGGCAGAGAGTGGAGGGTCCATCTCTAGGATTTAGTAGGCCTGCTTGGCCACAGAAAGCAGACCCTGGAAATGGAACCAGAGTTTGCTCTCATACCAGGGGCCAGGCCCATAAGGCCCTAAAGAGGAGCACTGAGTCAGTGAGGGGCCAGCACTGGGGGCGCCTGCCCACTTGGGGCTCCTAGAGAGTTTTAGCCTGCCAGATGATAAATGGACCCCTCAGTGACCTTGGCTGCCACTTGCACATTCCGTTTGCACCTTGTCAGAATCCCTTCAGAGAAGGAGGCTCACCACGAGACAGGCTGCACAGCACAGCCTGCTAGGTTAGGTCCTAGCATAACATGTGCTTCTTCCAAGAGTCAGCCGGTCGCCCGTCATTCAGTGAGTTGCTTTCCATCCAAACCCACAGGAAGAAACTGCTTGGACACAGCACATGCAAGGCAGGGAGAACGACGTGGTGGCATGTTGAGTGTCACCACCAGATGCTCTGCCCCCTCGGGCAGGGCTTGACACAGTTCCAGGACCCCTGTGGGAGGTGGAGCAGAGATCCCCCAGGAGTGTGCCTGACTGTCTAAGGAAACAGATTCAGTTCAGTTTGAAGACTGAGTCTTCCCTTACCTGCCTGCGCCCAGAGGTTTGCCCCTGGGATCTCTTACTGTTTATCAGCTCAGAACTCTAACCAGCAGGTGGACCACGTGGCTGACAAGTAAGGTCATTGGACAGGACTCAGATATCACAAAATAGTCTTCCACTCTCCATAGCTAATTGATCTTTGAGAGAAGTCATTTCTTACTCAGATAAGTGGGAATTGGGGGAATGCCCAGATACCTTTATTTGCTGATAAGTGAAATTTTAGGCCACATATACAAAAGCTTTCAGTCAAGGTTCTGTAGCAGAGATCACCTGGGGAAAGCAAGCTGGTAAGCCAGCTGCAGACTCCCCATGTTCTTCTCGTGCTCAGACACACCCTTCCTCAAAATGCATATTAGTTCCCAGTGGTTGGGTTTCCTGCCCTCGGTGCCTTTTCCTGCTGTGGTGGGCCCAGGTTGTGTGAAGGGACTCTGTCCCCCTGCAAAGCGACGAGAAAGGAGTTGGCGGAGCCAGGCCATCTCAGCTTCATGTGGACAGCACGAGTCTCAGGCGGCCACATGCATCCCCAGTGTCTTTTGGATCACAGCTCAGTGCCTGCAAGCTGGCCAGACATCACTAAGTGAGCGGCTTCTAAGTTTTCACAGTACCACACTGCTAGAAGCTTAATATATCTGTGTAAGTGATATACTCGAGCATGAGTTTGACAAGAACCTGAGAGCGGTAGAAGCAGAGAGCCTTTAGAGGTCAGGTTTTCAACTTCTTGTTTTAGTTGTGAAATGTGCCCTTGCCCCTGTGTCAACAGGTTGCCTGTTTTCGTTTTTATTCTGGCTGGCAGTGCTTCTAACTTGAGCCTAAGTTAGGAGCGCTCACTAGAAGCCTTGAGCTTCTTTGAGGTGTCTGCTGGCCCTGCCTGCAGCGAGGAGGAAGTGTTAGCCTGTGTGGCTGTCCATCGGGTCACTGCAGACAGCTTCCAGTGACTCTGACCCAGAACTCCAGTTTCTCAAGTAAATGTCCTGTGGCCATCTCCCCCTAGAGTTGTCCAGTTCCCCGCCGGGACCCTACCATCAGGAGCCCTACATCTCGAAACCAGAGGAGCGGTTTAAAGCACCTCCCATCCTCCCACCACATCTCCTCCAAGTCATCCTAAACAAGGACACGGGCATTTCCGTGAGTATTATCCAGACGTTTCCCAGACCATCCTCCGTGCTCCCCTCTGGCCACCTCTGGCAAAGCAGCTGGTGAAAATGGTCAGTGTTGCCCATCAGTGTTCATGCTGGGTACGCCTCTGATACAGGAAAGGGCTGCTCGCGAGGTGCTCCCAGAGCAGACGCCACCGCCCCGTCCCATGCTGCCTTTCTGAGCTCTTCCTCTTGTGTTCCACCGCCATCCAGCCTGAGCCCCGTTCCCTTTTAATTTCATGACAAAATATGTAACCCCCTCTTCTCAGTAAGCTACTTGATGATAGAATTCTTCCTCTGGCCCTCAAGTTTTAGAATCTCATTTTAATCACCGAATTGCTTCCAGAAGCATCATTGCTCCTGGATCAAAATTTGGGGTCTGTGGGTAATGCACATTGCCGCTGGTGATAGATGTTACTGCTGAAAAGAAGTGTGCCTTCTCCTGGATCCTGAAGAGCACTTTGTTAAAGTTAAGAGCACCTTAACTTTCCAACCCCTTTAACCTGAACTGCCCAGTTCCCCCAGCTCTGGACTGAGCAGAGTAGCCATAATTCTTGGGAATCTAGATGTTCTTCTGCTTGGTTCAAGCCATCACCTAAAACACACACACCTGTTAGGTGATAAGGTAATCATGCTGCTGTTCTGGGTGCCACACAGGTGGGTGCACGTGTGCTAAGGTGCAGGGCTGGAGGCCCACATGTGCCAGCGTGTGCTGCAGCAGCCACGTGTGTTCCCCGGGGACTCACTGTCCCTGGGCACACAACGTGATAGCTGAGCCAGCTTTTGTCAGGTGCTTTAGCATTTATAAAACTGGGGAGTGTACGTTGAAAATACCCTGGATTCTGACTTCTCTTTAAAAATAGGAAGATGTGGCAACGTTTTGGGTCTAATACATGAGCTTGTGTGAAGCAGTAGCGCCTCTTCCCTGCCCCCAGTCATCCAGTGCTTTCTTTAGGCTCACCATCTGAGTCTCAGAGACTTGCAATTCAGTGCTCAGGAGCCTGGAGCACAGTTTTGTGTCTTCCCCGACCCCCCCCCGCCCCCCCAGCTTTCTTTAAAAGCATCTGCAGTGCAGTTTTCTTTCTGCTCCTCCAACAAGAGGGCAGAGCCATGGCCCACACTCGAGAGACCAAGATGAAGCCTGATTGGAGACACATGTTGGTGTGCCCAGCAGACACCCCAAGAGCTCCGTTCAGTCACCAGGCACGACTGATCATGGACAAGCCCTTTCACTGGCTGACTTAGGAAGAAAGGGGCCTGAGAGCCTGCCTCCTTTCCTTTGAAATCCAGTCCCACGAAACACAGGAGAATCTTCGTGATTTCTAGATCCTAAGCACACACGTCTGCTTTTGTTCCCCCACAGTGTGATCCAGCTTTGCTCCCTGAGCCCAACCACGTCATGCTGAACCACCTCTATGCACTCTCCATCAAGGTAAGGACCCGTTTGTTACTCTCTGAGCCGTGTTTCTTGCCCTGAGGCAACCCCCCAACCCCAGTGCTGGAACGGCCTGAAGTCCTTACCTGGAGGGCAGCTTCCGGGCCTAGGCACTTGTGTTTATGCCGCCCTCTTGATGATTCTTGTGTTCCCTAAAATCTGAGCATCCTGACTTAGCCCTGCCTTTGATTATTTCCACCCTCTTTCTCAGGATGGNTGGAGGGCAGCTTCCGGGCCCAGGCACTTGTGTTTATGCCGCCCTCTTGATGATTCTTGTGTTCCCTAAAATCTGAGCATCCTGACTTAGCCTTGCCTTTGATTATTTCCACCCTCTTTCTCAGGATGGAGTGATGGTGCTCAGCGCGACCCACCGGTACAAGAAAAAATACGTCACCACCTTGTTATACAAACCCATATGAAGAGGTGGGAGCTGCCGGGGCCCAGGCGCAGCGTGCACCTCCAGGCTCCACACATGCATGCTCCTCACTAGACGGAACGGACTGTAAATTCCCCATTTCACACTCAGTAAGGCATTTCATACTCGCCCTACACCTACCTGAGGGTTTGTTCCAGACACAGCAGCTCCTGGAGTGCCTCGGTCTGTAACAGCGCCCTCAGCACCCGGTGGCTGTAAGCCCTGGGGCTCCTCGAGGCCGAGGGTGGAGTAGGACGGCCTGCAGCCCCCACCCTGCAGTGTGAAGGATGGTGCAGGCCTAAATTCAAATCCCATGAACATGGAGATTTTTCTTAAGCCAAAAATGAACACTAGCTGATGAGAGCAGTGCTAGTGAAAATCTGGGGAGCAGGTCCCAAGGCCACACAGAATGTCTCATCATTGGTGTGTTGGTGTTGGCTCGTCCCTGCCGAGGCCTGCCCACAGACCCACCAGCGAGTGGGTGCTGGTCCTGCCTGTCCCCTGAAATCAAGCAATAGATCTTCCTCCACTCCCTGCTGCAGGGAGGTGTGATTTCTGTAGAAATTAGAGCTTGTCTGATTTCCAGATGAAGTTTTACAATTGTTTCTTATGCTTATGTACCTCAAGTGGTTTTTGTTTTTTAAAGCAGCAGTGGCTGACTATACAGCCTTAGGGCAATTTTTAAATCATCCCAACTAGACTCAATCATGTGACCTGTCCTCAGCAATAATCTGTTCTCAGAACAGACTCGGAAAACCGTGGCCGGATTCCTCCTTTAAGCTGGGTGATCCTGCGGACTGACCACTGCTAGCCAGAAGGGTGTCGGCTTTTTCGGAGAACTGTAATGAGGTGGCACTGCCACCCAGAAGATTGTGGAGAGGCGCCCTGCCCTACTCCAGCCACCTTGCTTGGGACCTCTGGTCCCTACTCAGCAAAGAAGCCTGCAGCAACTAGTGTTGCTTATTCTGAAAGGAAGTTAGAAATTGTGGCCGCCTTCTGAATTTGTATCAAGAAGACATCCTTTGGACCAAAACAAACCTCTCCACACAGCCGGAGATGTGCCTGTTCCCGAGGTTCCTGTCCCCGGGTCAGCAGAAGCTGGCATCCCGCCCTGTGTTCCTGCTGGGAGATGGAGGAACCAGCTCCCCGGTGTCCAGTATCTGTGCCCTTCTTTGTTACTGTTTTCAAAACACTGAATAACGGTCCCCCTGATGTACAGGTTGCAATAAAGCTTTGTAAAGATAATGGACATGCACTTGGGGGAAGCTCTGATTTCACGCGGTCATCTGGAGGAGACTGGTGCTCTCCCCGAGGTCTGTTCCGTGCAGCGCTATTCAGTCTTTTTCCTGCCCTGGCACACGTCGAAAATGGTACCGTCCTTTTGGCATTCTGGGATAAGAAGACAGGGCAGCTTGGCTGTCTGCAGGGCTGGGGGCCTTTCTCTCACCCACCTGTTCTGCACACAGATTAGAAGGCTATTAAGAGGCTATAAAATTGAGCCCCTTGGAGCTGCTCACAACGGGAGCTGAGGAGAGGCAGTAGTGAAAGTCCCTGGCTTGCCCAAGTTGGCAGCATTCCCAGGTCAGAGGTCTTGCTCATTAACAAGCACCACAGGGGAGCCTGGGATCATGACCCTCTGCTGGGAAGACCACAGGATGTTCTGGAGTCAGCTACTGTCACCAGCTAAAAGGGCCTCTGACCCTTCTACCAAAAAGATGGAAGGTTACAGTGTCTCTTTAATAAGCCTTTTCTTCCCAGCCATCAGGACACATGGAAGTAAATTTAGGAGATAAGGGAACCCCTGAGGTCATCTGGTCACTTGAGGTGGACAGTAGCTTACAAAAAGAGAACATCCCTACCTGGGTAATTAGCCATCTCACCCTGAATATCCAAGTGATGTGGGAACCCTAGATTTAGGGACTGGAGGGGTTATATAAGTAGACAGGAAATAATGCAAAAATCCTCTTTCCAAAACTGAATTTTTTTTTTAATTATTGAAAGTGAAAGTCATTCAGCTGTGTCTGACTCTGTGACCTCATGGACTATATAGTCCATGGAATTCTCCAGGCCAGAATACTGCAGTGGGTAGCCATTCCCTTCTCCAGGGGATGTTCCCAACCCAGGGATTGAACCCAGTGAAGAAGGAAGCTAAATGTTCCCAGAAGAGTTAAATGCTAGGTTAGTTTACGGGAATATAGAAACAGCTTACTGGACTGGAAAAGCGTTCCCAAGGAGATGAATACTAGATACTGGGTCAGCTTTACTGGGATGGAAAGCCCCAAAATTTTAAAGGGAACAATAAATACCACCAGGTGTCTCACTGCAATGTTTGATCAGCAACCTAAGAAACAGGATCTAGCTCTGGGAAACAGGACCTTGATGCTAATAACAAAATATCACCAATAGTTACATAAACTTGCTTGCCTGCCAACCAATCATGCTTTGCTGAGTAGTCTAGCCCCCTCCTCCCCTGAACTATAGGATAAAAGACTTCCAAAGCGGGTGTTCGGGGCTCCCCACCTTCGATTGGCCTGGTGGGGGGGCCCGGATCCGAAATTGTCAATAAACTGCTCCCACCCTTGATTGGCTTGGTGGAGGTCCCGGATCCGAAATTATCAATAAACCATTTTTTCTTTCTGAACTCCGTCTGGTGGTCTCTATCGGCAGCTAAGTCCCTTACACCCAGGTCTTCCGTATTATGGGCAGATTCTTCACCAGCTGAGCCACAAGGGAAGCCCAAGAATACTGGAGTGGGTAGCCTATCCCTTCTCCAGCAGATCTTCCCGACCCAGGAATCAAACCAGGGTTTCCTGCATTGCAGGTGGATTCTTTACCAACTGAGCTATCAGGGAAGCCCCATTTAAGTATAGTTGATTTTATAGGCTTCCCAAGTGGCTCAGCAGTAAAGAATCCTCCAGCCAATATAGGAGACAGGAGATTTGGGTTCAATTCCTGGGTCGNTTGCAGGTGGGTTCTTTACCAACTGAGCTATCAGGGAAGCCCCATTTAAGTATAGTTGATTTTATAGGCTTCCCAAGTGGCTCAGCAGTAAAGAATCCTCCAGCCAATATAGGAGACAGGAGATTTGGGTTCAATTCCTGGGTCGGGAAGATCCCCTGGAATAGGAAAAGGCAATCCACTCCAGTATTCTTGCCTGGAGAATCTCATGGACAGAGGAGCCTGGCTAGTTACAGTCTGTGGGGTCGCAAAGAGTTGGGCATGACTGCGCACGGCTACACAGTTGCTTTTACAGTGGTGTGGTGAGTTTCAGGTCTACAGCATAGTGACTGAGTGTTTTTGTGGATTGTATTTTATTGGATATTACTGTAAGATACTGGGTATAGTTCCCCGTCCTATGCTTCTCTGGTTTATGTTTAGTAGTTTGTTTGTGTTGATCCTGTACCCCTGGTTTGTTTGCTCTCTTCTTTGGTGATCATAATTTTGTTTTCCGTGTCTAAGTCTGTTTTGTCTGTGTGTTCATTTGTGTTACTTTTAGATTCCACAGAGCCTATAGTACTTGTGTTTCTGACTTATTTCACTAAGCGTAAGAATCTCTCGGCCCAGCCCTGTTGNATAATTTTGTTTTCCGTGTCTGAGTCTGTTTTGTCTGTGTGTTCATTTGTGTTACTTTTAGATTCCACAGAGCCTATAGTACTTGTGTTTCTGACTTATTTCACTAAGCGTAAGAATCTCTCGGCCCAGCCCTGTTGCTGCAAATGAGTATTTCATTTGTTTTTGTTTTAGTATATTCCACTGGAGATAGACCACGCGCGCGCACACACACACCCACACCCACACACACACCCACACACACACACACCCACACACACACACACCCACCTCGTCTTGAGTCAGTCGTCTATTGGTGGACACTTGGGTTGCTTCCATGTCGTGGCTATTTTAAATAGTGCTACGATGAACACGGGTACGTGTATCTTTTCTAATTAGTGTTTTTGTCTTTTTCTGGATATATACCCAGGAGTGGAATTGCTGGATCATGTGGTAGCTCTATTTTTTTTTTTTTTTAATGACCTCCCCCATACAGTTCTCTGTACTGGCTATGCAAATTCACATTCCCATCAGCAGCGTTGGAAGGTTCCCGTTTCCGCACGCCCTCTGGAGCATGTTATTTTTCCTGATGATGGCCATTCTGACTTGTGCGAGGTTATGCCTCATCATGGTTTGGATTTGCATTTCTGTGATAATTAGCCATGTTGAGCATCTTTGCATATGTCATCTTTGAAAAAAACGTCTATTCAAGTCATCTGTCTGTTTTTTGACTGGGTTGTTTTTTTGATACTGGGTTGTATGGGCTATTTGTATATTTTGGAAATTAATTCATTGGTTATGTCATTTGGAAATATTTTCTCCCATTCTACCAGTTGTCTTTTTGTTTTGTGGATGGTTTCCTTTGCTGGACAAAAAGCTTAAGTTTAATTAGGTCCCATTTGTCCAGATTTGCTTTTATTTATTTTGCCTTGGGAGACTGACCTAAGGAAATATTGCTATGATTTATGTCAGAGTGTTTCACCTCTGTTCTCTTCTAGTTTTATGGTGTCAAATGGCTTACATTTGGGTCTTCGATCCATTTTGAGTTTATTTTTATGGATCACATTATCTTCAAAATATAATTGAAAATACATAGCTAAGCTTACAGGCATAGCATGGGCATGCTGAAGCACCGGGACAGAGGAAACTCGCTGTGCTGCCGAGCTACTGGTGCTGACGGGGGAAGGTGGGCGGCAGGGGCGGGACCCGGCCATAGGCCTCCAGGATCGGGGTTCAACACTCACACCTGGAAAGGAACCTCAGTGCCTGAGTTGGCCCAGAAAGAAAAGCACTGCTTTTTCCATAAGAAGGGTTAGAGCATCTGGTTGCTACCCTGAGTTAGAGCTCAGAGGGAGCCGTCAGCCCCAGGCTGCAGGAGGAAATATGTTGAAAAATCTAGCCCACAAATCAGCTCTACTTACAAAGTTCAGAAGACACCAAGCTGAAAATCCAACAGAAAAACTAATTCAGAGCCTGTAAACCCAGTAAGACTCCCCTGCAACCCCAGGGGACCCCCAGAGGAGTTGACTGTTCAGGTGGGGGAATGTAGGCAAAACTGCAAACAGTGGGAAGTGGGTGTCAGTATTCCCCAGAGCTGCTTGTCTAAAATATTCCATTTTTTTTAAAAAAGCAACACAAAAGGAAGCCCCCTGTGGTCCAGAAGACTACCCACAGACCCGGGTGAAAGTTTTTACACCCAAGAAGCTAAAAGTAATGGATACTGTTTAATGGAGATGGAACAGAAGACCCTGCTTTATCCACATCACAGGAGCAAAGCCACAGTGAGGTGTCCTGTGACCCAGGTAACACTTTCTCTGTTAGGGGTGAGGACTGGTTACATGCTTAAAGCGTAACTCCAGTTGCTTTTGAATGAAAATATACTTCTCCCACCGGAAATGTATATACAAAGGAAGTTACAGATCCAAGGGTAAGGTCTTTGAATTCCTAATGTGTTAAGTGGTATTTCAAGGTAACTAGAACCAGCCATATGTCAACATACTGAAACCAAAGATCAAAGGATCCAGGCAAGGTCTTTTCCTTCCTTCTGGTTCCACTTAAAGGTGTAGATGATAGCTCCAAGGCCAGGTCAAAGCCTAGCTTCACCCTGGAGTCGGCCCTTCCTCCACCGTCCCCTCCCAGTGTGTGGACACTAGACTGAGAATAGGGGTGTTGATCCAGTTCAGTGCCTGACTAGCTGTGTGACCTTGGGCGGTCATATGACCTCTCTTAACCCAATTTCCTCTCCTGAAAAATAGGAGTTGGACAGACACTAGGTGATCCCTAGGGCTCCTTTCATTTCACACTGGGAGCCACAAAGCCTTTTACAACATGAATGGGTTATGGCCACAAACAGGAAAGAAGTCAGGGGTCAGAAAGAAAGTACCAGCACCATGAGCTCAATTAGGAAACCTCCAAGATGCCAAGGGCCAAGCTGCAAAACCCAGAACATCAAAGTGATTCCATACATGGCTGAGGTCAGAGGCTAAACTATTTTGGGGAGAAGCACAATTTTATTTTGTTTAATTCAATTACTTCTAGATGAGCATGATTTCATTTCTGAGCATGAACTCAGTTCTCCTGAAACATGACCCTCCTCCAGTGTTTACAAACGGTTTGAGGGAATTGATGAAGACCCAATCTCTGGACCACTCAGCCCTCCATCCAGCTCTTCAGCACCTCACTTGATCAGATTAGTGAAGAAAAGAAGCTAGAGCCATCTGCTCTGGAATGCCAGCTATAATCGTCTTCAGGAGGAAATAGGAAGCTCTGAATATATGTACAAGTCATCCCAGCTAATGGTGAAAACATCCAGAAGGGCCCTTCTAAGAGTTGTCGCTACTGTGAGTTAGAGCCTCGGGGAACCAGTGCCCCGTCTCTGGGATCAGCCACTGAGCTCAGCTCCCACAACTACCCCATCTTTTTCTGTCCTGAAGACAGACGGGGCCCAAGCCTAGGTGAGGATGCCATCCATCTCTGCCTGTGAGGAATGAGTTCACCCATGTCATCTGTGAGATGCAACAGCAAGTGGGAACAAGAGACAGCTCCAGTTGTTTGTGCCAAGACCAACTGTGCATGCCTTCTGTGGGTCTCTGAAAGCACACGCCGAGTTGTACACAGCAGTGAAGTCATTTCCAGAGTTCTTTCCTCTTGCCGCTCCGGGGCCAACAGGAGTTCCGTTAATCACTGACAGCCTGGAGGTGTGTCAAGCGTATGTGTGGTTCCCGGTTCCCACTGCTCAGCCCTCCCAGCCTCGGAAGATGAAAGCCTCAGTGTTTGACTAGGCAAGTGATAAAACATTTTCTCATGTAAACACTGTGTGCCTAGAGCCCCAGTCTCCATGCTTTAGACGTCACGAGCAATATTTAAACTGACAAGAAAGAAATCGGGCCAGAACAGGCTAATCTTCCTCCACCGTGGCACTAATTGATGTTAGGCCTGATAAGTCTTTGTGGAAGGTGGGCACGTGGGCCACCTTGTGCCTTGTAGGATATTTAGCAGTATCTCTGGCCTCTGCCCGTAAGGTGCCAGCAGTAGCCCCAGTTGTGACACCAAGTTTACAGATACTGTCAGGTGTCCTCTGGGGGGGGGGTGCTAAGTCGCCCCTAGTTTAGAACTGCTGGAACAGGCCAGTTAGTAAAGCTTAGCCAGTCCCACCCCCATAGGCCTAGCATTATTGCTTTAGACTTAAACCTGCATGAATGTTTGCTAAAGCAAGTCACACTCATGAGGCCCAATTCTAAAGACAAACTAAGCTGGTCCATCCTGGTAAGTGTATCATTCTCTTTTTGGCCTAAGTCTCCAGATCCTTAAAGTTTCATAGTTAGAAAATTTGCTTTGCAAGCAGCTTCTTTATTCTCATGAAGATTAANAGTCATCCCAGCTAACGGTGAAAACATCCAGAAGGGCCCTTCTAAGAGTTGTCGCTACTGTGAGTTAGAGCCTCGGGGAACCAGTGCCCCGTCTCTGGGATCAGCCACTGAGCTCAGCTCCCACAACTACCCCATCTTTTTCTGTCCTGAAGACAGACGGGGCCCAAGCCTAGGTGAGGATGCCATCCATCTCTGCCTGCGAGGAATGAGTTCACCCATGTCATCTGTGAGATGCAACAGCAAGTGGGAACAAGAGACAGCTCCAGTTGTTTGTGCCAAGACCAACTGTGCATGCCTTCTGTGGGTCTCTGAAAGCACACGCCGAGTTGTACACAGCAGTGAAGTCATTTCCAGAGTTCTTTCCTCTTGCCGCTCCGGGGCCAACAGGAGTTCCGTTAATCACTGACAGCCTGGAGGTGTGTCAAGCGTATGTGTGGTTCCCGGTTCCCACTGCTCAGCCCTCCCAGCCTCGGAAGATGAAAGCCTCAGTGTTTGACTAGGCAAGTGATAAAACATTTTCTCATGTAAACACTGTGTGCCTAGAGCCCCAGTCTCCATGCTTTAGACGTCACGAGCAATATTTAAACTGACAAGAAAGAAATCGGGCCAGAACAGGCTAATCTTCCTCCACCGTGGCACTAATTGATGTTAGGCCTGATAAGTCTTTGTGGAAGGTGGGCACGTGGGCCACCTTGTGCCTTGTAGGATATTTAGCAGTATCTCTGGCCTCTGCCCGTAAGGTGCCAGCAGTAGCCCCAGTTGTGACACCAAGTTTACAGATACTGTCAGGTGTCCTCTGGGGGGGGGGTGCTAAGTCGCCCCTAGTTTAGAACTGCTGGAACAGGCCAGTTAGTAAAGCTTAGCCAGTCCCACCCCCATAGGCCTAGCATTATTGCTTTAGACTTAAACCTGCATGAATGTTTGCTAAAGCAAGTCACACTCATGAGGCCCAATTCTAAAGACAAACTAAGCTGGTCCATCCTGGTAAGTGTATCATTCTCTTTTTGGCCTAAGTCTCCAGATCCTTAAAGTTTCATAGTTAGAAAATTTGCTTTGCAAGCAGCTTCTTTATTCTCATGAAGATTACGTTGTAAGCGCAGAAAATGTGACGTCTATTTTGTGTTTAAGCAGGAACCGCAACCTGGACAGCTGGGCCTCAGTTTGTTGGTTGTTTCTCTGAGGTCCTTGCTTAGGGTCCAGAGAACCTTTAATGGCCCATTTCTTTTGGAACCACACCACATTTACCTTATGTTTTTGAAGTGTTACATGGCTGCCAAGAATCCTCAGGACAGTGACTAAAATGATTGTTTGGTATTCTGTGGACTTCTTCTCATTTTATAAGGGAGGATAGGTTCCAACATTTTGCTTGTTCGTCTTCTGAATTTTCATTCTTAGAGGTGCCAGATTTTTGTCCCCAGTGGTAAAACAGAAAAGGAATAGAATAGAATTGCAGGTCCAACTCCTGTTGCAGGGCATGTCAGCCACAACCCTGCAAGTCAGAATTTGACTGTGGTCAGATTACTTCATTGGAAAATAAAAGTTGAAGACTCAAAGCAACAGGAACTATGAGAAAACTACCATTTGCCAAAACCAATGCTTGTCTAGCTCAACAAATTTTATACTAACAAAGCATCTTAGAAAAATTTACCTTGCAGAACTTCACATAGTTAAAAGAATTTACATTTTAAATTACCTTGATCCGAACTCCTCCCACCAGGGAAATCCCTGTGACTTTATCCTAATGGATAAGAGGAACTGAAATGAAAGGTGACCTGTTGGGTTTTTTTTAATTGCATTATAGGAGAGCTGGGTAATCCATTCCCCAGTAATCCTTTCAAAGTGGCCTGGCTGCCTTAAGGAGCTTTCCAGTTCCGAATGCTGTCACCTTAATAGCCAGTTCATGACTCACTGCAAGTAATGCTCACACACACACTTCTGGAAGAGAACTTCGCCTGCATCTCAATTCCAGGGGTGTGGTCTGCTCTAACCCTGTGTGGCTCTCCACACATACCACCCCCCGGCCCCTGAAGAAGCATCCTCGAAGGACGGCCCCATGCATGCTCACAAGCTCAGGCTGACAGTGATGATACTTTGGAGTTTTACGCACTGTCTTTAAGAAAAGAGGTCGTGCACTAAAGCAAACATTTTAGATCATTGCTTTATTTGACTATTTGTTCAACAGAGTTCATTCCTCTCAAAGTGGATCTTGTGATCTTTTCCTCTTTCTGAATAAAAAAGGTAATGAAGAAAAAGCCTGTACTTTTGGAGACCTAGAATCTTACTTATATGCTAATAAGCTTTTGACTGCAATTTCATTTTAACGATATTTCCTGCTGGCATCTCGGTGGTCACACGGAGCTCCCCACCCTCCAGTGAAGATGGCTGTCCACAACTACCACCGTTGAAACCGAAAGTAAGAGTTGAAAAATGCACCTTTTACAATAAAAAAGTAGAAACCAATTCAATTTCCTTTTTTTACGAATATAAAGTTTCTTGTAAATATGTACAGTCTTTGAGCTAGTTCTATAGCAGGAAGCATTTCACAAATGAGACACACGATATACACTTTGAGGGCTAAGAAGCCCATTTCTCATGGAGATCCTAAATGAAATGCCAAGACTGAACACCATTTCCAGTGACCTCTCCAAATACTTGTGGACCAAGAGACAAAAAAAACTTGAGCAAACATTCAGTCAGATCTGCCCTGGAAAAGGGAAGGGATGCAATCTGACCCCGAAGACAAAGCAACACACGGAACATGACAGTGAGACACTGGCCAAGGATGCGACGACGTGGAGGAAGAGCCGTGGGCATTTCAGACGAGAAAGCACTTCGGTTAAGGGACGAGCAGGAAGGAGCCGGGACTTGGGCCGGGTTGCAATCTGGGAAGTGAGCTGAACCGTGGACGGGGGATTGAAACGGTCATGTTCACTGGCTGCAGTGGGAACAGGTCTACCTGTCAGCCTACCTAGGATGTGCCTTGGTAGTTCGAGGCATGGAGAAGCAAGAGAGGCCTGGTGGGAGATTAAAGGCAGAAATAAGGCCGCTAGTTAGCTTGCCAACAGCGAAGCCTCTGGTAGGTTCTTTAACCAGTTGCCAGGAACCTCATACCGCCAGAGGAGAGAAAGGGGGCACCTAAGGGAGGGTTTCCCCGCCCAGCCGGGGTGGGAGAGTTGAGGGCAGTTTCCTTCTCCAGCTTCCTGGTTTTAGTCTAGCCCTAGGGAGAGGCTTGTTTGGGGAGTCACAGTTTTCGTGGGGTAGAACCTGCTGGGTTGTGTGTGAAGAGTCATTCGCGAGGGAGTTGGCAGGGAGACGTGGAAGTGTGAGGTGTGGTTTGCTGAAATCCTTCTCTGGTCGTAAGGCTTGAGCGTTTGGTTTTCATTTGTTCAGTGCTACAGACTGCAGCTTGTGGCCGGTGAGTTGGCAAGTCCCAGAGGGTCTCGGTTCGGCGGGAGCTATGGGATGGACCTAGTGCATCGGCAGAGCAACCCGAGGGGGCAGCCAGGTCGGGGAGGGGGCAGCGCATGCAGTGAACTGCCATGCAGAGCTCTGGCATCTCTGCCCACCCCGGGGAGGGGGGCAGCACACCGCCATGGACAGGATGTGCGTGCCCTTGGCCCCAGGGCCCTCTCGGGGCTGGGCTCAGAGCAAATCCAGTGCATGCTTTCCTGGCCAAAGCGACGTGGAAAGCGGGGACAGCAGGCCAGGGGTGACGCTGAGGGGTGGGAAGGGAAAACTCCTCGAGGTCCCTTGGCCCCAAGTCACTGCCTCCGAGCGAGGCCTCATGGCCTCCGTACATTCTCAGCTGGTGGGAGGGGAGGAAGTCATCAAGGCCATAAAGGCAATGAGTCGGACAGTAAACATTTGGCTAAGATGTCGCCCCGGGTGAGACAGGGCCACCTGTGAGGACGGACTGGACGGGGATGGACCGAGGTGAGCATGGGAGGTTAGCCGACAGCAGGGGCTCGTCTACGTACATTTCAGTAGCAGAGACCTGATGGTGTGACCTCGCTACAAGTGACTACAACAGGAAATACGGTGCTATTCAAATCTATTAAGAAGTCTGTTGTCTTTAAAAAAAAAAAAAAGAAAAATAGCCAACCAACCCTAGGATCTTATAGTAGCTATTAATTAGGATTCTAACCACGCTGTAGGTGTAGTTAGCCCCAGGTTGGTTTCCTGTGATGAACTGGTACAGGCTAGAGCTAGGTACAAAAGTTTATGAATGCTCTGAAAGAGTAACAAAGTGCAAAGAGGGCGGCTGCAGGGAGGTGCCGGCAGCTCCCAGGAGCCCCAGCCCCCAGCCCCTCCTGGCTGCAGGGAGTCCATGCTGAGGCGGGCCTGGGTCCAGCTGTGCCGGGGCTGGCTGAGCAGATGCGCGCTGGGGTCCCCTTCAGCAGAGTTCCATAGTGTGTTTGGTGTTTTCCTGCAGATCAACATGAGGAGTTGGTTTTTCTGGCTGAGATTTATACTGAAGACTGGTCCCAGACCTGAGAACAAGAGGAGGAGGGGATTTAGCCATCAGAAGCCGGAAATCACCATGCTCACTCTGTCCAGAAGCCCACACTGGGAGCCTGCAGGAATACCTGGTCTCTCCTTCCTGTGGTTAACAGTGAGGGACAGGCAGAGCCTCCACTCAGAGCTTGGTTTACACATACCATTTTATCCAGAAATCAGAGGAGGTGAGGCTTCCCTGGTGGCTCAGCTGGTAAAGAATCTGCCTGCAATGCAGGAGGCCTGGACTCGATCCCTGGGTTGGGAAGGTCCCCTGGAGAAGGGAACGGCTACCCAGTCCAGCATGCTGTCTTGGAGAATCCCATGGACTATAGTCCATGGGATCGCAAAGAGTCGGACACGACTAAGCAACTTTCAATTTCAAGGAAAACAGTTAAACGGCGTTCCCTCCTCTCTCTAGATGGCATGAGGAGAGCGTGGTCCAGAAAGCCAGCATCTAGAACTGGCTGGCCTGCCGAGCATCCGCAAGCTTCCGAGCCCCGCCCCCACTTGAGGGCCCCTCGTTATCAACACATCCCTCCAGCTCCTCAGTTGGTAACATGCAAGCTACACAGGTAATAAATGCACATGATTTTAAAATTTCGAAAGGTGCAGAGTTCTTCTAGGAAGCAACCACTGTTACCAGATTTCAGTGTAGCCTTGCAGAGAAATTCTTGATGTGTCTTTGTACACATATATATGTTTGAAAAAAGTAACCTTTTGAATGGCCTGTTGTGTGTGTTTAAGAATTTGCTTGTCTGCACAGATCTCTCTAGAAACTGCGAACACTGGTTGCATTTGGGGAAGNGGTGTAGTTAGCCCCAGGTTGGTTTCCTGTGATGAACTGGTACAGGCTAGAGCTAGGTACAAAAGTTTATGAATGCTCTGAAAGAGTAACAAAGTGCAAAGAGGGCGGCTGCAGGGAGGTGCCGGCAGCTCCCAGGAGCCCCAGCCCCCAGCCCCTCCTGGCTGCAGGGAGTCCATGCTGAGGCGGGCCTGGGTCCAGCTGTGCCGGGGCTGGCTGAGCAGATGCGCGCTGGGGTCCCCTTCAGCAGAGTTCCATAGTGTGTTTGGTGTTTTCCTGCAGATCAACATGAGGAGTTGGTTTTTCTGGCTGAGATTTATACTGAAGACTGGTCCCAGACCTGAGAACAAGAGGAGGAGGGGATTTAGCCATCAGAAGCCGGAAATCACCATGCTCACTCTGTCCAGAAGCCCACACTGGGAGCCTGCAGGAATACCTGGTCTCTCCTTCCTGTGGTTAACAGTGAGGGACAGGCAGAGCCTCCACTCAGAGCTTGGTTTACACATACCATTTTATCCAGAAATCAGAGGAGGTGAGGCTTCCCTGGTGGCTCAGCTGGTAAAGAATCTGCCTGCAATGCAGGAGGCCTGGACTCGATCCCTGGGTTGGGAAGGTCCCCTGGAGAAGGGAACGGCTACCCAGTCCAGCATGCTGTCTTGGAGAATCCCATGGACTATAGTCCATGGGATCGCAAAGAGTCGGACACGACTAAGCAACTTTCAATTTCAAGGAAAACAGTTAAACGGCGTTCCCTCCTCTCTCTAGATGGCATGAGGAGAGCGTGGTCCAGAAAGCCAGCATCTAGAACTGGCTGGCCTGCCGAGCATCCGCAAGCTTCCGAGCCCCGCCCCCACTTGAGGGCCCCTCGTTATCAACACATCCCTCCAGCTCCTCAGTTGGTAACATGCAAGCTACACAGGTAATAAATGCACATGATTTTAAAATTTCGAAAGGTGCAGAGTTCTTCTAGGAAGCAACCACTGTTACCAGATTTCAGTGTAGCCTTGCAGAGAAATTCTTGATGTGTCTTTGTACACATATATATGTTTGAAAAAAGTAACCTTTTGAATGGCCTGTTGTGTGTGTTTAAGAATTTGCTTGTCTGCACAGATCTCTCTAGAAACTGCGAACACTGGTTGCATTTGGGGAAGGGAATGCTGTATACCCTTGGTGGCTCTTCCAGTTTGAGGGCCATACATGATGCATTTGTACAGGAGACCCCTTCTCAAGCTATTTTCTCCATAAACCTCCTACAAATCCCACAAAACCCTAATTACAGATGTGGAGCCTCTTCCTTATAGCCGTGGCTCTTCGGGGCTGAGAAGGGCACCTCCCTTACCTTGTTGACCTGGGACAGCGGCGTCCTCACGGCCCCCACGGGCAGCCGGCCCCTGCTGCTGTCCTCAAACAGCCGCCCAGGGGAGCGCTCCCTCCGCGTGCTCAGCATCCGGCCGGGAGACTTCTCGCGCTCCAGGGGGCGGCCCGGAGACTTGTCTCTGCGCAGCTCGGTCCGCCCCTCGCGGTAGCGGTGGGGTGTGCTTGGCTCTCGAGGGTGGCTGGGGCCTTCAGGAGGCGCCGGGCTTGAGGCCACGCGCTTGGTGATGTGCTCGTTGTACGTCGGCGGGCCGCGCTTGTTGGGGCTATGACAACAGGAGAGGGAGGTGGGGAGCCGAGCCAGCCCGTGCCCATCTCACCACAGGTTATCAGAAACAGACCCCCAGCTAGAGTCCTTCAGGCTTCAAGAGTGAGGACGGAAAGAAGGCAGAGCTAACAGCAAAGAGAAGTCAAGTTTCCTAGTCTCAGGGCAGGCTTTCTGCTGAGCACCCTCCATGTCAGGTGCTGTGTAAGCTCATCAGATCATCCTAACAGCTCGGCATGCCAGGAACAGGTGACCCTCATGGTACAGACAAGAGGACAGAGATGCAGAGAGGCCAGGACTCCAGTACAGGTCACTGTGACACTGTAATTCGCATACTCCACCCCCCTGACCTAGTAATTTCCAGAGCCTAGAGTTCACAGGAAGTCTTCCTTTAGGGGTTAAGCCTGTACTCATTACTGTCAGTTGCCAAATCTGTCCCACTTTTGGACCTCTGTCGGTCACCTCTCTAGGTGGCTTTCCAAAAGCCGTTGTGCCCGAGGTGTAGAAATCAACCCTGATCCAATTAGGAGACAGAGCAGGTCCAATGCAAGCAGCAGACCAGGCTCAAGAAATGGATAAGCAGTTGAAAGCACTGGGACCTTTTCTTACAAACAGTCTAGGCCTCCACCCAGCCCTGGCCTGCCTTACAGAGAAATTTTCATGTTTCAAATGAAGATCTCACCAGGTGTGGCCCTTATCACCCCTCTGAAGAAGCAAAATCCAGAAACACAGAACTGACACACAGCCTTCAAAGTCAGTTCCTTCCCACCTTCGAGCAGAAAAGGTACTGGGGCCCTTGTTATCTGAGCATAATTAGTGCTGGGAAAAGGCAGCCTACTTAAAATGGGAACACCATTTCACAGAGACTATTACTTGAAGACATATTTTGATTGATTGGGGCTTTATCTTAGAAAAATAAATCAGTAAAATATATTTTATCCTAGATATTTTAAAAATCTAAATTACAACTGTAATTACATGGTAAGAATGAACCAAGTATGAATCACATACTGATTTATTATGCTCTGATTTTCTCAAGAAAATTGTATGCTAACATGCTGGGTGACATCCTCCACCAGCAATGTTGGATTTTGTGCCGTGAAATCGTAAAGTCATTTGAATATTTGACAGTGTCACCAGAGGCCTCTCTTAACCCTTTGATATTTAAATCTTTCCTTTTGGAAGGGATCGAACTTGATTTTCTTTAATTATTGGCCTAAGTCTAGGGACCCTCTTCTGTCGATGCCCATTACAGAAAGCAACTGAGCAGCAAAGACGCTGGCCCGGTTCAGGAGAGGGAACTCTAGAGAAAGCTTGAGGGCCAAATCCAGGCAGGTGCCTGCTTCTGTGAAGTTTCACTGGAGCGTGGCCACGCCCATCTGGTGATGCACTGAGGTTGCTTTCATGGTCTAACAACAAAGTTGAGCAGTTGAGACAGGGACCATATGGCCTGCACACCCCAAAATACTATCTGGACCTTTACAGAAAAACAAATTGGTCAACAGAACAGAAATAACTCTAAAGTGATCAGTCTGTTGTAGTTTCATATTTTCTTCCCTATGCAGCTCAAACTGTGGCAATTCTAACCACCAGTGCTCAGAAAGCCACACTTTCTTGTACTCTGTTTGCAGCAGTGAAATTAGGGTGACTTTTGTTCTAAACATCTTGAAGTCAAGGTTTCTTTTCATCTCTAGCCATGTGGCTTTGTGATATGGAAGACAAAAAAAATTCAAGAGAATTATATTAAGCCTACTGTAATGGAAGAGAAATTATAAAATGTGCCCATCATAAAGCAAGTGAGAGGGTGCTCACTGCCCAGAGGAAGGAAAGTGGTTCAAGGACGGCCATTTGAGAAGTCGGCTGAGATTTAACAGGATGAAGAACACACTTGTTACTGTAGGCTGAGCTGGCCATCTTCCATCTCCATATCTGTTAATAACCAATGACCTACCACATCAATTTTATGTTTCTTGCATAGAGTTACATTTCCTGCTCTGCTAAAGAGGCCAGGGTGGTAAATCAGTCTCCCAGGCTGGCCTTCTACATTCTGGATCTGCCCAAGGCAGTCAGCAGCAAAAAGACGGTTTTATAAGCCAAGAGATAAAGCCTAGCAGCTGGCTTTCCAGAACAGCAGGAACTGGAACCATTTTCACCACAGAGTAAGTCACTTCTCACAGACACACCACGTCATCTCAAAAGGAAGGTGCCTGAACATCTAACTAGTGAGACAGTGGAGAAAAAAATACCTAGTTACAGTACTTGGGTTTCTTCTTGCATGACCTAGAGGGTAAAAAAAATCTAGACATTTTCAGGAGGGGACTACAGCCCTTTGAGCAATCACCCCTGAAGCAGAGGCCAAGAGTGAGGAGCAGCCAAGAGTGAGGAGCAGCTGACTGTTTAGCACTTCCAGTTTTCCAGCAAGTTCCTGGAACTGAAATCACACTGACAGACATTTCTGACCAAGACTTGTATTTTAACAAAAGAGAGACTCTTCATTAGGACAATCTCAGAATATTAAGTTGACAACTTTCTTTTCTAAGCTCTAAGTATTTTGTAGCCTTAGGGGTGTCCACCAAACTGAGTCCCTTGAGGATAAAAACTGTCTTCATTTGTGTATCCCCAACCCTGGGTCTGGCACATGGTAGGGGGCCCACATAACTGTATAGGGTAAATATGTGGGCTTTATAAACCAGTCCACAGAAAGTAAAATCCTAGGTTGAGAAAGCTCATCTCCTTTGTGAGCCAACGTCTTAAAATTAATACGTCTCAAATCCACACATGCAACTGAGTCTGGTTCCTTGCAAGACAAAGCCCATCCTCCTTCCACCCACTGCTGGTGGAATAACAGAAGAGTACAGCCTCCAGGGAGGAAAACTCAGGGACATCTATGGCCATCACCAACAATTCCTTTTCTAGGAATTCAGCCTCCAGGTAGACTGCAAGCATTCCAAGTGAAGATATACCAAGTCCTTTACTACAGCAACAAACTGCAAACACCCAAACACCCACTGATAAAGGAGCAGTTAAATAAGATATAGTCATGTGAAGGCATGCTATGCGGGCTTTAAAAAAAGCAGCCGCTTCCAAGATACAGATGTGTGTGCACAGTATGCGGTCACCTGTATGAAGAAGGGGATGTGTGCTTGGGGACCAGCAGGGTAAGGACGCCCGAAAATGGGTTTCTCCTTAAAAACAAGCACACCAGTAGCCACTGCAGGGAGCACCTTGGGCTTGGCGCACCCCAGCCTCAGAAAAGTATCACTATCTGATCTGTCTCGGTCCTCCTGGGGAAAGGCTAGAGTTTAAATACTTAGCTTTATTTCATAATCATAATAATTTGGGGGGACGGGCCCACAGAGGACCTAAGATTCCTTATTGGCATCTGAAGAAGACGTGCCCCCAGCCTTCAAGACAAGGAGAGAAGCGGCTTTCCCAGACTCAATACCAGTAGACGTTCTTGTGTCTCCAAGTCCCCTGGATCCCCAACCATATGTTCTTCACTGAAGCAAAAATCTGATAAGGGACTAACAGGGTAACTTCCTTTGTGTTGAGAGGCTGTGGGTGTCCAGTTCAGCCTGCTTCCACGGAGGGATCTGACAGCAATCATAAACGGGATGACCATCCTATCTGCACTATACAAAGAAGGGCCAAGAGCCACATGGGAATCCTCATCCAACGCTGTTGCTTCCCTTCTCATTTTCTCTCTCTCCTGCTCTTCCTTTCTTCGCAGGGCTTGTTTTTAACTGACCTGATGCAGGGCTTGCACAACAGAAGAGCCCTATCTCTGGACGGTTACGGAAAAACAAACAGTGGTGACTGTTTCATGTGGCAAATGTCTGAGGCAGTGAAACCAAGGTGGGGAACATGAGGCTAGCCAGAACACTCAGAACAAAGTCCTCCTGCATGTTCCCAGGGATCTGTAAGGCCACATGAATGAGTAAGCCTGTACCCAAACCCACAAGAAACTTATCAAGGCCTCAGTCTCGGCAGCTGACTCTTGAGTGCTGAAGGTGTGCCCCAAACTCCACACCATTTAAGGAAATCCTCCCTAGTTATTCATCCGTCCACTACCCTAACCAAGCAGAAACTTCAGTGGCCGCACATAACAAAGAATGCAGACTATGTAATTAGTCCAGAGAGCTGCTCAACAAATGGCGGCAACACACCCTGGCAGGGGAAGAGGTATCTGATTTTCAGAGTCACCACATGGTATTAATTGAAATGTTTGGTCTGTACTCAAGGCCTCATTTCTTCTGGGAAATTCTGCTTAGCCCCAAGTCCAAGCTGGGAACCTTCCTCCGAGCTTCCACGGTGCTTTAAACCACCCAAGTATGAACCCCATTCTCCCTGGCTATGCTGTCATTTCATGAGTGCTTGTCTCACCCACTGGGCCTCCTCAGGGAGGGGCAAGGTTCCAACTTATTTACACTCAGTCTCCCCGAGCAAGCCCAGTGAGCGCAGCACACTGTCAGCTGAAGCAAAGAATGCATTACAGACACAGCCCCAGGAAACAGCCGCCAGAGAAAAGGCCAGACACTCCCTCCCACCTTTTCCACGGGGGCACTAAAAATTCTCCTGTCATTTAAATGCTGTTGGTTTCAAAGAAATAAGTGGCTTGGCTTGAAGACGGGGAAACTGCCAACCGGCTCGGCCAGAGTTCCTCCTGCTTTGGCCCCTGATGAGGAAAGGAGAAGGCTGTTACCTGCGGGAGGTGGACGGGCCTCGGTGGTGGTCCGTGCCGGTCTCCTTCACCAGGTTTCCTTTGCAGCAAATGACCCTTAACTTATCCTGATACGAGGACGCCAGGTAGATGGCTCCTGAGGAGATTGCAGGGCCCAGGTAGCGTGGGTTGGGGATCTCCAAATATGCTCTGGCAGGGGTCCTGTAGAGTTCCAGATGACAGTTTGCACAGCTGGTTATCTCCACTGTTAGGACCCGGCCCCGACACCCAGCCACTGAACTTTTCACAGCTGTTCAGTCGCTAAATCATGTCCAACTCTGCGACCCCATGGACTATATAGCCCACCAGGCTTCTCTGTCCATCCAGACAAGAATACTAGAGTGGGTTGCCATGCCCACCTCCAGGGGATCTTCCCAACCCAGGGATCATTGCAGGTAGATTTCTTATACCGTCTGAGCCACCAGGGAAGACCACCAGGATGGAGTGGGTATCCTATCCCTTCTCCAGGGGATCTTCCCAACCCAGGGATCAAACCCACATTTCCTGCATTGGCAGGGAGTTCTTCACCACTGAGCCACCAAGGAAACCCAATTCTTACCCCAGAGAGGAGCGGGCCTGGATCTCAATTACTTCGAGTGAGTTGAAGTGAGTCACAAACAGATAGGGTTCTCTGTAGGCTGCGTGGCCACCACGGAGGAAGAGCATGGGGCAAGGAAGGGTTAAGAGACAGAAAATCAAAACCTGGCTGCAGTGCCACCTTGGACCCAGCAGTCCCACCTCGTGTTTCCTACACATGCACCCACGTGCCTGTATAATGAGGCATGTTTAAGTTTATCCCCTGCCACTGCTGTTGGGGCAGACGCTGGGAGCCCACTCAGGGAACATCGTGCGGGATCAGTTATATAAACGACGGCGCAACTATGGGAGTCTGCAGAGCCGTGAGAATGCACGAAGCAGCGCGCTCTATGCTGGCGGGTGAAACACCCAAGGTGCACAGTGCGGTGTGCAGCAGCTCAAAATGCTTGTCAACTGCACTGCCTCACAGTCCTTTAAAAGGGAGAGGGATGAAG
This sequence comes from Raphicerus campestris, assembly GCA_006410735.1. Lineage (NCBI taxonomy): Eukaryota > Metazoa > Chordata > Mammalia > Artiodactyla > Bovidae > Raphicerus > Raphicerus campestris. The sequence continues at coordinate 1,495,185 of SJYW01014033.1, forward strand.
ACAGTTTATGTGCCCGTGTTTGCATAAGGCACTGACTGGAAGGATAAACGCAGAACTAAGTCTTTTTTCCTCTTAGGGGAATAGGGATGAAGAAATTTGGGAGATAAGTAACATGGGCGAGACTTTCGTTGTAACCTTTTAAAACTGCTTAATCAGACAGATTCTCCAAAAAGTTTAATAAAAAATGACTGGGTTCATAGACAATCAAGTATTTCTGGTGGTAATACTGTGTATTTCTCTATCACAGTGTCAAACTCTAGGGTATAATGTGAGCTGGTTTTGGTCCTAAAGGGAAACAGATCAGCACTGTTCCTCCTTGTGCTGAACTGTTATTTCAGCATCAGCCACACCTCCCACTGCTCAGGCCCCCACGGCCTCTCTCTGCCTGGAATCGCAGCTAAGCCGGCAGGATGGGGCGGAAGCAAGGAGGCCTGGGTGCCTCTGCTTTTGCGCCCGTAGAGGCAGCCTGGTGCAGAGGGTGAGACCTCCAGCCGCTGGCCCCTGCCAAGCNGGCCACATGAATGAGTAAGCCTGTACCCAAACCCACAAGAAACTTATTAGCAAGGCCTCAGTCTCGGCAGCTGACTCTTGAGTGCTGAAGGTGTGCCCCAAACCACACCATTTAAGGAAATCCTCCCTAGTTATTCATCCGTCCACTACCCTAACCAAGCAGAAACTTCAGTGGCCGCACATAACAAAGAATGCAGACTATGTAATTAGTCCAGAGAGCTGCTCAACAAATGGCGGCAACACACCCTGGCAGGGGAAGAGGTATCTGATTTTCAGAGTCACCACATGGTATTAATTGAAATGTTTGGTCTGTACTCAAGGCCTCATTTCTTCTGGGAAATTCTGCTTAGCCCCAAGTCCAAGCTGGGAACCTTCCTCTGAGCTTCCACGGTGCTTTAAACCACCCAAGTATGAACCCCATTCTCCCTGGCTATGCTGTCATTTCATGAGTGCTTGTCTCACCCACTGGGCCTCCTCAGGGAGGGGCAAGGTTCCAACTTATTTACACTCAGTCTCCCCGAGCAAGCCCAGTGAGCGCAGCACACTGTCAGCTGAAGCAAAGAATGCATTACAGACACAGCCCCAGGAAACAGCCGCCAGAGAAAAGGCCAGACACTCCCTCCCACCTTTTCCACGGGGGCACTAAAAATTCTCCTGTCATTTAAATGCTGTTGGTTTCAAAGAAATAAGTGGCTTGGCTTGAAGACGGGGAAACTGCCAACCGGCTCGGCCAGAGTTCCTCCTGCTTTGGCCCCTGATGAGGAAAGGAGAAGGCTGTTACCTGCGGGAGGTGGACGGGCCTCGGTGGTGGTCCGTGCCGGTCTCCTTCACCAGGTTTCCTTTGCAGCAAATGACCCTTAACTTATCCTGATACGAGGACGCCAGGTAGATGGCTCCTGAGGAGATTGCAGGGCCCAGGTAGCGTGGGTTGGGGATCTCCAAATATGCTCTGGCAGGGGTCCTGTAGAGTTCCAGATGACAGTTTGCACAGCTGGTTATCTCCACTGTTAGGACCCGGCCCCGACACCCAGCCACTGAACTTTTCACAGCTGTTCAGTCGCTAAATCATGTCCAACTCTGCGACCCCATGGACTATATAGCCCACCAGGCTTCTCTGTCCATCCAGACAAGAATACTAGAGTGGGTTGCCATGCCCACCTCCAGGGGATCTTCCCAACCCAGGGATCATTGCAGGTAGATTTCTTATACCGTCTGAGCCACCAGGGAAGACCACCAGGATGGAGTGGGTATCCTATCCCTTCTCCAGGGGATCTTCCCAACCCAGGGATCAAACCCACATTTCCTGCATTGGCAGGGAGTTCTTCACCACTGAGCCACCAAGGAAACCCAATTCTTACCCCAGAGAGGAGCGGGCCTGGATCTCAATTACTTCGAGTGAGTTGAAGTGAGTCACAAACAGATAGGGTTCTCTGTAGGCTGCGTGGCCACCACGGAGGAAGAGCATGGGGCAAGGAAGGGTTAAGAGACAGAAAATCAAAACCTGGCTGCAGTGCCACCTTGGACCCAGCAGTCCCACCTCGTGTTTCCTACACATGCACCCACGTGCCTGTATAATGAGGCATGTTTAAGTTTATCCCCTGCCACTGCTGTTGGGGCAGACGCTGGGAGCCCACTCAGGGAACATCGTGCGGGATCAGTTATATAAACGACGGCGCAACTATGGGAGTCTGCAGAGCCGTGAGAATGCACGAAGCAGCGCGCTCTATGCTGGCGGGTGAAACACCCAAGGTGCACAGTGCGGTGTGCAGCAGCTCAAAATGCTTGTCAACTGCGCTGCCTCACAGTCCTTTAAAAGGGAGAGGGATGAAGACAGTTTATGTGCCCGTGTTTGCATAAGGCACTGACTGGAAGGATAAACGCAGAACTGAGTCTTTTTTCCCCTTAGGGGAATAGGGATGAAGAAATTTGGGAGATAAGTAACATGGGCGAGACTTTCGTTGTAACCTTTTAAAACTGCTTAATCAGACAGATTCTCCAAAAAGTTTNATAAACGCAGAACTAAGTCTTTTTTCCTCTTAGGGGAATAGGGATGAAGAAATTTGGGAGATAAGTAACATGGGCGAGACTTTCGTTGTAACCTTTTAAAACTGCTTAATCAGACAGATTCTCCAAAAAGTTTAATAAAAAACGACTGGGTTCATAGACAATCAAGTATTTCTGGTGGTAATACTGTGTATTTCTCTATCACAGTGTCAAACTCTAGGGTATAATGTGAGCTGGTTTTGGTCCTAAAGGGAAACAGATCAGCACTGTTCCTCCTTGTGCTGAACTGTTATTTCAGCATCAGCCACACCTCCCACTGCTCAGGCCCCCACGGCCTCTCTCTGCCTGGAATCGCAGCTAAGCCGGCAGGATGGGGCGGAAGCAAGGAGGCCTGGGTGCCTCTGCTTTTGCGCCCGTAGAGGCAGCCTGGTGCAGAGGGTGAGACCTCCAGCCACTGGCCCCTGCCAAGCCCCCAGGCGACAGCCGGTCTAATTGACGGCCACTCTGTGACACCACGTGAAGCAAAGCTGTCCAGTCAAGCCCCAGAGTCTCAGGCAATAAGAAGAAGTTGTCCTGAGTCACTAGGTTTTAGAACATGTTATGGAGCAACAGATAAATGAAATAGCCTTGAAGGGTGTTTCAGCCATAACGGTATTTCAGAACATTCACACAGTCATTGTGTACGTGTGTGTACCCTTGACACAGCAGCTCCACTGTTAGAATTTCTGAGCTGGAGACATTACTTAACCAGTGTGTGAATACCATGAGTTCATCACAGCGTTGCTCACACTTGAGTCTGTTTAGAACTGGTTAAACTGACAGGTGATCAGCTGTGTTGTGAGACGCTATGCAGCCTGGTGACATGATTTAAACAAACTCACAAGGAATGATCTCCTTTCTGCCGTGAGAGGCTGGTGGGTTTGGTTTATGCATCATGCCCCAGCATCTCTGTCCTGGGCACTTACATGGGAGATGCTACATGTGGCGCCTGGTGTCTAAGGGAGGCCCCAAGCACAGTGCATGAGTCAAAAGGAATTCCACCAGCAGTTCCTACCAGGGACACCAAGTACTAATCCCCACACCCTGCCGCACCTACCAAAGGCCAGAGGTAAGCGACTCCACTTGAGATCATCTGTGCGGCTGCGTCTTCCGTAAGAATCCACAAACACCCCGAATTCTGGAAGGAGGCAGAGTCCAGGGCTTGAGCGTGGCCAAAGACAGGGAGTATCAAAGACACACTGACTCAGAGTGGGGAAGCAGCCCAGGGGGCCGGGTCGTGAAGAACCTCGGCTCTACCGAGCCACATTCCTTGGGGTTTACTAAAGAAGAGGGTTCGAGTGAAAGGGAAGAGACAGGAAGTGGGTGATGGAGGAAGTCAGGGGGAGGAGGGAGAAACAGGCCCAGAGATTTAGGGAGAGGAAAGGGGGAAGGAGAAGAGCGAGGGACAAAGGAGGACAGAGCAGACCGGTCTGGAAGAGACTATGAAGGGACCTGGCTACAGCCTGGTGGGGGCGCCCCAAGGGTGCTGGTGGAGCAAGACCAGTGTCCCCTGTACTCCAGCAGCAGCACCCTCGCCCCACCCCGAGGCCCCTGTCTGGGGCTGTGGGTGCCCTGAGCACCCCCACCAGCCACCCCGCCGGCAGACTCACCGTGGAAACACAGCAGGAACTCCTCCCGCTGCCCCGCGCCGTTCACCTGCATGATGGACACGGGGAAACTGTTGGAGGAGGAGGCAAACACGGCAGGCGCCAAGGAATGGTCATTCTTATCCAGGAATTCTGTAAAGGCAGGCAAGACGCGGGGCCTCAGGACCAAGGAGGAGCCCGGGGTGGTGGCAGGGCCAGAAACAGGCCAGCAGGGGGTGTGCCCGGGCCCTACCCTCTAGCGTGTACTGCTTCATGTCGATTTCGTAGAATTTATTGGTTCCGATGAGGATACTGTAGTTGGTGAAGTGGATACAGCTGCAGGGCTCCGAGGTCTCGATCTCCTAGGACGGGGGTGTGGGGGACAGCAGAGAGGAGGATGTGAACGTTGACTTGGAGCAGCCCCTGCTCTCCAACCAGGCCATGTAGGGTTCACCACCCAACTTTCCCTATGGTCTTCACACCAAGCAAGTCCCTTCGCGTTCTTCGTAAGGACCCATGGTCCCTTTGCTACCTTTGGGTTCTTTGCAACCAGACTAAAAAGGTCAAATTGCAACCGAAAAATCAAATATCATTTTAAGAGAGAGGGGTAGTGTTCAAAGAGAGCTTTAAAAATACAGCACTCTAATCAGAAGGAAAAGCCTGGAGGAATACAGCATCGGTGGTGGCTGGAGGAAGTGGTTTTAGTTTCCTTCCTTTTCCAAGCTTCTCAGTTTCTATCTGGAATCGGCATTGTGTACTTCATTACTGTCATCACTGAATGTACTTCATTACTGTCATCGTCTGAATTATCTGCTTCCCAATTACTTCTACTTGTTTACGGGCCAATCCTAAGGAAGGGCTGCAAAAAACCTAGTTATGTTTTACTCCAAATGGTGGCCAGGAATTATAAATAAAGAATGATTTCTGAGAATTCTCCTGAAGCTAACAGTGCAAACTTTAATCAGCGTTATCCTCACCATTAAATATTTACTGATCACTAAGTATGAGGAAAACTACATGGCAAGGGCAACATAGTGAGATGGTAGGGAAAGCCAGACTTCAGTTTTGGTCTCAACTTTGTAACCTAGGATCTTGGCCAACCTTAGTCATCTTATCTGAGAAGTGGGGATGGCCATTCCTGCTTCTCACAACTGTTGTGAAAAGTGTGTGAAACAGCCAGCCCAATCTGTTTAGAACAGGTGTTCAATTGAAACGCTAACAACAGCCCACCCCAGATAAGACAGTTTCTCTAACAGGTAGTGACCCTTATACATTCATCCCTCCTCCTACTTTTGAGACCAACCATAATAGCACCTGCAATACATCAGGCTCACAGTGGGTGGAACATTCCTGTCTAGGGACAAGAGATGGCTTTCTCGGGAAGGAAAGCAAACGCAGTGATCCAAAAGATGCCTGTCTGCACCCCAGGCAACATCACAACACACTCTGCTCCAAGGAGAACCAGCTCCCGAAATGGGTTATCGTAACAGCCAGCACTGGCTTTTCTAAAGGTAATCACTAGACACTTCTGTGATCTGAGAAGGATTCTGGTAGGGGCCTCCAGGGCTGCTTGCTCCTCAGAGCTTCCTATTTTCTGCTGTTTCAAAAGAGGAGTCTCCTCCATCAGCCACCTTCCTCTCCCCCCTCACAAAAAGCTGAATTTGCAGGGCTGGCTAGAGAGGCTGCTCACACCCGGGAGGAGGAAAGGCAGGGAGAAAACTGATGGCCACTCTGGAGCGCCCTCTAGGGGGCAGGGCACCCTCTTGTTCCCTACGGAGGCCACCCAGGATGAAGGGGACAGACAGGCACCTTCCCACCAGCTCGCCAGGAAAGCAGGCCCAGAGAGGCCCAGGACTTACTTTCCGAATGCAGTACTTGCTGAGGTTTTCATTGTAGCGGAGAATGACAACTTTGCTGGGCATGGCTGCACAGATGCAGAGCCCGCTCTCAATCTGAAAAGCAGTTGGGGTGGAGGGTGGGAGAAGAGCATCACCAGTGAGTGTACCAGCTCCACGGCAGAGCTGATTAGGAGCAGGGTCTTGCAAGCGGCCACCATGGGCACGAGATCAGGCTGGGCCCCGTGGGGACCGGGACCGTGCTGCGCACCGCTCGGTGTTCAGGAGCAGCCCTGGCCCTGCTCATGTGATGCCAATGGCACTAACTACCAGCAGTGTTGAAAAGAAGCAACAGAAATTTAACCCAGTTTAAGGACAGGGTTTTCAAGGTCAAACGGTTAAGCAGAGGAGCCACAACAATGCCCAGAAGAGTCGCCAGCTGGGGCCCAGAGGACCACTGACCTTGCCAGCAGCAAACAAGTGGCAGCCCTTGACCGCTTCAAAGACGTTGGGTGAGATGTCCGGCTGGGCGGGAAGGTGAGACTGCGCGAGGGACTGCTTCACCTTCTTCACGTCCACGAGACACAGCGCCCGCTCCTCTCCTGAGGGGACCGGGGACAGCAGAGCACAGTGGCGGGTCTCATTCTAACCTCGAGTAAAAGCTACTCCAGGCCACACAGACGCATGAATTTCCACAAATCCCCATTAACACAGTTTAGGGCCAAGTGTCAGATCTAAAAGGAAAACATCTAGCCTCTTGGTCAAGACTGTGGGAGGAAACAAAAATTCCGCAGACAAAAAATCAGAGAATGTGAACTGAACGTTCAAATGTGTTCCCCACCAAAGTCAAGAACTTTGTGTTGGAAGACAGCAAGGGACTTTTATAATATACAACAGTGGACATGGGAGTTCCGCGGCAGTCCAGTGGTTAGGACTCCGCATTACGACTGCAGAGACAAAGGTTCAATCCCTGGCCAGGGAACTAAGATCCCCACATGCCATGTGACTAAAGGAAAGAAAAAAATGTACCATGTGGAACTATTCTGTATGATGTTATAGTGGCAGATATATCTGTTACACATTCGTCCAAACCCACAGAATGTATAGGTGTGAACCCAAATGTGAACTGTGGACTTGGCGTGACAGTGACGTGTCAGTGCACGGCCACTGCACGGCCCACCTGGGTGCTGATGATGGAGGCGGCCGTGCGTGTGTGACGGCAGAGGTATACAGGAATTCTTGCTACCTTCTGCTATGAACCTAACACTGCGCCCAGGGAAAATGTCAAGATGGAAGTGTGGAAAAAGAAAGGAAAGCAAGCGAGAAAGCAAGCGGACAGAGGAGAAGCACCAAGAAATCAAGGAAAGCTAGTTCCTGGCCATATGGATCCAGCCGGCCAAGCCTGAGCTAAGATTTGACTGTGAATATTTTGAACATGGTGACTGAAGAATCTGGGCAACTGACTCTCACGTGGTTCAGAATAAGCGAGAAAGGTGTGTGTGTGTGTGTGTGTGTGTGTGTGTGTGTGTGTGTGTGTGTGTGTGTGTGTGTGTGTGTGTNCACTGGCTTTTCTAAAGGTAATCACTAGACACTTCTGTGATCTGAGAAGGATTCTGGTAGGGGCCTCCAGGGCTGCTTGCTCCTCAGAGCTTCCTATTTTCTGCTGTTTCAAAAGAGGAGTCTCCTCCATCAGCCACCTTCCTCTCCCCCCTCACAAAAAGCTGAATTTGCAGGGCTGGCTAGAGAGGCTGCTCACACCCGGGAGGAGGAAAGGCAGGGAGAAAACTGATGGCCACTCTGGAGCGCCCTCTAGGGGGCAGGGCACCCTCTTGTTCCCTACGGAGGCCACCCAGGATGAAGAGGACAGACAGGCACCTTCCCACCAGCTCGCCAGGAAAGCAGGCCCAGAGAGGCCCAGGACTTACTTTCCGAATGCAGTACTTGCTGAGGTTTTCATTGTAGCGGAGAATGACAACTTTGCTGGGCATGGCTGCACAGATGCAGAGCCCGCTCTCAATCTGAAAAGCAGTTGGGGTGGAGGGTGGGAGAAGAGCATCACCAGTGAGTGTACCAGCTCCACGGCAGAGCTGGTTAGGAGCAGGGTCTTGCAAGCGGCCACCATGGGCACGAGATCAGGCTGGCCCCCATGGGGAGGAGCCGTGCAGCGCACCGCTCGGTGTTCAGGAGCAGCCCTGGCCCTGCTCATGTGATGCCAATGGCACTAACTACCAGCAGTGTTGAAAAGAAGCAACAGAAATTTAACCCAGTTTAAGGACAGGGTTTTCAAGGTCAAACGGTTAAGCAGAGGAGCCACAACAATGCCCAGAAGAGTCGCCAGCTGGGGCCCAGAGGACCACTGACCTTGCCAGCAGCAAACAAGTGGCAGCCCTTGACCGCTTCAAAGACGTTGGGTGAGATGTCCGGCTGGGCGGGAAGGTGAGACTGCGCGAGGGACTGCTTCACCTTCTTCACGTCCACGAGACACAGCGCCCGCTCCTCTCCTGAGGGGACCGGGGACAGCAGAGCACAGTGGTGGGTCTCATTCTAACCTCGAGTAAAAGCTACTCCAGGCCACACAGACGCATGAATTTCCACAAATCCCCATTAACACAGTTTAGGGCCAAGTGTCAGATCTAAAAGGAAAACATCTAGCCTCTTGGTCAAGACTGTGGGAGGAAACAAAAATTCCGCAGACAAAAAATCAGAGAATGTGAACTGAACGTTCAAATGTGTTCCCCACCAAAGTCAAGAACTTTGTGTTGGAAGACAGCAAGGGACTTTTATAATATACAACAGTGGACATGGGAGTTCCGCGGCAGTCCAGTGGTTAGGACTCCGCATTACGACTGCAGAGACAAAGGTTCAATCCCTGGCCAGGGAACTAAGATCCCCACATGCCATGTGACTAAAGGAAAGAAAAAAATGTACCATGTGGAACTATTCTGTATGATGTTATAGTGGCAGATATATCTGTTACACATTCGTCCAAACCCACAGAATGTATAGGTGTGAACCCAAATGTGAACTGTGGACTTGGCGTGACAGTGACGTGTCAGTGCACGGCCACTGCACGGCCCACCTGGGTGCTGATGATGGAGGCGGCCGTGCGTGTGTGACGGCAGAGGTATACAGGAATTCTTGCTACCTTCTGCTATGAACCTAACACTGCGCCCAGGGAAAATGTCAAGATGGAAGTGTGGAAAAAGAAAGGAAAGCAAGCGAGAAAGCAAGCGGACAGAGGAGAAGCACCAAGAAATCAAGGAAAGCTAGTTCCTGGCCATATGGATCCAGCCGGCCAAGCCTGAGCTAAGATTTGACTGTGAATATTTTGAACATGGTGACTGAAGAATCTGGGCAACTGACTCTCACGTGGTTCAGAATAAGCGAGAAAGGTGTGTGTGTGTGTGTGTGTGTGTGTGTGTGTGTGTGTGTGTGTGTGTGTGTGTGTGTGTGTGTGTNTTTTGAACATGGAGCCAATGCATTATTGTTTTCCTTAAAAAAAAAAAAAAATATATATATATATATAACCAATAGAGAGAGGAGAATAAAGCCTTTCTGCCCTGGGTATGTAAGAGAATGCCCTTGGTTCTTAGCTGACTGACTGAAGAATCTGGAGTCAGGGCTGCAACTGACTCTCACGTGGTTCAGAATAAGTGAGAAAGAGTGTGTGTGTGTGTGTGTGTGTGTGTGTGTGTGAAGAAAGAAATATGTGTCAAACTGTTAGTGAGTGCTGCATGCAAAGGAAGGGTCTGAGAACAGGGAGAACAGCGATGCACACAGCAGAGTGGGCAGGCTCTCAGAACTCAGGGGCTCGGGCCCCTTCAGAGACCCAGAGGGAAGAGCCCCTCCTGCTCCAGCCTGCCCCCGAGATTGACAAACATGACATGTGAGTTTCAAATCGTTTCCCTTACAAGTGAAGGCAAAGTGCCGTGTCCTTGGCCTCCCACCTGCGATCATGAGGAGCTTCTCCAGGTCCTTGATGATGTAAATCTGGAAGACTGCTCCGATTCCTGGGACGTGGGTGAGGGAGTTCTTCAAGACATTCAGCGCGTACAGCCCTTCCTCGGTGCCCACCAGCACCACCTGCCAGGGCACAAGTCCCCGGGAAGAGCATGAGCGGGGCCATGTCCCCATTACCACCCCTTGACACGGTCCTGTAACGCGTGTGGCTATGGCCAGATCCCAGCAGATGTTGCCCAAAAAAAGCATCGTCACCTGGTCGCTGAAGGGCAGTGTGCAGTTCATGTCCAGACGGTCATCACCTTCCAGTTTCAGCAGGGAGTTTCCGAGCAATTTCTTTTCACATGTGAAAGGGAAGAGAGAGAAAAAAGGAGGCCACAGTGAGGCTGAACTGTTCGTGACTGGACTGTCCAGAGAGACAGAGGCAAGAACAGAGGAAAGTTTAATGCCAGGGATAAGGGCAAGTTACTCCTGCAGACACTCAGAAGCACACACCTGCTCCTGACTTGCCCCCTACTTTGATCTGAGCTCAAAAGGGAGGACCTGAATGTTATTGGTGTCTCTGGGTGGTGGTTAATCAGCATCAGGGCCATAACTTGGTTTAGATGCAGAACTAAATGAGCACAGGAGACATAGATTCTGTCACACAAAACAAGCCAAAGCTGAAGGGTGTCACTGCAAAGGGTTAATAAGCCACGTGGATGTTCCTGCCCCTCTAGGCGGCGGCACAAGTGCAAAGCCCAGTGTCAGCGGCAAACCAACCCACTCCTGAGTCTCTTTACCTGAGCCCATTCGGGCAGAGGCTCGTAGGAAATACAGTCACAGCCCTATTGTACACACATGGATGGGGCGTTCAGTTAAAGGCTCACACGTGGGAGATGGGTCATCAACACAGGGCTTTCTCGTGAGAGGGAGGCTGGTGGCTAAGGACTTCCGACTGCTAACACTTAAAGTGTTTAATAGGAGCTAAGTGTTTGAAAAGAGCTGTTGGGGCTTTGGTGGTGGAAATGCCAATGCGTNGGCTAAGGACTTCCGACTGCTAACACTTAAAGTGTTTAATAGGAGCTAAGTGTTTGAAAAGAGCTGTTGGGGCTTTGGTGGTGGAAATGCCAATGCGTGATGAGCACTGTTTGTATCCTGGAATGTTCCAGGAGGAGTGATGCCAATCAAGGTCCACCCACATCTCTAACATCTTCAGGAGAAGTAGGATTTCAGACCTGCCTTTGGAAGAGCAGATCACGTAAAAGCAATTGAGCAGGTTATGAAAAAGTTTCCTGAAAGAAACATGGCTTTCGGCAGCCCTTTGTGCTGCTTGTAACACAAGCCTTTGAACCACATAAAAGCATCTGGGTAAAGGAGAGAGAGCATTTCCTTGTAAGTAATTTGCAGCTGTGCTGCCAGAACTGAGACCCAGTATGTCCTGAAGAGCTGGCTAATGGCGAATTGCTCATTCTAGAGGGTTCAGGCGCGGGGACCTGTGAGGCCAGACCCTGCCTGGAAGCCTGGATCTCTAGGGGCATGGAATCCCATCACCCTTCAGAGGGGTAGGCCGAAGGGACCCCCACCCAGTCAGCCCCCTCTACAAACACAAGCTCTGGCCCGTGTGCATACTCACAGCGTCGGCTTCTGCCTTTTCCCTAGACACTCTCCCACCTGCCACAACTGACTCTAAGGCGGTGACCCAGCGCTGCTTGTCAGGAAAGCTGGGAGCCAGCAAGTAGAGGGTCCTCCCAGGCCAGCAGGTGGTATGGGGGTGAGACTCCATCTTCAGGACATAGGGGACATCTAGGAGATTGGGCAGAGAGCGCAGGGTGGAGTTCGCCACCCCCACCAGGAGGGGAGCGCCAAGCCACCTGCGTCCCAGTTACTTAGCAGAGGTGGAGGTGGGGGGCGGGAGAGCCTCCTTTGCAGGCTGATCCTGCACAGGCCCCCCTCCCACGCGTGCTGAAGGCTGCAGCCCAGCCCACCTCCCAGGGGCTGCCTGCCGCCCCTCACCTGCTTTGGCTGTGTTTGCAAGTTCAGAAGCACCAACGGCGCCATGAATAGACACGTCCCCGTCGGGAAGGCACAGCTCAAATTCTTCCACCGGCCTCTGTCCAGCTTGGTGCAAAGAGGAAGGGCAGAAAGAAAAACAAAAGAACAGGAACAAGAACAAGGGGAGACGAGAGGAAGAGAGAGAGACGGAGTATGCGTGGAGAGAGAGGCGCACGAGAACAGAGGAGGGAGGAGATGTGCGGAGAAGGCGGAGAGGGAAGATAAAAACAAAAGTAAAGTGTGTCAGAGGAAGAGCACAAATTTCGGATGACGATGCAGATTTAGGGGTTAGTTGGCTGAGGCGGAAGTTCTCGGAAGGTGTATTAGCAGGTGGAATCTTCAGGGCAGCACCCTGCAGGGTCTTCAGAGGGGAGACCTATAGACGTGAGTATCGTACCAATAACCTTTAGCGGAGTCACTTGGGTTTTAATTTTCAAAAATGGAAAATTCGTAGACGGCTTGCAACGCAGTCCGGAAAACAGAGCCTTCACGCCAAAACTGGGAGACCTGGGCCAACTGCGTGCAACAAGATTCCCCGACTCATTAATTTACCTTCTCTGGCTTCGTTGTCGTAAATGAGGACTTTGGAGCCCTCCAGGACGATGTACTTCCTGTCCCAGCCTTGCTGTCCTCGCTTGTTATTCCTGGGGAGACAGACGTGAGAAAGAACTGTTTGAACTTGGAAGAATCGGGGGGAGGCAAGAGTGGGGAGGGGAGGAAATCCCCGTAAAGATGCCTCCCTGGAAAACAACCAGAGGGAAAGCTTCCTTCTACCCTCTGGCTTGTGGGGCCGGCCCTGAATTCAACTGATGTTAAGACACGTGAACAGGAGAGACGCACACACATGTTTAATTCTGTGTGTACGTGGGAGTCTCCACAAGCAAATAAAGCCCCCAAAGCAGATGCCCAAGTGCTTATATCCTAAGTCAAACGAAGAACAGTTAACTGTGGAAAAGTAACACGGTCTGTGCGCATAGGTTTCTCCCTGCTGGCCTTGCCCCTGCTCTGAAGATAAGAATGCTCCTTTCCTCTTGCTGCAGGAAGAACAGCTTTGCCATGGGAATATTATATCCTACTTTCTAGGAGAAATCGGGGAGGTGAGAGTGTCCCTCTTGCACCCGCTGTTTGCTAAGTGCCTTTAGCTCAAAACAATCCTTTACTCCAAAGTGGCCTTTTCCAGACCGGCATATCATGCCACCCTTCACCAGCCACTGCTTGCCCACCCGCTGCCAGGCCAAACCTCCCTGCAGCAATACCTGGGCACCTTCATCCACCCTTCCAGGTGCAAGCTGCTGCTGGGTTCCTTGGACTGCAGACCCGGGGAGTTCATTTTGTCGCGGCAGAAGGCCTCGGTGAAGTGTGTGGCATATTCGGCTGGCAGGCCGCAGGTGGCTGGCAAGCACGTAGAGCACTTGGGATGGCACATGATCTGACATTCTAGGGAAAAGGAGGGGACAGGCTGAAAACACACCCGACTGCTGCTGGACCTTCCCTGCCTCCACCAGCCAGCCCCCGAGCCCCACCCTGCCTGGCCCTGCCACTCAGGGCACCCCTCAGCCCTCCCAGGCCCCAGGCCCCTATGTAGACAGCCAAGCTCTCTCAAGCCAGTCTTCCTGGTTTCTCCCAGGCTGCCACAGACAGGAGTGCAAAGGACACATCTGCACATCTCCCTTGAAGCCAGGACACAGCTTAAAGGCGAGGAGAGACCAGCCTGAGGGAAAGGAGGCTGGAAGTTCACAAAGCCCAAGGCATTTTCCACAGGCGATTGGAGACATGGGCTGAAAATGCATATAAATTCCCTCCTTGAACACGGGGAAAACAGTGTCCTCCCTCTAGGACTAAACGTGTGAAAATGAATGCACTATATGATGGGCCTCCCTGGTGGCGCAGTTAGTAAAGAATCCGCTTGCAAAGCAGGAGACCCGGGTTCGACTCCTGGGTTGGGAAGATACCCTGGAGAAGGGCAAGGCTACCCACTCCAGTATTCTGGCCTAGAGAATTCCATGGACTGTATAGTCCATCGGGTTGCAAAGAGTCGGACATGACTGAGCGACTATATGATGAGGAATGTTTAAATTAAAAAAACCAAAAACCGTTGGACAGAACTTTAGTGGAGACGCACAGCGGCTGCTCTCACCGAGACACTTGGATGCCTGGCGTCCGAAGTGCACGGTATCCAGACACACGGCGCACTTCGTGGCTCGCATGTTCAGTCCCACGTTGAACCGGTGAGGGATGTTGTGGTGCATGCGCTCCTTAAGACGCCGGCTGAATTCTGGAGGGAAATTTTATTTTAAAAAATCAGAGTGCTGCAAAATAATACCATCAAGAAAGTGAAATCATCTCTCTGGCAAGGAGCCTGTAGATAGGATGCAGAAAGAACTCTTATGATGCAATAGTAACAAGGCAACCCAATTAAAAAGTGGGCAAAGGATGAGAATAAATGTCTCTCTGAAGAAGATAAATAAATGGCCAAGATGCACAGGAAAAGATGCTTGATGTCATTCTTCACTGAAAATGCAAATGAACACCACAGTGGGAGGTTAGTTCACGGTCACTGGATTATCTAGACTCAAAAATATGGGAAATGGGTGTTGATGAAGATGTGGAGAAATGAAGGTCCTCATACACTGCTGGTGGAAAAGCAAACGGTGCAGCTACTGTGGAGTCCAGAATTACCAGATGACCCAGCAAGTCTACTCCTAGGTCTATACCCAAGAGAACTGAGAATATATGTAGCCACAAAATTTGTGCACAGATGTTCACGGCAGTTTTATTTATGATAGCCATAAATGGAACCAACTCAAATATCCATCAACAGATTAATAAACAAAATGTGATGGTCACACAACAGAATGTTATTCTGCCATAAAAAAAAAAAAAAAAAAAAGGGAACTGATAAATGCTACAAGATGGATGAGTCGGAAAAACATGCTCCACGGAAGAAGCCAGACACAGAAAGTTATACAAGGTGCTTCCTTTAGGGGAAATGTCCAGGACAGCAAAATCCATGGAGACAGGAAGTAGACTGGTGCCTGTCAGAGGTTCCATGAAGGGGAAAATGGCAAGTAACTGCCAATGAGTTTAGGGGGTATTTTTTTTGGTAGTTGAGTGGAGGGACCAAAAATGTTTTTAAAATTCTAATGTGATGATTATACAACCTTGTGAACTAACTCTAAAAAAAAAAATCACTGAATTATACATTTCAAACAAATGGATTGTATGGTATATGAATTATATCTCAATAAAGCTGTTAAAAAAGCATCTTAGTGACAGATTGTGAAACTATTTTAACACTAACAGATGTGTCTAGATTTACAGGAATCAAATTAAGATCGCCATTATCTGGTTATTAGGAATTAGGTTTTATTTAAAAACACATTCCCAGTAGGAGATGGTTAATACGATGGCATAACTGTTTGTGAGCATAAACAAACATATGCTTCTAAATCAGTTGTTTGTAAATATTCTAGTCATGAAAGGTATGTTTTCTAGATGAGATCATGGAGCACTTTCCAGAATCCAGTTTAAAAATCACCATTCTTGAATATATTTAAATAATTTTAAAGACTTCATTTTAGCTTCTTGCTTCAGATTATTTCATAGAGAATTTCTGTTCAATACAAAACCAATCATGTGTTATAATATTTTTATAACCAAAGTGTGAGTAAACAAACACAGCAAATGACCTGAAGTAAGTTCCAGATGTAGCAACCATGGTTTTGCATTAATTATGTATGTAAAACATGAAATTTGCAAGCTTGTAACTAATGAGAATTAAAGTATGTGTATACTATGGTAAAAAAAAATCTGAAATACAGACTTTCTGACTATTAAATACATAGACTGCCTGAAGAAGTCCCTCTTCATGCCCAGTTCTTCCATGAATAACATTCTGTTTTAAAAATCCAAGTCTTAAGCCTCAAAGAACTGATTCTTGCATTTAAATTCCAAGCAGTTAAAACTAACAAGATTGACTTTTTTCTGTTTAGAAAGCTCCCTTCTCAATAGTGACCTAACCAGGTAAAGGCAGCTTTAAATAGAAAAAGCTCAGGATCCAAATTTCTGAATCCAAATTGGATTCTCCGAACAACATTGTCTTCTTCCTTTAACAGAAAAGTCATGAGGAATAAATAACATAAATGCACTCTGAACATGCCATGCACACAAAACAGATGTTTGGAGAGTTACAGACTACTCGGGGAGCCGCTATATGCAACCTCATGGAAGAACCCAGGGGCCAAAATGATTTTCTTATGTTATCAGCACCACTTTGAAGACTTTAAGAGTGAAGCTCTTTGATTCAAGGTGTTATGTAAACATGGGAAACGAGATGACATCATTACTAAAGAAGAAATGACAACAAAATTCCACTGAGACTGGCAGCTGAAGCGGGTTGATGGTGATACCCTGATATTAAACCACAGCTACTCTGCTCTCCCTGTGACTTTCCAAACCAACTTCCTTGGCTTTTTTTTTAAAGTCCATCCAATCTCTAGTAAAGTAGAGTACATTTGAAACCACAAAGAAAACTCCTCACACCACTGGTATAAAGATTGGCACAACCAACCTTCAGAATACATACAACCTTTAACCCAGTGACTCATTTCCCAACAACTTACCCGAAAGTCACAGCCCCCATAGCGGTACAGTGTTCGCCGCAGGGTGTGTGTGGAAACAAGGGACTGGAAATAACCTGAATGCTTGTCAACTGGGGTCTGGATTAACAGGTGAATTATAAACCCCCCACCACGGAACACCATGCAGCTCTCTAGAAAGATGGGGTCCAGCCATATGGGCTAAGATGAAACCTGCTAAGAAGGCATTTTAATTAAAGAAGAAAGGTATTCTGCAGTGTACAGCACTGTGGGCTGATATTTATGAAAGCAAAGAGGATTATTATTTTCTCATATCCTTTAAGTATGATTAAATAATACAGACATGCAGTTAGTTCATGAGCTATGGCTGAAAGAATACAGTGGCTGACTCTGGGTAAGGGAACTGGGGTTGGGAGAAGGCTCGCTGCTTATTCTTTAGCCCTCCATATTATCACTTGTCATTTTCACCCTAGGTCTGCAGTTCTCAGTCCATTAAAAAAAAAAAAAAAAGTCAATGCAGGTCCAGTGGCCCCTTGAGAACATACCCTCTGGAGTGGAAGACTCCTTCCTACGGCTGGACGGCGGGGCGAGCAGGCTCAGGGCGCTGGGCTGGTGCTCGGGTGACCGCACGATGGCGGACATGGCGATCTGCTGCCTGGCGGTAGCCGGCGTCGATGGGTGTGGGTGGTCTGCAGCTTTCCGGTGGGCAGCTGGAGAGAGACCAGTCCAGCGCCTTTAGGTTAGTGGGGTCCCCCAGAGGCCCCGACCAAGTGGACTGCCCAGGGACTGGCTCTCAAAGGCCTGAGACCACAAGGACACCCAGGGTGCCGTATGGGCCATGCCGAGGGTGCCGTCACCACCAGGCTGAGCTGGTCTCCGCTCATCTCCTCGAGACGGGCCCTCGGCCTGGTGCACCGCCCTCGCTGTCCAGAGCGCCCGTACCTTCCTCCCGGGCGGAGCGGAGCTCGATGCGGGTCTTCTGCAGGGCTTCCTCGAGCTCCGCGCAGCGAGCTTTCTCCTTCTCCAGAGCCACCTTCAGCTCATTGTACTGCAGAGGAACCTGTGTGGGCAAAGCAGGGTCCTCTTTCCGTCGACTAAATAAACCCTAGCAATGGAAACAGAGATATCTCCTAACTCCTGGAAACTGGCACTCGGAACTAACTAAAGGAACTCTGCCTCGGGCGAGCAGACCGTGAGAGCCGGGAGCATACTCACTGCAAGCGGGTTTAGCAAAAATGGCATGTGAAGGGGGGGGGGACTGAGCCACTGCCCCTCCCAGCTGGCTGGAAAAAAATGGGGGTGCGGAAGTTTCCACCGAGAGGGTTAAAGATGCTTGAACTGCCACCACCTCTTCCTTTAGCAATCCCAAGGAGAGCCATTTCCTGAGACTTTACCCTCAAAAAAAAAAAATGGAAGTGGAGGATGGAATCAGGAGAGATGGTTCAGAAATCTTGCCTTGAATTTGTCTCATGATGCTTAGTTATAAGACACAGAGATGAGTGGTTTTGTCTTTTTTTTTAAAAATATACTGAAATAATGTCAACACAAGGGGCTTATGCCAAGAAAAAAAATGCAAATGGAATATGTATTGTACATGGAAGAAAAAAGTAAAACATAGGATAATGAGACTGAAAACAAAATTAACAACCAAAAAACACATGGGAATACCCTGACTACATCAAGTGACATAATCAGATAACAGTCCACTGCTAAAATAAAAAAGATTCACCATCATCAGCACACACACGCACAGCCACACGGCACGCACACGCACAGCCACACGGCACACAAGCAAGTCCGCGTCCAACAGACACCGCTTCCCCTGCGGCTCTGTTCTCCGGAAGGAGAACTCAGCATCCTAAGACGCCCGTCAGCCCGTCTCCCCTTCCTGTGCCATCACCAGTGCTGCGCTGACATCTGGGCGCCTCGGGAAGTTTCCGGCTCCCTAAGAGACCCTCTTGAACTGAGAATACCTGGCCTAAACTACCATGAGGGCTGCAGGGGTTCAGGGAAGCACACTTCGGGTTTATTAGAAATCTTCCCATGAGTATCTATCAGCCTGTCCATCCCTGTCTCCTGGTCATTGTTTTAAGTTGTTGCCGTTTTAAAGGGAGGGATGGAGCAGCACCCCATGGAGGGGACAGCTATCCAGCCCAATACTCTGGGCAGGTCACAGCAGCACTCTGGGCCCCAGTCCCCTACTGACCCGATCAGAGGGACTGAGCAGATGATGTCTAGTTTTTCTGGAGTCCCTTGTGCATGACCTGAGATTACTTCTCAGGCCCCATACAGAGGACCTATTAATACCTCTGGAATCCCATCCCTGTGACCTAAGAACCCCTCTCTGTCTAGAATCCCATGTGTGTGCGTGCTCAGCCTCTCCAGTCGTGTCCGACTCTGTGTGACCCTGTGGACTACAGCCCGCCAGGCTCCTCTGTCCATGGGATTCTCCAGGCAAGAATCCTGGAATGGATTGCTGTGCCCTTCTCTAGGGGATCTTCCCAATCCAGGGATCAAACCTGCTTCTCTTACATCTATCTGCGTTGGCAGGCGGGTTCTTTACCACTAGCCCCACCTGGGAAATCCTAGAATGGCACACAAGTGACCTCTAATCTCTCTAGAGTCCCTTACACACGAGCAGAGAACCCTCTCTGGAATCTGGGATGCCAGCCTGAACATCGGCCTTCCTCTCTGCTGCCTCCTCCTCCCAGGCTGCTTGGGGAAAAAAAATCTCACTCCTTCACAGAGGAAGGCAGCAGTTTTAAAGGCCATGAACACAGCACAAAGTGTCACAGTTTCCAGAGTGACAGCCTCTCTTAAGAGCTATTCTGATCATCTCAAAGCCTCTTTTTTCAACCCAAAACAAACAAACTGTCCATTTTGTTTTCTCCGATGTTCCTAGGATTATCTACCCCGGTGACCTTCACACAATCATCATGATTGAGTGAAACTGCCCACTGCCTGCTTTCCACACCCTCTGACCCACCTTTTTCTTTTTGGCGGGCTGGTCCATTTTGGCTTGCAGAAAATCGATGAGTTTGGTTTGCTGGGAAATAGTGCCTTCCATCTTCACCTTCTCATGAGAATAGAGAACCTAAGGTTCATGAAAACAAAAGCACCTCAGATGCCTTAAGAAGCAGACTTTTAAATTCGATACTTTAATAAGAAATAAAGTCATTACAACACTAACAAGTGAAAAAATTCAACAAAAGCCACACTGAGCCAATTGTTATTTACTAGTCTGATCTTACTGCCCACTGTCCCCCACTCAACACAGACAGACTCAAGTACAAAGATATGTGAAAAAGCAAAAATAGCAAATGGTGAGAAGAATCTAGAGGGCAGTCATGATAGAAATTCCCCAGCTTCTCTTAACATTTGAAAAGTTTTCATAATAAAATACAAAAATACACAACATGAAGAGACTGTTCATCTTGCCAGGTGGCTTTGAGCCGTCACACTTTGCCTCTGTAGACAGTTTTTCAGTAAGCTCCCGGTGCTGGTTCTCACCTGAATGTTTTCCAGCTGATATTCCAGGTCACTCCTTTCTGTCTTTAGCAGATCAGCCCGATCCAGAGCTTCTTGCAGCCCTTGAGTCAGACGGAAAATATGATTCTTCTGCAGGTCCATCTGCTGCTGTAACTTGGCTTGCTGGTGGGGGGAGAGGCCAGAGAGATAAGCTTCGGACCACACACAATGCAACACGCTCCCTCACTGGCCCCACTCAGACTCGTTTCAGATGTGGCACCACCATTTCAGCTCATTCCAGGATGACCAGTTGTCTGAAATTCCACAACAATGCAAGAGCAGTTATCTCAGCCACTGTTGAGAGAACTCACTCTGTGATTCTCCGTGTGGCACACACAAATGGGAGTCCTAGCACCTTTATCTCAAAGGCGCCGCGTCAGCGCAAGAGACCAACAAGCACACCACAGCCACGGCGGGGGGCCGGGGGGGGCGGGTGCTGCCACCACGAGGGGAAGGGGGCGACCCCAGGGTCAGTGCAAGTGTCAGGAAAACCCATGGAAAACAAAATGCTGTTTAGTATATTGCAAGCAGTTTTGTGCAAGAACTCTCTCTCCAATTCTTTTTTTCTACAGTGGAAGTCAACTAGAAAATAGGGCAGGCGGTAAAGATACTGGCTTTATGGCTCTCTTACCTAAAATGCTTCTGTTTCTAAAAAGCAGAAGAGGATAGCTATCCTGACAGGATACTGCTTGGTTTCACCCAACCCTGGAGTCCAATCTAACCATGCTAGCAGTGGACCAAATGCTCCCTTCCCCAGGGGCCTAGACTGTCTGCAGACGGAAGGACACAGAGCGGTAAACAGCTGCTCACCATCACCATGGGGCTTTCCCAACAGGCGAGGGCAAACCTCAGCGCTCTCTGCCCCAGCAGGCTGAGAGCTACAGACGACCTCGGTTCGCAGAAACCTCACCACCATATTTCTCTTCCCTCCACTGATGTTTGTGTTTCCATTCCTACTCCTCAATGCCCTTCCTCTTGAGAGGCAGCTGATTCTGAGGCATCATGGTGCCACGGAAAAGAACCTGGGCTTTATAATATTCCAGACCCTGGTTCAAATCCTGACTTTAAAAAAAAAAAAATTTATTTGGCTATGCCAGGTCTTAGTTGTGGCAAGTAGGATCTAGTTCTCTGACCAGGGATCAAACTCAAGCCCAGTAGTGGGAGCACAGAGTCTTAGCCACTAGACCAACAGGGAAGGCCCCTGACTTAATTCTTATCAGTCCTATAACCAGGGGCAGCTCACTGCCTCTCAGACCCTCAGTCTCTTCATCTGCAGGTGGGGGTAATAACCCCTTCTCCGGGTGACACACCAAGCCCAGGAGTGCCCAGCATCCAGCAGATGCTCGAATTTCAGCGCTGCCTCCATCCTTCTTTCTTCTCTTGATGCAGTCCAGGTGTGCCCCATCACTTTTCCATCTGCCCTTCCTACCCCAACCTACTCCACCAGCCCCTCTCCATCCAGCCTCTGTAAAGCAAGAGGTACTAACTCAGAATCACCTGCCCTGGGTGCATGACCTAGAATTTCTGAGTCAAACCACAGAACACCCTAAAATACGAAAGGAAAGTGAGAAAACAGCTAAGATAATTTCTTCCAGGGAGCTATCTGTCCCCTGTAGCACAAATGATTACTTCTGCAACTCACCCTCTTTAGTTTCCTTCCGCTATTTTAGGACAACACTGATCACTAAGCAGGAAGCAGAGAAACAAGCACTGGGGACCAGAGTCTGCTTGGTGACAACCAGGCCCAAAACATTTCTCTAGAGTCAACACATCGACTGCCCACTAGCTTTCCAAGAACCTGGCTGCTTCTTTACTACAATAGAGAACAAGTAAGAGTGACACTGGTGCTCAATGAAATGTTTTCCAAAACCATTTACCTGCTTCCCAGAGAGCAGAAAATGGAGGCTACTCCTGGCTGGTGTTAGACTGAAAGGAGGGCTCCAGCCACATGATTAGATCTGTCCGCTGATTTTATGACGGTGACAGGAAACTGGGAGGACGCAGAGGACTAGACACAGAACTAGAGTGGGAAACACCCCTGGGAACTGGGAGGAGGGGCCACAACCAACAAGAGAAGGCTTAACAGGACGGTATTAAAAAAAAAAACAACACACCTTCAAATAAACAAAGATGTTTAAAAAAAACACACACAAAAACCATGTAGAAGGGCTGGTGGTGATCTAAGAGATCCACGGGTGTCAGTGGTGTGATAAGCCACCCCAAGAGCCCAGGACAGTGCTGGGCCAGCCCACTACTCCATGTTGTTCAAACCCCAAGGGCTTCTAGAAACTGTTCAGAAAGATAAAACTACCAGAAAAGAACATCCCAATCCTGGTAGGACTTGAAATGTCTCAGAAAAGAAAAGGTGACATGGAGTCAGGAGAGCTGAAGAGATAGCGAATCCACTGACACATGGATAAAATAAAAAGTAGCTCTTTCACAGAAGCATCACACGGAGTGTATGAGCTAATTCACGGAAAGGACTCAGGCATCTGGCATGTGGTATGTGCCAAATTAAACATGAGTTATTTTTTTAAATAATAAAAGAAAAAAGAAAAACAAGTTATTTTTATTACTAATCAAGTAATATGATCATTAATCAATATTAACTTCCTACTCTGGTTGGAAATATGAGACTACTCCCTGTTTTCAAATATTTTGCTGTAATAGAACCAATGGTTGGAAGTTACAGTCTTTAGTTCAAAACCAGAAAGGACTTTCCAAGAGTTAGAGTTGCCAGAAAAATGAGTTGGGCAATCTTGAATCACTGTAAGTCTTGAGTCCCAGGTGCCCCAAGGCCCACCTGTGAGGGAGGCTGGGGAAGGGATCCTCTGCCTCGGAAGGGGGATTATTTGACAGGATTAGCAAACGGACTTGGAGCTCTGGTATTACTTCCAAGTTGGGACTAGGCATGCCTGTAAACAGCAGTGTCAGAAAAGTTTCGGAGGCCACTGAGGGCCCGAGAGAAAAGATTTGAGAGAAAGCTCTGTGAGTGAAGTCTGCCAGGGAAAGGGTAAAAGAAACGGCGGTGCAAGTGCTAGGAAGTTGTGCTAAATGACACACAAAAATTCTCTCCAACTTCGAGACTCTGATTCTGGCTCCGTTTACAAGAATCTGTACCTGATGGACAAGACAGGCAAGCTGAGCCCCCAGTCACCTGCTGACACAGGGCCTGCCCCAAGCCAGGATGCCAGCGCATCCTTGATGGTAAAGATCACTGTGTTTCCCTCTGCTCTCAGCTCTCAATGAGAGCTGCCTCCAATCCAGTGCAGCCAGATGTCTGTCTTCCAAAAGCCCTCTGTGAGGTGCAGACAGGGGAACTGGAAACATTCCCCAGTAGTTTTAGAAGTGAGAACAGGGGACTGAATCAGGATGCCAGCCTTCTATTTCTAGTCTTGCCACTGACTCACCACGTAACCTTGGACCAAAGCAGAGTTGTTGGGGCCAACGCTCTTTCCTCAGAAGAAAAAGAGGACAGGCGAGATCACCGATTATTTCTGTGCTTCCTGTTTCCAACGTGTGTCCAAAGTGGGGACACTGCCTAGTGGGGGACACTGCCTAGTCATTCCAGATAAAAGACCATTCTTTCATCATTCTCTATCTTTCGTCATTCTCTATTTGACAATCAGAGAGATTTAAAAATTTCTATTATAATATTCTGAGTCACCTTTGGTGAACTTTCCACCCATGTGTAATACTGATTTTATTTAAAAACTTTTTTGTTGTGGTAAAATACACATAAAATTTACCATGTTGATCATTTTGTGTTATCTTTGGCCACACTGTACAGCATGCAGGATCTTAGTTCCCTAACCAGGGATTGAACCCATACCCTCTGCATTGGGAGCATGGAATCTTAACCACTGGACTGCCAGGAAGTCCCCACTTTAATCATTTTTAATCCTACAGTTTGGTAGCATTAAGTAGAGTCATATGGTTGTGCATCATCATGGATCCATCTCCAGAACATTCCCAACTATATTTTTTAAAGTCATTCTAGAAAACATTTTATGCTCCCCTGCAAAATGTGTACCACATTTTTCAAAACTTAAAAGCATAGTTACTTCTACCAGCAGAGCCTCTCAGGGGCTACAGGAAGCACACAGTAAAACCTCCATTTACCAAAACAGATAACCTGGTTGATTCAACTGTCAGGCTCACTGTGGCTTAAACAGAACACTCCTGAGTCTAACTTCTCATGAAATACCTTTATAAACTGCATTTGTCCTGATAGGTCAATTCTAAGGAATGAAGACAAATTATCAGTGATTCAGCCAAACCAAGCCTTTGGTTGGGGGAGTTGTCCTCAATTTAAACAGAGATTTTCAGAATTCTATTCAAAGGTACAGGAAATAACATAAGGATTGGACTGGTTTAGGAGATCAATTTGAACTTTTGCTTTTGTGTCTCAAAAGCAGGGTGTCATTTCTTTTGCATTGAATTAACTGGATGTTCAAAAGTTTTCATGAGATTTGGCATTCAGCATTACCTGGTCAGGTCTTTGTCCCGTGCATGAAGCTCATCAGGCTGCACTTAATATACTCTGGATATTAACTCTAAAGAACAATTTAACTCAATATCTATTTGCCCTCATATTTAATAAACTTCCAGTTAGCACATACTCACTATGTGCTTGACACTCCATTAAGCACTATTTGGGAGGACACAATGACAAAGAGGCCCCCAGGGCTTCTTGACATGTGCTTTTAACATGTTAAACACCTTCCAGAAAGTACCCAGTGACCGTCTTACTCTTCCTTGAGAATTTCAACCTTGAAATCTTAATTTCTTAATTTGGACCTGCCCACTTGAGGACAAGTGTTCACTTCTGAGAGTACACCCGGCTCTATTTACCAGGCATCTTACACCCACCTCTTCCAGAAGCCTTTGTTTGAGCTCTCGTTCCGTCTCCAGCTTCTGTTGTAAACTTCGGGCGTTCATTTCAAGCATGGCGTGCTTCTTCTCCAGATCATTGAGCTGGATATTTGGAAAAATTGGCCGTGACACCATATTTAGGAACGTTATATGCTAATGACTTTTGCCAGTATCCACAAACCTTCACAGGCAAAGAAAAATCAAGTTCTAAGGGTCAGGACATACATAAACACTGGTTTTTAAAAGTGAAGTGAAGTCACTCAGTCATGTCCGACTCTTTGCAACCCCATGGACTGTAGCCTACCAGACTCCTCTGTCCATGGAATTTTCCAGGCAAGAACACTGGAGTGGGTTGCCATTTCATTCTCCAGGGGATCTTCCCAACCCAGGAATCAAACCCAGGTCTCCTGCATTGTAGACAGATGCTTTTACCATCTGAGCCACCAGGGAAGCCTAAAGAGTCGTGTTTGTAATTGTTTTACACTGTACATGTTAGTTGTGTCTGATTCTTTGCGACCCCAGGGACTGCAGCCCACCAGGCTCCTCTAGCTCCATGGAATTCTCCAGGCAAGGATACTGGAGTGGGTAGCCATTCCCTTCTCTAGGGGATCTTCCGGACTCAGGGATTGAACCCAGGTCTCCTGGATTGCAGGCGGACTCTTTACTATCTGAGCCACCAGGGAAGCCCTGGTTTTTAAAAGCATACCACAAATGTCCATGTCAAAGATAAGCCTTATGTAGGTTATTCTGTTAGGAGAAGCTATTATTTCTAAGGGATGGGTCATGCGTGTAGCTAGCTGTGACAAGTTCTAGGAAGATGACTTCTCCAAAATTTATTTATCTGACATGCTTTGGCTGAATTAAATTATCATATTCCAAATGCTTGCTTACTTGCATAGGATAATATCAGAACTCTGGGATGAAAGGGCAGACAAGCTCTCTCAAGGATCTTGTATCAAGTCACAAAGGCAGAGGGTGGCCCTTAAGTAGATATGTACACAAATAGTGACCACTCTGCCAACTGATGATTTTGATATGGAGGTATGGTGGAGAGAAATTCATCCTGAACGGCTTGTCACTGGGGGAAGATGGGGTCAGAAAGTCTGGAGTCTTAAAGGATGGGTAGGACTTTGCTGTAGAATACTTTAGGACAGTCAGGTAGAAAAAAATGTCCTTCAAGCTAAACACTGAAAAGCTCATTTATCTCTAAACAATACATTTACTTTTTTCATGGTTAAATAACATATTTACTTTCCTCATAGGGTATCTAATTTAAAAAATTAGTAAGCCAATACTAAGGAACTCAGGAATATTCCTGAATAGCAAGCTCTAGCTTGAATCTGGTCATTTCTATGAAATTCCAATAAGAAAATAACCATGGATGCCCATAAAGATTTACATTCATCACAATGTTATTTATGACAGAAAAAAAAAAAAAAAAACTGGAAGAAGTTCAAATTTCTAACACAAGCAGAATGATTAAAATAGGTGTCTCTGTGTAATTGATGTTTCTAGAACTACATGTTCAAAAAATATTTACTAATTCAGGAAAAGCCCCTATGTATGTGATTTTTTTTTAAAAAATGATGTAATCCTATTTATATAATAAGAACAGAAATTTATCAATATAAATAAATGAATATAAATTCACCAGCATAGCAGTGGTGACAGATTACCAGTTACTTTTTCTTGACTTTTCTGTGGTTTCTGTATCTTCTGCAGTGACCCCAAATAATCACTTCTATAATCGGGAAATTACAGTTACTCAAAATTCAGAGGTCAGATTATGTGTGTGTAATTGTATGTGGGCACACACGCACACAAAACAGTGTGTATGTGTATATATGAAACAGTCTATATGTGTATATGAAATTTCTCTGACCTTCATTCTTCTTATCTATAACACAGAAGCACCTATTCTAAATCTCTTTTAAGACCATTAAAAATTTTTCAAACACCAGTATGTCACTTTGTAAATATAGAGTGCTTCATGGACAGGACGTGTGTATTTCCAAAGTGGAATATGGGGACCTGCAGTGTCCTCAGATCCTGCTGCGTCCTTGGACTTAGAACCCAGAGACGCTGAGGCTTCCTGCCATTGCAGCAATGGAATGAGCAGGAGTCCTAGCCACCCCGCACTTCCCAAGGATGCTCAACATTAGATCCATGAAGGCTTTCAGAAATCACATGCCAGAAACGAAGAGTGCTGTGCACCCCGGTCAAAATCTGGACCTCAGGGGCCCTGATGGGCAGATGTTAGGAAGTCACTGACCGACTCTGATACCCCAAGTAACCCCCACCCCAACTATTGCCAACCAAGGGTGTCCCTTGGGGAAGCACAACAGTGAGACTTGGTTTACGAAACACGCTGCCCATGGACGGAGCGCATGGGAATACCTGCTAAAAGAAGGACGGGTACATGCATATCTAGAAGGCAGGAGGGACAGGGGCTGACCTTGTCGGAGAGGCTCTCGGCCTTCAGCTTCTGCTCCTTGAGAGCCTGCTGCAAGGCCAGGATCTCGGCCTTGTGCTCCTTTACTGCCAGCTCAACCACCTGGCGCGACTCAGTGATCCGCTGGTCAGCCCTCGCCCTGCGGGGAGACACAGGCACGTTCAGAAACCCCGTCACTGCCACCCTGCAGGAAGGAAGCTGGCTCAGCTTGGACATGGAGAAGCAACCAAACAGGCTGCGGGCTGGGGAGAGCCCAGCCTGATCCCTTGTTCCGAATTACGTGGAGCGAGGATGTGACCCACTTTAGGCCCTGGGTAAAAATACTCTTAGCAGGTAAGGTTCCTGTGAATATAAATGCACTTGGAAGGGCTGAAGGGAACGAGGCATTTTTCCAAATGCAACTGGGCTGAAAATGGCAAGACTGTTACACCCTCCTGCAGAAGCAGGAAGGAATGAGGTCCCACTGAAGGAGCACAGTGCAGAGGACCATGTGAGGCCCCATTCGAGCAAACACTGCCTCTCCTCAAAGCAAGAGCGGAAGTGTTCTGGAAACTGAACCTTGAATCTGCTGGTGTGCCTGTAAATAAGGTGACAGAAGACAAAAACTGGAAGCACACTTGAAACATCACTTTCCCTCCCCAACTCGGGTTTCCTGTTTTCCTGCTTCCACACGTGGACTCATACAGGCTCCTTCACCGGCAGCTCGCCTTCTCGACCCAACAAACCGAAGTCTTACTCAGACTCCAGGGGTAAACTAGAAGGCCATGTCCTCCACAAAGCCCTTCCCAGGCTTCCTCTCAGAAGTAACCTCTTCCTGTTCTGGATCCAAAGCATAAATGTACTACTGGCCTGGCACAACCCACTCTCTATTTTAGGTGATAAATAGTTCAACGCATAGTTTATCTCCTGCATTAGACTCAGCCGCTAGAAGACAAGAATTAAGAATTATATTTTAGGGACTTCCCTGGTGGTCCAGTGGCTAAGGCTTCTCGCTCCCAATGCAGGGGGCCAAGTTCAATCCCTGATCAGGGAACTAGATCCCACATGCCAAAACTAACAACAGGCACAGCCAAATATATAAATATTTTTT
>SJYW01014033.1:1525040-1547173 GCA_006410735.1 Raphicerus campestris
AAAAAAAAAAAATTTATTTGGCTATGCCAGGTCTTAGTTGTGGCAAGTAGGATCTAGTTCTCTGACCAGGAATCAAACTCAAGCCCAGTAGTGGGAGCACAGAGTCTTAGCCACTAGACCAACAGGGAAGGCCCCTGACTTAATTTTTATCAGTCCTATAACCAGGGGCAGCTCACTGCCTCTCAGACCCTCAGTCTCTTCATCTGCAGGTGGGGGTAATAACCCCTTCTCCGGGTGACACACCAAGCCCAGGAGTGCCCAGCATCCAGCAGATGCTCGAATTTCAGCGCTGCCTCCATCCTTCTTTCTTCTCTTGATGCAGTCCAGGTGTGCCCCATCACTTTTCCATCTGCCCTTCCAACCCCAACCTACTCCACCAGCCCCTCTCCATCCAGCCTCTGTAAAGCAAGAGGTACTAACTCAGAATCACCTGCCCTGGGTGCATGACCTAGAATTTCTGAGTCAAACCACAGAACACCCTAAAATACGAAAGGAAAGTGAGAAAACAGCTAAGATAATTTCTTCCAGGGAGCTATCTGTCCCCTGTAGCACAAATGATTACTTCTGCAACTCACCCTCTTTAGTTTCCTTCCGCTATTTTAGGACAACACTGATCACTAAGCAGGAAGCAGAGAAACAAGCACTGGGGACCAGAGTCTGCTTGGTGACAACCAGGCCCAAAACATTTCTCTAGAGTCAACACATCGACTGCCCACTAGCTTTCCAAGAACCTGGCTGCTTCTTTACTACAATAGAGAACAAGTAAGAGTGACACTGGTGCTCAATGAAATGTTTTCCAAAACCATTTACCTGCTTCCCAGAGAGCAGAAAATGGAGGCTACTCCTGGCTGGTGTTAGACTGAAAGGAGGGCTCCAGCCACATGATTAGATCTGTCCGCTGATTTTATGACGGTGACAGGAAACTGGGAGGACGCAGAGGACTAGACACAGAACTAGAGTGGGAAACACCCCTGGGAACTGGGAGGAGGGGCCACAACCAACAAGAGAAGGCTTAACAGGACGGTATTAAAAAAAAAAACAACACACCTTCAAATAAACAAAGATGTTTAAAAAAAACACACACAAAAACCATGTAGAAGGGCTGGTGGTGATCTAAGAGATCCACGGGTGTCAGTGGTGTGATAAGCCACCCCAAGAGCCCAGGACAGTGCTGGGCCAGCCCACTACTCCATGTTGTTCAAACCCCAAGGGCTTCTAGAAACTGTTCAGAAAGATAAAACTACCAGAAAAGAACATCCCAATCCTGGTAGGACTTGAAATGTCTCAGAAAAGAAAAGGTGACATGGAGTCAGGAGAGCTGAAGAGATAGCGAATCCACTGACACATGGATAAAATAAAAAGTAGCTCTTTCACAGAAGCATCACACGGAGTGTATGAGCTAATTCACGGAAAGGACTCAGGCATCTGGCATGTGGTATGTGCCAAATTAAACATGAGTTATTTTTTTAAATAATAAAAGAAAAAAGAAAAACAAGTTATTTTTATTACTAATCAAGTAATATGATCATTAATAAATATTAACTTCCTACTCTGGTTGGAAATATGAGACTACTCCCTGTTTTCAAATATTTTGCTGTAATAGAACCAATGGTTGGAAGTTACAGTCTTTAGTTCAAAACCAGAAAGGACTTTCCAAGAGTTAGAGTTGCCAGAAAAATGAGTTGGGCAATCTTGAATCACTGTAAGTCTTGAGTCCCAGGTGCCCCAAGGCCCACCTGTGAGGGAGGCTGGGGAAGGGATCCTCTGCCTCGGAAGGGGGATTATTTGACAGGATTAGCAAACGGACTTGGAGCTCTGGTATTACTTCCAAGGTGGGACTAGGCATGCCTGTAAACAGCAGTGTCAGAAAAGTTTCGGAGGACACTGAGGGCCCGAGAGAAAAGATTTGAGAGAAAGCTCTGTGAGCCAGGGAAAGGGTAAAAGAAACGGTGGTGCAAGTGCTAGGAAGTTGTGCTAAATGACACACAAAAATTCTCTCCAACTGCGAGACTCTGATTCTGGCTCCATTTACAAGAATCTGTACCTGATGGACAAGACAGGCAAGCTGAGCCCCCAGTCACCTGCTGACACAGGGCCTGCCCCAAGCCAGGATGCCAGCGCATCCTTGATGGTAAAGATCACTGTGTTTCCCTCTGCTCTCAGCTCTCAATGAGAGCTGCCTCCAATCCAGTGCAGCCAGATGTCTGTCTTCCAAAAGCCCTCTGTGAGGTGCAGACAGGGGAACTGGAAACATTCCCCAGTAGTTTTAGAAGTGAGAACAGGGGACTGAATCAGGATGCCAGCCTTCTATTTCTAGTCTTGCCACTGACTCACCACGTAACCTTGGACCAAAGCAGAGTTGTTGGGGCCAACGCTCTTTCCTCGGAAGAAAAAGAGGACAGGCGAGATCACCGATTATTTCTGTGCTTCCTGTTTCCAACGTGTGTCCAAAGTGGGGACACTGCCTAGTGGGGGACACTGCCTAGTCATTCCAGATAAAAGACCATTCTTTCATCATTCTCTATCTTTCATCATTCTCTATTTGACAATCAGAGAGATTTAAAAATTTCTATTATAATATTCTGAGTCACCTTTGGTGAACTTTCCACCCATGTGTAATACTGATTTTATTTAAAAACTTTTTTGTTGTGGTAAAATACACATAAAATTTACCATGTTGATCATGTTGTGTTATCTTTGGCCACACTGTACAGCATGCAGGATCTTAGTTCCCTAACCAGGGATTGAACCCATACCCTCTGCATTGGGAGCATGGAATCTTAACCACTGGACTGCCAGGAAGTCCCCACTTTAATCATTTTTAATCCTACAGTTTGGTAGCATTAAGTAGGGTCATATGGTTGTGCATCATCATGGATCCATCTCCAGAACATTCCCAACTATATTTTTTAAAGTCATTCTAGAAAACATTTTATGCTCCCCTGCAAAATGTACACCACATTTTTCAAAACTTAAAAGCATAGTTACAATACTTCTATCAGCAGAGCCTCTCAGGGGCTACAGGAAGCACACAGTAAAACCTCCATTTACCAAAACAGATAACCTGGTTGATTCAACTGTCAGGCTCACTGTGGCTTAAACAGAACACTCCTGAGTCTAACTTCTCATGAAATACCTTTATAAACTGCATTTGTCCTGATAGGTCAATTCTAAGGAATGAAGACAAATTATCAGTGATTCAGCCAAACCAAGCCTTTGGTTGGGGGAGTTGTCCTCAATTTAAACAGAGATTTTCAGAATTCTATTCAAAGGTACAGGAAATAACATAAGGATTGGACTGGTTTAGGAGATCAATTTGAACTTTTGCTTTTGTGTCTCAAAAGCAGGGTGTCATTTCTTTTGCATTGAATTAACTGGATGTTCAAAAGTTTTCATGAGATTTGGCATTCAGCATTACCTGGTCAGGTCTTTGTCCCGTGCATGAAGCTCATCAGGCTGCACTTAATATACTCTGGATATTAACTCTAAAGAACAATTTAACTCAATATCTATTTGCCCTCATATTTAATAAACTTCCAGTTAGCACATACTCACTATGTGCTTGACACTCCATTAAGCACTATTTGGGAGGACACAATGACAAAGAGGCCCCCAGGGCTTCTTGACATGTGCTTTTAACATGTTAAACACCTTCCAGAAAGTACCCAGTGACCGTCTTACTCTTCCTTGAGAATTTCAACCTTGAAATCTTAATTTCTTAATTTGGACCTGCCCACTTGAGGACAAGTGTTCACTTCTGAGAGTACACCCGGCTCTATTTACCAGGCATCTTACACCCACCTCTTCCAGAAGCCTTTGTTTGAGCTCTCGTTCCGTCTCCAGCTTCTGTTGTAAACTTCGGGCGTTCATTTCAAGCATGGCGTGCTTCTTCTCCAGATCATTGAGCTGGATATTTGGAAAAATTGGCCGTGACACCATATTTAGGAACGTTATATGCTAATGACTTTTGCCAGTATCCACAAACCTTCACAGGCAAAGAAAAATCAAGTTCTAAGGGTCAGGACATACATAAACACTGGTTTTTAAAAGTGAAGTGAAGTCACTCAGTCATGTCCGACTCTTTGCAACCCCATGGACTGTAGCCTACCAGACTCCTCTGTCCATGGAATTTTCCAGGCAAGAACACTGGAGTGGGTTGCCATTTCATTCTCCAGGGGATCTTCCCAACCCAGGAATCAAACCCAGGTCTCCTGCATTGTAGACAGATGCTTTTACCATCTGAGCCACCAGGGAAGCCTAAAGAGTCGTGTTTGTAATTGTTTTACACTGTACATGTTAGTTGTGTCTGATTCTTTGCGACCCCAGGGACTGCAGCCCACCAGGCTCCTCTAGCTCCATGGAATTCTCCAGGCAAGGATACTGGAGTGGGTAGCCATTCCCTTCTCTAGGGGATCTTCCGGACTCAGGGATTGAACCCAGGTCTCCTGGATTGCAGGCGGACTCTTTACTATCTGAGCCACCAGGGAAGCCCTGGTTTTTAAAAGCATACCACAAATGTCCATGTCAAAGATAAGCCTTATGTAGGTTATTCTGTTAGGAGAAGCTATTATTTCTAAGGGATGGGTCATGCGTGTAGCTAGCTGTGACAAGTTCTAGGAAGATGACTTCTCCAAAATTTATTTATCTGACATGCTTTGGCTGAATTAAATTATCATATTCCAAATGCTTGCTTACTTGCATAGGATAATATCAGAACTCTGGGATGAAAGGGCAGACAAGCTCTCTCAAGGATCTTGTATCAAGTCACAAAGGCAGAGGGTGGCCCTTAAGTAGATATGTACACAAATGGTGACCACTCTGCCAACTGATGATTTTGATATGGAGGTATGGCAGAGAGAAATTCATCCTGAACGGCTTGTCACTGGGGGAAGATGGGGTCAGAAAGTCTGGAGTCTTAAAGGATGGGTAGGACTTTGCTGTAGAATACTTTAGGACAGTCAGGTAGAAAAAAATGTCCTTCAAGCTAAACACTGAAAAGCTCATTTATCTCTAAACAATACATTTACTTTTTTCATGGTTAAATAACATATTTACTTTCCTCATAGGGTATCTAATTTAAAAAATTAGTAAGCCAATACTAAGGAACTCAGGAATATTCCTGAGTAGCAAGCTCTAGCTTGAATCTGGTCATTTCTATGAAATTCCAATAAGAAAATAACCATGGATGCCCATAAAGATTTACATTCATCACAATGTTATTTATGACAGAAAAAAAAAACAAAAAACTGGAAGAAGTTCAAATTTCTAACACAAGCAGAATGATTAAAATAGGTGTCTCTGTGTAATTGATGTTTCTAGAACTACATGTTCAAAAAATATTTACTAATTCAGGAAAAGCCCCTATGTATGTGATTTTTTTTTAAAAAATGATGTAATCCTATTTATATAATAAGAACCGAAATTTATCAATATAAATAAATGAATATAAATTCACCAGCATAGCAGTGGTGACAGATTACCAGTTACTTTTTCTTGACTTTTCTGTGGTTTCTGTATCTTCTACGATGACCCCAAATAATCACTTCTATAATCGGGAAATTACAGTTACTCAAAATTCAGAGGTCAGATTATGTGTGTGTGTTTGTATATGGGCACACACGCACACAAAACAGTGTGTATGTGTAGATATGAAACAGTCTGTATGTGTATATGAAATTTCTCTGNCTTGACTTTTCTGTGGTTTCTGTATCTTCTGCAGTGACCCCAAATAATCACTTCTATAATCGGGAAATTACAGTTACTCAAAATTCAGAGGTCAGATTATGTGTGTGTAATTGTATGTGGGCACACACGCACACAAAACAGTGTGTATGTGTATATATGAAACAGTCTATATGTGTATATGAAATTTCTCTGACCTTCATTCTTCTTATCTATAACACAGAAGCACCTATTCTAAATCTCTTTTAAGACCATTAAAAATTTTTCAAACACCAGTATGTCACTTTGTAAATATAGAGTGCTTCATGGACAGGACGTGTGTATTTCCAAAGTGGAATATGGGGACCTGCAGTGTCCTCAGATCCTGCTGCGTCCTTGGACTTAGAACCCAGAGACGCTGAGGCTTCCTGCCATTGCAGCAATGGAATGAGCAGGAGTCCTAGCCACCCCGCACTTCCCAAGGATGCTCAACATTAGATCCATGAAGGCTTTCAGAAATCAAATGCCAGAAACGAAGAGTGCTGTGCACCCCGGTCAAAATCTGGACCTCAGGGGCCCTGATGGGCAGATGTTAGGAAGTCACTGACCGACTCTGATACCCCAAGTAACCCCCACCCCAACTATTGCCAACCAAGGGTGTCCCTTGGGGAAGCACAACAGTGAGACTTGGTTTACGAAACACGCTGCCCATGGACGGAGCGCATGGGAATACGTGCTAAAAGAAGGACGTGTACATGCATATCTAGAAGGCAGGAGGGACAGGGGCTGACCTTGTCGGAGAGGCTCTCGGCCTTCAGCTTCTGCTCCTTGAGAGCCTGCTGCAAGGCCAGGATCTCGGCCTTGTGCTCCTTTACTGCCAGCTCAACCACCTGGCGCGACTCAGTGATCCGCTGGTCAGCCCTCGCCCTGCGGGGAGACACAGGCACGTTCAGAAACCCCGTCACTGCCACCCTGCAGGAAGGAAGCTGGCTCAGCTTGGACATGGAGAAGCAACCAAACAGGCTGCGGGCTGGGGAGAGCCCAGCCTGATCCCTTGTTCCGAATTACGTGGAGCGAGGATGTGACCCACTTTAGGCCCTGGGTAAAAATACTCTTAGCAGGTAAGGTTCCTGTGAATATAAATGCACTTGGAAGGGCTGAAGGGAACGAGGCATTTTTCCAAATGCAACTGGGCTGAAAATGGCAAGACTGTTACACCCTCCTGCAGAAGCAGGAAGGAATGAGGTCCCACTGAAGGAGCACAGTGCAGAGGACCATGTGAGGCCCCATTCGAGCAAACACTGCCTCTCCTCAAAGCAAGAGCGGAAGTGTTCTGGAAACTGAACCTTGAATCTGCTGGTGTGCCTGTAAATAAGGTGACAGAAGACAAAAACTGGAAGCACACTTGAAACATCACTTTCCCTCCCCAACTCGGGTTTCCTGTTTTCCTGCTTCCACACCTGGACTCATACAGGCTCCTTCACCGGCAGCTCGCCTTCTCGACCCAACAAACCGAAGTCTTACTCAGACTCCAGGGGTAAACTAGAAGGCCATGTCCTCCACAAAGCCCTTCCCAGGCTTCCTCTCAGAAGTAACCTCTTCCTGTTCTGGACCCAAAGCATAAATGTACTACTGGCCTGGCACAACCCACTCTCTATTTTAGGTGATAAATAGTTCAACGCATAGTTTATCTCCTGCATTAGACTCAGCCGCTAGAAGACAAGAATTAAGAATTATATTTTAGGGACTTCCCTGGTGGTCCAGTGGCTAAGGCTTCTCGCTCCCAATGCAGGGGGCCAAGTTCAATCCCTGATCAGGGAACTAGATCCCACATGCCAAAACTAACAACAGGCACAGCCAAATATATAAATATTTTTTAAAAAATAAAGAATTATATTTTACTCATCTCAGATCCTACATAACACCAAAATACAGGAAGGAAGAAAAACGGGGAGCGGGGGGACGGGGAAGAAAGCCAAGATCTTTCACAATTGCTCCTGAAAGAAATGTATGAAAGATCTCCCTATGTGTGTGCTAAGTCCTGTCCGACTCTTTGAGACCTTATGGAGTGTAGCCCACCAGGCTCCTCTGTCCATGGGATTCTCCAGGCAAGAATATTGGAGTGAGCTGCCATGCCTTCCTCCATGGGATCTTCCCCAGCCAGGAGTGGAACCCAAGTCTCTCATGTCACCAACATTGGCAAGTGGGTTCTTTACCACTGGCGCCACCAGAGAACACTTTCATGCATGGTTGTGCATTCTTGAAGCTATGGTCAGACTCTGCCCCCAAAACTGTCTACAAAGGACTCTAGAAGCAGCTGGGCTAGGAGCTGGACTTGAGAGTAGGAGGGAGGGGTGTGTGTGAGAACAGCCAGAACATACGATGAGGACACAGGATCTCAAGAGTTCAGGGGGAAACAGTAACAGCAAGTCTTAAACCAGTAGCCCTCTCACATTAGCAAATACCCTGAAAGGGAAGATGTCCAACAGGAGAATATTTCTACCAGTTTCTCTTGAAGCTTATGGGTTCCCTTTGCTTCCAGTCTTTCTTAGTGTAGTTGATTTAGCACTAACTATACATCCAGGACAGCCGTGAGTCTACTACAGTCCGCCAAATGTGGGAAATACTGAAATGAGTCTGACAGAGTCCAGATAAATGATAAATACTTCCACAAATAGCTACCTTGCTCAGGGAGTTCAGAGTATTACGAGACAGGAAGTTTCAGGGAAAGGTGATATTAGTGAGGTTATGCAGGATGAACAGAATTCTGTTGGGCAGACATGAAGCACAAGGTGGATACCAGCCAATAGGGTAGCTCTCTGCAAACTAGGAAAGGCGTGTGTTCTTTAAGACCATGCGCGTCTACCCACTGGTAAACTGTCATAACATACTGGTTTTGTTAGAATGAACACTTTCCCACCAGGAGCTGGTAAAATGTCATGGTAGATCTTCAAGTCTATTCCCAGCAGCATGCTGTGCATAACCTGCACACCTGCGGCCCTGGAAGGAGGGAATCCTACGCTGGGAGAGCTGGGCAAGTAGAGGAAAGACACTACCCAAGCTCAGGATGACTACTGCCTACCAGGAAAGGAAGAAAAGATAAAAAATGGTAAACTATTCTTGTAGAGCAGTTGTTCTCAACTGGGGGCAGCTGCCCCCCTCCACGGGATACCAGGCAATGTCTGGAGATGTTTCTTGTGGTCACAACTTGAAGAGGGAGCAGCTACTGAGATTTAGTGGGACAGATCCAGGGTAGCTGCTAAGCACGTTACCATGTACAGGTTAGGCCCCCATCACGAAGGACTGTCTGGCCCCATCTGTCAATAGTGCCAAAGCTGGTGTAGAGGGTTGACTTGGCATCACACATGACCAAGATCAAAACTGACAGTCTTGTGACTTCTCTGGAGGTCCAGGGGCTAAGACTCTGTGCTCCCACTGCAGAGGGTCCAGGTTCAATGCCTGGTCAGGGAACTATTAATAGATCCCACATGCCACAATCAAGACCCAGTGCAGCCAAATAAATTTTTTTTTTTTTTTAAAGGAGAGTGACAGTCTCACTACACAGTCACAATGACAAAAAATCTGAGGAAAGAGTTCCTACAAAGGAAGCACTGAGACACTCTGCCCTGCTGACTCCTGGGGCCCTGTACTGGCTGACTGGTCATCACCTCCTACTACTGGCATCGTCCATATTTACCTCGAGGATGACTGAGTGATCCTGGCTGCCCTGAGTCTCCCAGCTTTGACACTTAAGTCTTCCGTCCCAGCACCTGCTCTTTCCTGGTTAAGCGGGGGCCCTTGCCGGGAGCTCTCGAGGGTCCTGCTGCTGCCACCTGCCACTGGCTCTCTACCAACATGAAGTCCCACCTGCTCTGCTTCTCTGTGTCCAGCATCCTCTGCAACTCTCGAACCCGACACTCAAACTGGGACTTCTCGTCACCAAGGACGCTCCTCCAGGCCTCCCACTGCCGCTCTTTCTCCAGCAGCTCATCGTTCAGGGCCTCCAGGTCCATGACCTGCTCCTCCAGCATCGTGCACGTGGTCTTCAGCGCCTCCATCGTCTGCAAATCAGCACCACTGAGTTGTGCCTCATACATAGCAAATGAGGATTTCCCGGGTGGTACTTTTGTCAGATCAGTTTCAGAAAAGCATGAGCTTCTAACTACAGTCTGAAAGACACTATCTTTCTCTCCTACAAACCAAGGGGGTTAGACAAGAACAGATGAAGGGCCATTTCTACTGAGATCTCATAGAAAGAACTCAGAGGAGGGCCAGGAAGAGACCATGCTTAACAATAAAGTAGCTTGGGAATTCCCTGGCAGTCCAGTGGTTAGGACTCCCAGCTCTCCCTGCTGAAAGCCCAGGTTCAAACCCTTGGTGAGGAACGAAGATTCCACAAGCCTCACAACACGGCCAAAAAAAGTTTAAAAAAATAAATAAAGTGACTCACAAAAGCATTCTATTCTATTTTTAATGGTTTTAAACCAAAATTAAGAACAGCTATGCATGGAACCTCCCTGATGGTCCAGTGGTTAAGACTGAGATTCCACTGCAGGGGGCACAAGCTGGATCCCTGATCAGGGAACTAAGACCTTGCAAACCATGTGGGGTGGCCAAAAAAATGAAACAAACAAAAAAGGCAAACTACATGCTTCTAAAAGCTGTTTTTAAAACTCGCAAACCTGCAAAGTGCTGACATGATTACTTTTACTGACAGGCTCAGTCTGAGAACACTTGGGAGGGATGTAACTGGCACTCGCTCCAGAATCTAAAGGGGCTCCAGCTTTCCCAAGGTCTCTGACACTATTCATGGTCCTTACTTGCTTCTGGCTAGTAAGCTGCATCTCCCTCTCGGTGATCTCGCGGCGGAGATGGTCCACTTCACTTCGCAGCTGCACAATCTCGTCGTTGGCACCAGAGGCCTCATCGAGTTGTTTAGACAAGTAGAAGTTTTGGTTGTTGAGCTCAGCGTTGTCCTCTGTCAGCTGGTTTAGCTGCTCCTCCAAGTCTGTGATTACCTAAAAGAGGAAAAAAATCCGGTTACACATGGAGCAAGTTGGTTGGAAATGAGAAATTGCTTCTAAAGCCATATATACTCAAACCTATGTGGTAATGATGACCAGCGTTTGCCCATCCAGCCCCCGAGAGCCAGCCTCCAGCTGCCATACCCGCCTCCTTAGCGCCCAAACCCACATACGCTGTGGGAGAACAAGAAATGTCTCGGATTCCTTCTGACTCAGGATTCATCAGGAAAACATGGCAAGAGCAAATCAATCAAAAGCGACTGCCATATGGAAGGGGCAGCTTTAAATGAGATCAAGTTCATAATAGAATGTGGAGGATGCAAACTGAGGCAAGAGGAACAGGAGAGAGACTAGTATCACAGCTAGTTAAGCTGAAACACCCAGGACATCATCGACAGAACACTATCATGGGAGATGGTCTTAGAAAGCAAATAAAGCTCTTATCAAGGAAGACTGAGCGAAGGACACTTAGAGTTATTTCAGTGATATCTCAGGTAATAAATTTAATTTCAAGCAACAAAAGAAAAAAAGGAAAACTTAAGGGACGTTCAGAATAATCCTGAAAATATAATACTGTATGGATGGCATAACTTTAAATGGTTCTTATACAGCTGGCTATCAGAAAATGGGAACGCACGCATATGCAATTGTCATTTTACTGAAAGAGATTTAATCTGATTTTGCTAAATTATTTCCCTGCTCAATGGTGGAATGACTTCAATTTCAGCATATTTAGCTTTCCTATTCTCTTTGCTGAAGTTTAGTACCAGCGCTTGCAAAGAGCTTTTACATATAATACTTTCGAAATTTAAGGGCAATTTTCTAATAATAGTTGGAATGAGGCACACAGGCAGTAAATTAAATTTTATATAACAGAAAGGAGTAAATTAAAAGGAAATGCCTCTGGGCCTACAGTTAATTGTTTCCCATTTTCAAACCTAAAGCAGATTTAGTTTCGGAAACGTTGCCACTGTTTTTGTGACTAACTGACTAACTCCCTGTCTTAACCCCTTTGAGTATCAGTTAAAAAAAAAAAAAAAAAATCTTTCCAGGCATATAGAATTAAAGAATGTCAATTAGATACAATTGTTCAGCGTGGTTCAGAAAACACAGCTTTTCATTTTGTTCACTGAGCTGATGAGCTTTTAATGCAGTAAGCAGTCTAGTAATTTGTACTTTAATATCAAAAGCCTTGTTAATTCCTACTGTACCCGTTTGAGTAACGCTATCAGCTACAAGAAGGGGAATAAAGGTTATCCAGTCCAGTTCTTGGCTAAACCTCCTTCTTTATCAGGATGAGAAAAAAACGGGAAAAAACTTCAAGTCTGTCACTCCAAGCAGGCATTTGTGCTTCACAAGAATGCTTGTACCACCCTGAGTAACATGGTTAAATCTCCCTAAAGCAGAAACAATGAATAAATGGTGCCTGATAGTTCACCAGGTCTCCTTCTGATACACAGTAAAGCCATTCCTTAAGATGGTTTTTCTCCTAGACGCCAAATGTCTTCACTGTGCTTCCTTTTCCCTCTGCCCCAGAGGGAAAACAGCAAGACTGATGAGGCAAACCGCCTAGAAGTCCCAGATAAGCCATCTTGAGCTTGGCTGTGTTGGTTTCTCCACCTATGATGCGGAGGTAAATGCTACATAGACATCCTCCTCTGTTGCTCCGGTTTTAACATTTCGGGCTTTTATTGTACGATATTCTCCCTTAACGTGTCATGAGAAATACAAGAGACAAAAATGAGTGACCGAGGTGGCCCAGGGGGAGCAGACAGACTTCAGAAAATCTACCCACATAAGAGTACATACGCTGCCAAAATAATCTGCCATTCAAAGACATAGTTAAGCCTTTAGGCACCTATTCGCTTTCTTTGACTCATTAAAAAAAAAAAAAAAGCCATTTATTATATGCCCATTTCTGCCACCTCTTCTCCTCCCCAAATAGATTATAAAGTGCTAAAGAAAAAGACACTCATAAAAAGTCAGGGAGTTGCCAAGATTATTACTCTCACTTCAAGTGAAATGAACCCACTGAGTAGGAAGGGGCCTTCTAATTCCTTGTCATCATCCAGTTTTCAAAGGGTCTCCTGTTTCTGATTTCTAGTTACAGTTTGTGGTGGCTGGGTTTGTATTTTGTCATTATCTGTACTGCCTATTTGACAAAAGGAGGAGGATCATGTGTTTGCAGGAAGCATTCAAGAACTCGTTAGAGTGCGTTGACTGATCCAGACGCTGTTCATTCTTTCTGCCTCGGCCATAGCACACTTAACTGCTGGAGTTGTCCACTTAGCTGCTGGTGGTATTAAGGGTTAGATGTCCTCCCACACAGAGATATTGAACTGATCTGAGACATAGGCAGCAAATTAATGATCTCTATGATTTGGGGGGAAAAAAAAAGGGGATAATAGGCAATCTGCAATTCTGAACCAGGTTATATAGGCAAGGAGAATCCTTAGGTCTACTTTGTGGGCATATTCTCTCTACACCAAGGGCAAATGATCTGTGCCCTGCACCAGGAGACTGTTAACCTTTCAACCCCAAGGATACAAGGCATCAAAGAGAAACTACACAGCTGACTCCATCTCAGTGGCAAAAAAAGATGAGGGAGATAGCTCCATAATGTAGGGGCCAACAGAGCTTTCTGATATGCTGTTTG
The DNA here is from genome assembly GCA_006410735.1 of Raphicerus campestris. Lineage (NCBI taxonomy): Eukaryota > Metazoa > Chordata > Mammalia > Artiodactyla > Bovidae > Raphicerus > Raphicerus campestris. The sequence continues at coordinate 1,538,382 of SJYW01014033.1, forward strand.
TACAGATAAGAGATCTGGGTAAAATTCCAACAGAACACAGGAATACAAAAAATGTATCTACTCTCAGTACCCAAAAAGAAAATGTTTTAAGGTCTCTGTTTGGGGTTATCTGTTGCTTTTCAAGCAAACCTTGTGGTTCTGCGATATATAGGTTACCTTTCACACCTCTGCTGGGTGAGCAGCAGAGAGAATGTTACCTGGTAAACGTCCAAGAACACACCAGAGGTGAAGACACTAGCCAGACAATGAACATCAGGCTGAAAAGACACGGGGCTGACGTCCTATTTTAATGCCTCATTCCTTCTTGAGGGCGGCTATTTGCATATTATTTATTTTTAATCTTATAGCTGACAGATTGATTCATAATTAAAACCATGTCATATGTTTGCCCACCAACTCCTCTCCAGAACAGACTTAGGTAGGGTTTTAGGTGCCAGATTGAATCAAATTCTTTTTTTAAATCTCTTCAAAATATAGAAATGGCCTGAGCCTGAAAAATCTTACTGCTCACGAGCTTTTTAAAAGCTGCTAACTGGGAGCTCCTATCGATCAAGCTATTATAGGAGTTTCCACTGATAATGAAGATGACATTTCCCAGGAGAGACAGTCTTGGACAGCGCCGCCAAGAAACGAGCATCTGTGTGCTCTTCTAAAGCGTCTGCAAAGCAGCCTTTGAACTTGCGGGAGGATAACTGAGATCCACTAGTGCTGCCAAGTATTGTCCTAAAGTGGTGGTTTTCAACCTTTTTTTTTTTAAAGAGCAGAGCTGTTTGCTAAACAAGATTCTGTTCTAAACCCAGTATGAGCAAATAATAATAGTTATCACTGATTAGCACATTCTATGGACCAGGCCCTGTACAAATGCTGATGCATCATCTAACTTTTGCAGGAACCTCCATGAGGTAGGTATTATTATCAAGTTTCTGATTCTGTGATTCAGTGTTTCCTAGGTTTTACTGTTCCAGAAATCTGAATGTATATAGGAACTAAACAGCTCTCTTCCCTCACCCAGTTCCCAAAGAACAATAGTTAAATGAACTGTACATCCTACAATCAATGGTGCACTGGAATTGAGGACATATAATGTTCACCCCCATTTTATGGACAAAGAAATGGAGGCTTCAGTGTATAACATTACACAGGTTACCAAGAGGCCAGTTTAGAATCTCAACTAGTCTATCTGACTCCAGAGCACATAGTTTGGACTCCCATGCCACCCAACTGGCCTAGCTGAAAGGTGGGTGGAAATCACTCTCTTGGGTTCCCCCTCCCACCAGGGTAGATTCCCCCAAAGGTTTCAGAAAGCCAAGGGTAAGTAAACGAAGGATTAGAAGTCACTGTTCCAGGAAAAGCAAATTTGAAGGATAAAGAGAGTATAAAAGTTATGTAAGTTAAGAAAGTAAGCAATTTTATTCTATATATTGGCATATCCTATTAAAACTAGATTTCTGATTTTAAAAATGGGGTGGGGAAGGGTGGATAACAAAAGTGCACAGAAAACTCTTGAGGGTGATGACTACTGTTGTTATTTTGATTGTTTTGCTAGTTTTAAAGATATATACACATTTGAAATCTCATTAGGTTACTGTACTCCAATTATCCCTCAATAAAGCTGTTTTAAAGTAAATAAATAAATGATTTTTTTAAAAAAGACTAACAAAGAAGAAAACTCCAGATGAATGGAACAGATTACGGATGTACACATTTAAAATGCATCCAAGATTATTTTAGGAAAAAACAGTAATGCCAAAAAAAAAAAAAAAAAAATCACATGCTAAAATCATCTATATCTTATTCAGTGATCATTTATGAGCATGAATGTATATAAGCAGATAACTCTCATGTAAAAGAAGAAACCAAGACAATTTACAAATTTTAAAAGTAAAGCAAAAGAGTACAGGAACAGAATGTATCAATTTCTCAAGGAAGGGAGATGAGAATGGAGGAAATCAACAGATATCCCTAAGGCAGGCTCACCCCACATCTGGCCACTGGCATCAGGCAATACAGACCTAAATACCTGTCAGGCACCTACCAGAGTTAAGCGGAGGCATGTCCCATGACCTAGCTCTTCCACTCCTGGGTATATATATATGTTCATCAGAAACAAAGGCTTGTAAGCACCAAAGGACCTGTACAAGAGCGCTTCCTAATAGCCCTGTTCCTACCAAAAACAACCCCAACACCCATCAACGGGAGAACGGTTAAACAAACTCCAGATCTAAACACACACTAGAAACATGACACCATAATTAAAAAACACAAAATCTTGACGGTGCAACATGGATGAACCCTCACAGACAATTTAAGTAACAAAAGGGCTAATCCCAAAGACTGTATCTTCTAATGGTCCCATTCATATGAAATTCAAGAACAGGTAAAATTAATGTGTAGTATCAAAGATCAGACTTCTAGTTATCCTTTGGGCAAAGTACACTGATGGGAAGAGGACAACAGGAGCCTTCTGGGAGCTGAAACATTCCGTATCTTGGTCTTTGTTGTGGTTACACACGTTGTCTATTCACATACAAATCAACTGAGCTGTACACTTCATGTGTACATGATCGGTTGCACTTCATGCACTTTACTGTGTGCAATCTGTAGCTAAATGAAGGGAGGCGGGAGGCGGGGGGCATATAACATCAAGACTTAATGTCTCATTTATAGTAGGTAAAGAGAAAAGGGAGTTTATTACCAGAAAATAAAGTATGTATATAGGATGTAGAAGGGTGTTTCTGGAAATTCACAGATGCAAATAATACAAATAGAGACCAGCTCACTGAGAACTAAGGAGGGGACAAAGCGATGAAAGGACCAAAGAAAAGAGGTAGAACCATGAATAAAGGACACCATCCCTCCCTTCTGAAAGGGGCCTATTTCAGTCCTTCCCTCTGATCAAAAATAGACATTTTACCCTATTACATAACCTATGAATGATGCTTATCTGCTCCTGGAATTGACTTCTCTCAATATAAATAACATCTCCCAAAGAGCCCTAAATTCTGCATTTTCATGTTAGGAAGCCAGATTCTGCCTGTTAGAAAGCTAACATTTCTAGATTCTCCAGAAGAAGAACTTGCTGGTCTTCCCTCTCTGAAGAGGCAACAAGCTGGAGAAGCATGACACATCTAACTGCCCCTACCATCTCAGGCCCACCTCAGACAGAACTTGTAGACTGGAGAAGGAGGGGGAGCTCCCTTGGGACTTTTGTTGCAGCTACTGAGACCCTATTAGTGGTTCTGCAGGGAGAATTATTTTGACCATTCCAACAAGCCTTCTCCAAACATGAAGGATGGTTTAAACTTTTAAAACTGGAAGGAACCCAAGAAACGAAGGTTTTCTGAGGCTTAGAAACTTCCGCATCAATTTGACCACATCAACTGCTTCAAGCTGAAAGTTTATATCAAAAATCAGCCACCGATTTTAGAAAAAGACGTTCCCCCTTTCCTTCTCAGTTTTAGTTCCATGTTATTTTCATCATCTTTGGTTAATACTCACAGTACAGCTGTTACGAAGGGCATCAAATTTGCGCTGGATTTCATCTCTATGTGCCTAAAAGGTAAGAAGTTGATTATAAATTTTTCATAGGGTAGAATACAAATTCTACATGCTATGGGTCAAATAAAGAAAATCACAAGCCAAGAACCCTGTTGCAGCTGCCCCACTAACGTTTTTTCCAAAGAATTAGTCAAGTCAAGCCCAACATGAGAAGCTACAGAAATACACAATGCCTATTGATAGCAATTAACTATTTAGACCACACATGGGCTTCCCTTGTGTCTCAGCTGGTAAAGACCTGGGTTCGATCCCTGGGCTGGGGAGATCTCCTGGAGAAGGAAAAGGCTACCCACTCCAGTATTCTGGCCTAGAGAATTCCATGGACTGTATAGTCCATGGGGTTACAAAGGGTCAGACACGACTGAGCAACTTTCACTTCACTTCACTCATACCCTGTACAAATACATATAGCATTCAGATTTAAACTAGGGACTAGCAGAAGAAAGGAAAAGAACATAGGAGGAAGTTTTAGTCTCCTTTATTTGTCTTACTCCCCATTCTTAACCTTTCCCTCTTCCCTCCCACTGGCTGTCTGCCCCCTGCCCTAAGACTTCCCCCAAGAGAGAACACACACACACACAGATAAATACAGGACAATACAGGACAAAGTAGGGACTTAAAAAAAAAAAATTAAATCCCAAGCTGTGGAGATTCAGAAATACGATTTAGACCTTGAAGTAAATATACAGGCTTTCACCAAGGTTGAGGTACTCTAAACCAGTGGGATTCATTCATCGGACAAGGATTTTCCGAGTACAGACAACATGGCAGACACTGTAGCAAGACACAGCTCATGTGGCCTAACCTTCATTCTGGCATGGGCAGACAGAAAATAAGCAGGCACATGATTACAAACAGTGGCCAGTGCTATGAAGGAAACAAATGGGGCCTAAGGGAAAAAAAATAAGGGTGAGGGGGGAAACTTACTTAGATGGGATAGTCAAGGAGGGTTCCTCTGAAGAGGTGACATTTAAACTGAAATCTGCAGGATGATGAGGGGCCAAACATGCAAAGAACATAAAAGAACAGAGGGAAGAGCATCTACAAAAACCCTAAAGCAAGAAAGGGCTGGGTGCATATGGGGAATAAAACAGGACTGAGCAGCTACAACAGTTTTTTACACTTCAAGTTGTAACATGAGAGCAACGATGTCAACACGGGGTTTTTTGTTTTGTTTTATCCTGGTGGCTCAGAAGTTAAAGCGTCTGCCTGCAATGTGGGAGACCTGGGTTCGATCCCTGGGTCGGGAAGATCCCTTGGAGAAGGAAATGGCGCCCCACTCCAGTACTCCTGCCTGCAGAATCCCAGGGACGGAGGAGCCTGGTGGGCTACAGTCCACGGGGTTACAGAGTTGGACACGACTGAGTGGCTTCACTTCCACTTTCACTTTATCCAATGAAATGGAATAAACAGGATAGATCAGAAAACATCAGCATGCATCTTGGACAGTAAGGGTAAGTACTGTTGTTGGAAACTTGTTTTATTATTCTGAACATAATTCATCAAGTTGCTATCAATTGTAAAATTCACCACAGCTTTATGTAACATTAAGAAACAGAAGTATAGCTAAAGAAACTGACATGTTTATGTCCTTATGACAATATATATATAGGCTATAAGATACATCCTCATTAGCTACCTTAAAAATTAATGAAACACAGTATTTATGTCCCCTTGTAGTAGACTGTAACGTAGAATGTATTCTTCTGTGGGCTGTGGCCAAATGACTTTTGAAAATCACTTGTCTAAGTCACAGCAAAAGAGGGAAAATGTGGCCCAAGTTGATGGTACAGGGGCAGGCCCAGAACCCTGAAGGCCCAGAAAACAGTTTGGATTTTATTCAAAATGCAATTAACTAAAGGTCAACAGAGGTTTTTAAGATGTGGGATGACACGGCCTATCGTTTTGTGGATGCTGTAGGAAAAACATCAAAATAGGACAAATGTATAAGGAAGAGGAACAACCACTGAGGAGGTTATTGCTGTCATTTAAGGAAGAGAGGATGGTGGCTTGGAGCAGGATAGTGACAAAGGATGGAGAGAAATGGATGGAGGTGAGATCTTTTTTGTTAGCAGAGGTAATAAGACCTGCTGAGGGACAAGGAGGCCAAGGGTACCCTAACAGACTTTTGATTTGGGAGACAAGGTAAATTTTGGCACCATTTGCTTAGCTACGAAAGCCCAAAGAAGAATCCAGCTTGAGGCAGAGGAAAAAGTGGTCCTCCTCTTTAAAGGAAATATTAGCCTCTATCAGAAAATCTAGGCCATCACTCAAAAGTCTACAAATAATAAGTGCTAGAGAGGATATGGAGAAAAGGGACCCCTCCTAAACTGCTGGTGGGAATGTAAACTTGTGCAGCCACTACAGAAAATAGTATGGAAATGCCTTTAAAAATTAAAAATAGAATTACCATATGATCCAGCAATCCTATTCATGGGCATATATCTGGAGAAAACTCTAACTCAAAAAGATACATGCATATGTTCATATTAGCACTATTTACAAAAACTAAGACATGGAAGCAACCTAAATGTCCATCAACAAAGGAATAGATAAAGAAGATGGAGCACATACATACAATGGACTATTACTACTCGGTCAAAAAAAAGAATGAAATAATGCCATTTGCAGCACCATGGATGAACTCAGAGGTTATCTTACTAAGTGAAGACAGAAAATGACAAATATCATGTAATACTTATACATGGAATCTAAAATATGGCACAAATGGACTTCTTTACAGAATAGAAACAAACTCACAGGCATAAAAAATTTAAATTTATAGTTACCAAAGGGGTTAGTTTTTGATTAGTAGGTACAAACCACTATATGTAAAATAAACAAGGTCCTATTGTATAGCACAGGGAACTATAATATCTTATAATAAACCATAGAGTATGAATCACTTTGCTGTACACCAGAAACTAACACCACATTATAAATCAACTATATTTCAATTAAAACAAAAAGGTCTACAAGTAAGTCAAAATATTCATCATCTAATTTCAGCTGTGATATACTTTATAGTATCTCTATTTTGCCATAAACTAAGATTCCCACATGCTTAGTGGTAAAGAATCGGCCTGCCAATGCAGGAGATGCAGGTTCAATCTCCAGGTTAGGAAGATCCCTCAGAGAAGGAAATGGCAACTCACTCCAGTATTCTTGCCTGGGAAATTCCATGGACAGAGAAGCCTGGCGGGTTACAGTCCATGGGGTTGCAAAACAGTCAAGACATGACTTAGCAACTAAATAACAACCAAAGACTAGATTAGATGCTGCAGAAAAAAAGATTAGTGAACTTTGTAGACAAAGCAACAGAGACTATCCAAAATAAAATACATAAAGAAAAAAAAAAAGACTTAAAATTAATGCAGCATCAATGAGCTGTGAGATAACGCCAAGGAGCCTGATATACAAGTACTCAGAATCCCTGAAGGAGTTCAGAGGTGAGACCAAAAAAAAAATATATCTGAAGAGATAATGGCCACAAATTTTCCGAAGCCAGTGAAAAAATAAATCCACAGATGAAAAAGCCTAAATGATCCCTAAGCACAGGAAACCTGAAAGGAATTGAGCTTTCATGAAATGAATAAATGAAAGGAATGGAATAAGTGGAGTAAACAACAAAGGAGTAAATCATATCATAATCAAACTGCTTAAAACCAGTAATAAAGAGGAAAGCTTAAAACCAACCAGAAAAAAACACCCATTACTTAACGAGAAACTAAGAGAACAAAGATTTCTCACCGGGAGGTTGGGGAGGTTTGGCAGGAAGGAAGCTAGAAGACAGTGTAACAACATCTTTACTGAAAGGAAAACAAAAGCCTGTCCACCTAGAACTCTATAGCCAGCAAAAATACCTTTCAAAACATGTCAAAAATGAAGGTGAGGGTTTCCTTAGTGGTTCAGTGGTTAAGAATCTCCCTGTCAACGCAAGGGACCCAGGTCTGATCTCTGGTCCTGAAGGATCCCCATGCCATGAGGCAGTTAAGCTCTTGCACCACAGCTGCTGAAGCCCCCGCACCCTAGACCCCGTGCTCCACAGCAAAAGAAGCCACGGCAGTGAGAAGCCCGCGCACTGCAGCTAGAGAGCAGCCCTCAGCTTGCTGCAGCCAGAGAGAGCCCACGGGCAGCAACGAAGGGCCGGTGCAGCCAAAAGTAAAATAAATGAAAACATTCTAAAATTGAAGGTGAAATAAAGACCTTTTCAGACATACCAAAGCTAAAGGAATTTGCCACCTGTAAACCTACACTATAAGAAATGTTAAAGGAAATTTAGGCAGAAGATGACAGAGTCTTAAATTCACATAAAATAAAAGAGGACTAGAAACACGATAAAACAAAACCCAGCAACTGCAGACTTACGCATTTTAAATCAAGAGTTATCACTTAGAATCAACTGCTCAAATAATTTTTTTCATCAACTAATTTCCCCAAAACTCAGCTTTTTGCCCAGCAACAATACAAGATTTATTAACTTAAAAAGGCAAGACTACTATTTATCCAAAGTAGGAACATGGCTATTTGTACTACTTGTGAATCTCATCTGTAGGTATCCTAGAGGAAGAAATACCACCCTTAAGTTAGTAAACTCTAGGAGTTTACAGGAGTGAACAACTTTTTTTCTTTTAAGAACCAGCTAATAAAAACTTTTGGTTTTGAAGGCTATTCAGTCTTTGTCACGACTATTCAACTCTGCTCTCATAGCACAAAGGCACCCACAGACAATATGTACACAAACAGGCATGACTGTGTGTCAATAAAACTTTATTTGCAGAAAACAGGAAGCATACTAAATTTGGCCCACTGGCTGTAGCTTGCCAACTTCCGTGCTAAATAACTATTTGGTGTAATCTCTCTCAAAGACAGAAACTAGAAGCTAAAGAAAGGTAGAGTTAACTTCTTCAAAGCCTAAGCAGTGATCATTAAAAAAAAAAAAAGCTCTTTAGCCTAGACTGAGGAACAGAAGCCCTGTTCCTGTTCCACTTCTTGACTAACTGCAAAGTTTCCAAATAACACCACACCATTAAAAACTTGTTTACTCCATTGTGTATATGTACCACAGCTTTCTTATCCATTCATCTGTTGATGGACATCTGGGTTGTTTCCATGTTCTGGAGTATTACTCAGCCCTTAAAAAGAATAAGTTTGACTCAGTTCTAATGAGATGGATGAAACTGGAGCCGATTATACAGAGTGAAGTAAGCCAGAAAGAAGAACACCAATACAGT
>SJYW01014033.1:1551985-1583194 GCA_006410735.1 Raphicerus campestris
TGGATAAGAAAGCTGTGGTACATATACACAATGGAGTATTACTCAGCCCTTAAAAAGAATAAGTTTGACTCAGTTCTAATGAGATGGATGAAACTGGAGCCGATTATACAGAGTGAAGTAAGCCAGAAAGAAAAACACCAATACAGTATACTGACACATATATATGGAATTTAGGAAGACAGTAACGATGACCCTATAAGTGAGACAATATAGGAGACACAAAAGTATAGAATGGACTTTTGACATCTGGGGGAGAGGGAGAGGGTGGGATGATTGGGGAGAATGACATTGAAACATGTATACTATCATATAAGAAATGAAGCGCCAGTCTATGTTCAATGCAGGATACAGGATGCTTGGGGCTGGTGTACGGGATGATCCGGGGAGGTAGGGTGGGGAGGGAGGTGGGAGGAGGCTTCGGCATGGGGAGATCGTGTACACCTGTGGATGATTCATGTCGATGTATGGCAAAACCAATACAGTACTGTAAAATAGAATAAAGTATTAAAAAAAAAAACAAAACTTGTTTCACTGTGCTACGGTAGTCTGAAATTCCAATCACTAATATTTCTATTATAATTTACCATTATGAGGCCTTGGCATCATTTTGACACATCAAACAGCAATCTTCTCTGTGGTTATAGTATAGGGAACTACCAACTTTATGACTTTTTATTATTGACTGAAATATAAACACAAGGTGTAGAACCAACACTGTTGTGACTGCTGGAAGTACTGTAACAAGTAGCAAACTGATCTGAGTTTAAAAATAGCAAGAAACATGTTTTCTGTTTCTTTGAAGTAAGCTGTAAAATGCATAAAAAAGCAAAAGGTCACACAACAGTGTATATGAAGGTAATAAAATACATAAGACAAGCTTTGAATTCTCTCAATAAAATATCCATGTTAATTAGATATTAGGAGTTACAGGGAATAACGACTTATACCCTTAAAAACTACTGAGGACCCCAAAGGGCTTTTGTTTATGTCAGTATACCTATATTTACATTAGAAATTAAAGCATATCTTTAGTATTTATTTTAAAATAAAAGTACTGACTTTGTACCACTGGTACAAATGTTAACACAATGAAAAACGCCACAAAACAGCTTAGGATTATTATGAAAATAATCTGAACTGGAGGACCCCCATGGAGCCACAGACCCCAACTTGAGAACCACTGATCTAGGGGTTGAGTGGCAAGAGGCAGAATGGACAGACTGCAGCCTGGAAATCAGAGAGGTACTCACTTTGGGCTGGGCTTATATCTTCTCTAACTTTAAGGACAGTTACAAGAGGAATGAAGAAAAGATAATTACTATGCAGCCTTGAAGAGAGAAAATACCCACAGAGCTGTGAAAAAGGAAACTCATGTTTAGAGGTCTGACTGTCTTCTGGGATCCACGGTTAGGACCCTACAACACAGGTTTCACACATCCACCCTGTTCTTTGGGAAGGCAGGGACCAAGCAAGACTGTCCCCTTAAGTGACCCAAGCTCACATCTTGCCTTGCCTATCATGCCCATGGCTTACTAATTCAATGAATGACAGTTATGTAAAAGAGAAAAAGAGCATGCACTGACTCATGATTTTAAGAAATCAAAGAGGATAATCCTGGGATGCCAACCATCACACTCTGTTGGGAAGATCCCTTTCTTGAGTGTCTCTAGCTTTCAACTCTTGATTATTCAGCATAAGTCATGTCAGCCAAATCAGTAAAAGAGCGTGAGGACAGACATGAAGCATGCTCACTGGGCCGTGCTGGTGGACACAGGGCCCGTGCTGCTGCTCTGCCCTGCGGACCCATTCAGAGTAACAGTCCCATCACATCATGTGTCTGCATGCAACGATGTGTGCACGCTCAAATTCTCACCCACAAAGGAATTACATGGAGTCTTACATTTCAGTTCCAGGTGGAAAAATTCTCTCCTCCCCCAATAACCAATGAAGCATCTTAAAAGCATGGCTTTTTGTATAAATTTGACTCTCTTGTTGGTCTGTACCTTGATTCAATCTTAGCTTTAAATGGCCAGTGAATTTCAAGGCAAATATAATTGACAAGGTGGGGAAAAGGTGAAAGTGAAAGTCGCTCAGCCATGTCCAACTCTTTGAGACCCCAGGAACTGTAGCCTGCCAGTCTCCTCTGTCCATGGAATTCTCCAGGCAAGAATACTGGAGTGGGTTGTCATGCCCTCCTCCAGGGGATCTTCCCAACCTAGGAATCAAACAGGGGTCTTCTCCACAGCAGAAAGACTCTTTACCAGCTGAGCAACCAGGGAAGCCTAGGAAAGGGTGAGTGGGAGAAAAAAGTAAAATCTAGGAAGATGGCTGGCCCCCCTGCCAAACTTCATCAACAGAGAGCTCCCATTTAACTGTGTTCCATCTGACTTGGCCCAGGGACAGAGGCCGGGGGGGTAACTGCTCCCTTCCCAGGTGAGAAAGTGGCCAACTCTTAGAATTAGAGCAGTAATAGCCCATTAGACTATTCCCTTTTATTGATAAAACAGCCTGCTGTGAAGCACACAAACTACCTAGAAGATCACTTTGGACGCAGCTGATTGAATTGGATTGATGCTTACAGTGGGTCTGAACTTGGGCAGGAACAATGAGACGGGGAGGGGGAGGGTGCTGCATCTGTGATCATTTTCTCTCTCAGAAAATATATACTTCAGGACAAATTCAACAAAGCCATTCAGGCATCAGCCACCTGTGGTCCATTACCAGGTTTATGGGACATAATCAAGTGGAGGGGAGAGAAAAAACCCATAGCCTTCAAACTGAACTGAAGCAAACTGATTTGGGGTTTGGACTCCTGCGTGATATGTTTACAAATAGCCGTGGACCAAAGGCACTTTCCTGCCATCATTGTGAACAAGCCCAATTTTCCAAGGGATCTTCATCTGTGAGAATTGTAGAGCCCCAGTTTCCAGACTTAGGAAAGTTCATTTTTTTTTAAGAAGATGCTCTCAGGCAGTGATCTCATCTGACTAAATTAAGTCGTGACTTGCTGCTGTGCAGGCGTCCTGCAGCCATAAGACACAGCGCTTTCTAACCGTCAGCAAGGCAGGACTGAAAGACTAATCTCCCCACAAATAAATAATAGCAATGCAAACAAACCTTCCTGCTTCCAAAGAGGCAAGGTAAGATGCACAGCCACCAGATCCTTCCCAGTTCCAACAGAGTAGAGATAAACGTGTCCTTCTCCTCTGCTCCTGACTAATAGGATTTGAGGGACTACAGGCCAGTCCCCTGGGGAGAAAAAGCTAAAGACACAGTGCTGAGCACACAGTGGGNTTCCCAGTTCCAACAGAGTAGAGATAAACGTGTCCTTCTCCTCTGCTCCTGACTAATAGGATTTGAGGGACTACAGGCCAGTCCCCTGGGGAGAAAAAGCTAAAGACACAGTGCTGAGCACACAGTGGGGGCTCATCAAGTATGGATTAAATGACTGATGTCTCCTCCTTTCAGAGCTAGGGAGGTTCATGGTTGGAGCGGGGGTGGGGGGAGGGTGGCATATTAATATACAAAGCATTAAATATAATAGTGGCTGGAATTTAAGTGTCTTGTTAAGCAGCTAAGAAATGCTTTCTGGCTGTCTTGTTTTGCATTCACCCCACTCCAGAAAGCATATAAGTCTTCTTGCCATATATATTCATTCTTACCTCTTTTTTTTCCCTTCTGTGATTTCCTTTCTCTCAGACTTTTCTTATTCTATCCTGTTATACTGTTTTGTATCTTTCCAAACTGTTTCCAATCCATTTTTGAAACAAGGCAGAGTATAAACAAATACTGTAACTAATTTCTTTAAACAAAATATTGGCAGCATGTGGCATCATTTAATGAGTGTTTTCATACAGAAAACAACAGAAACTAAGGTTGCAACCAATATCTGAACTTGGCTGAAGTCCTGGAAAAGCTAGGATGCTCAGGCAACTTCTACAAAGGACTTACTCTGCATTCCCAGTATCCTGGACCGGTCCATAAGGACACTGGAACTCTCAGATCATGTTCCCAATTTGGTCCCCAAACCTAACAGTGGGAGATAACGTCTAAGAAGAAAATTACTTAAAAGAAAATATATATATATGTATATATATATTATTTACACACATAAACATACATTCTTTTATACAGGGTAAATCATAAGCAACACAAGTCGATGATCATCTGCAGAAGTAATCCTACTCTGAAAGATGCTTTAGAGATGCTCACTGACAGAGATGGGGACAGCATCCAAAAATGAATCAGAATGAATAAGATACTCACTTAGGTATTGAAAAAGGCACTGAACCCAATCAGCTGCATTGTGCCCTGCCCACAGAAGAGGGTATCCTGACCAGCAGGCATGAGTGCGCCCATCCGCTTGGCAAGAACATTATGCTACCATTAGAAATGTATGCACTTGATTGATACCAGCCATTAAACTCATTCAGCTCTCTATGCCCAGATCCACCAAGCAGCCTTCCAAGAGAAAAGGGATTTATGACTAGGTTTTGCTGAAGGGGAAAAGGGTGAACATTAGCTACTCAGAGTATCCTGGTCAACTAAATGGATATATGTCCCTCTGTAAAGCTTGGAACTTGGCATTTCATATATAAAATTTTTATCAGTCTTGTTAGCCTAGGTCAGTCTCTATGAGAAGGATCAATTGTGGAAATGGCCAAAGTACATTTTGAGACTTGCAGAAAGAGCTAAGGTCTAGATCCAGGGACCACCCACCACCAAAGATCTATCTCCTGAGAACCCTCTTCATGTGAGCAAATCAGTCTCTCAGAAAGAGCGGAGAAGCCAGGGCCCTTTTACAAAAACAATTTCTCATTCGTTAGAATCATTTCCCTCCAGAATCTAACAAATACATAGTAAGATTCAAAACAGAATCTAAAGGTTGAGGGAGGAAAAAAAGGAATACAAATGAGGTTAATCAAAACAAAACTAGAAATATGGTAGAAAGACTACTATAATATATAAGATCTTTTTAAATAACTATTGAAAACGAAATAGAAGACCCAGGTAAATAGACTTTGGTTAAACAGAAATTTAAGATATAGTGATGATGATTTTATAAAGAAGGAAATACAAAAATAAAGGTGGAACCTTTCAAGATCTTTAGGAAAGCTCAGTCGATCTAGTATGCCACTGCCAAAAAAGCAGCAGCCTACCTAAGTCAATTTTCTGCCTATTAAGCATTTCTCTGGCTTGTTTTTCCCTTTCTTGGCACTTTTAAAAGTGAGCAACTATCCTCAGCCCCACACACATCCTACCGTCAGCGCCTGGATCTCCTCTTCCGCTTCCGCGGTCGTCTCTTCCAGCTCCGTCTTGGCCTGGCGGAGCTGGCTCTCCAGGGCCGCCCGCGCTGCCTGCAGGGCCGTCAGCTGGGACTCGCGCTCCTGCAGGGAGAGCTGCAGCTCTGTGAGCTGGCGTTTCAGCTCCAGTTTCTGCTCTTCATGCTCTAGGCTGACCTGAGACACACACACAGAGACTTGTTGACCTTAACTGAAGAGAAAGCCAAGACACAACCTGCATCTTAAATCTAGTCATGGAATCAAATTCTCAGCACTCAACTGAGAAGGGAAAAAAAAAAAGGAATAAAACAGCTCTGATTTCAATGAGTCTCAAAATCAACAGGAGTGAGAACACATGAGTACATATAACATATATACAGAGCATCCCTTCCTTTCCTTTATTATAGTGCTTGAGAAAGCTTCTAAAAAAAAAACACACACAGCAAGAATCTATGAAAATTATGATTATCATTAGAAAAATATTTAAAAGTGAACATAAATCAACAGAACTGGACATGGAACAATTGGTTCAAAATTGGGAAAGGAGTACAATAAGGCTACATATTGTCACCCTGCTTATTTAACCTGCATGCAGAATACATCGTGAGAAATACCAGGCTGGATGATTCAGAAGCTGGAATCAAGACTGCCAGGAGAAATATTAACAACCTCAGATATGCAGATGATATATCACTCTTAAGGCAGAAAGTGAAGAACTAAAAAGCTTCTTGATGAAGGTGAAAGAGCAGAGTGAGAAAGCTGGTTTGAAACTCAGCATTAGAAAATTAAGATCATGACATCTAGTCCCATTACTTCATGGCAAATAGAAAGGGAAAAAGTGGAAACCGTGATAGACATTCTTTTTGGGACCCAAGAATCACTGTGGATGATGACTGCAGCCATGAAATTAAAAGACACTTGCTCCTTGGAAGGAAAACTATGACAAACATAGACACCGTATTAAAAAACAAAGACATCACTTTGCTGACAAAAGTCCATACAGTCAAAGCTATGGTTTTTCCAGTGGTCATGTATGGATGTGAGAGTTGGACCATAAAGGCTGAGCACTGAAAAATTAATGTCTTCAAACCGTGGTGCTGGAGAAGACTTTTTAAGAGCTCCTTGGACTGCAAGGAGATCAATTCCAGTAAACCCTAAAGAAAATCAACTTGGAATATTCACTGAAAGGACTGATGTTGAAGCTGAAGCTCCAATACTTTGGCCAACTAATGAGAAGTGCCAACTCACTGGAAAAGACCTGATATTGGGAAAGACTGAAGGCAGAGGAGGAGAGAGTGACAGAGGAAGAGATGGTTAGATAGCATCACCAATCAAATGGACATGATTTTGAGCAAACTCCAGGAACCAGTGTGGGGCAGAGGAGCCTGGCGTGCTGCAATTAATGGGGCTGCAAAGAGTCAGACACAACTTAGCGACTGAACAACAAAAAACAGGAATAACATCTTGACGGTAACAAGGACATGTTTACAATGGGATTACAAGTGGAACAACAGACTGCATTCTATCTATTTTAAATATTCCTGTTTTGATTTGCTCTTTTCAGGTAACCTGAATTAAGGTCACACTGTGAACTAATCATTCCTTCCTCTGCCTACCCATCTATCCACTCAAACGTTGATCTATTCAAGAGATACTTACTTGGCAAATTCTATATATAAAGAAATACAGAGATGAAACAGTCTCTGCCTTCAAGTTGGGGAGAAAAACTAAAAACCAACCACTGCCATACATTGTGATCAAGTGCAATGGTCCAGACATGCAGAAATGTGGGAACACAGCAGAGAGGGAGAGAAGGTAATCGTGGATCTGTGTACTGAAGAATCCCAGGAGCCAAACAAGCAGATAAGAGGGGAAAGAAAACGCCAAGCAGAAGAAGCTCCACATCCAAGGCATGGAGATGTGGAAGACCCTGGCACATCTGCTGACATAACTAACGTGATAGGCTGTTCTAAGGACCAGACCCTGTGCTGGACATGCGGACACCAACCAAATAAGAGATGCCTGCTGCCATNTCCACATCCAAGGCATGGAGATGTGGAAGACCCTGGCACATCTGCTGACATAACTAACGTGATAGGCTGTTCTGAGGACCAGACCCTGTGCTGGACATGCGGACACCAACCAAATTAGAGATGCCTGCTGCTGTTTGAGAGCTCGCTGTGTAATGAAGACAGCCAAGGGGTACCCAGGGAATAAGCTAATCACGAAAGGCCATGGGGACCCAAAGGAGACATGCCATCTAGGTCCAGGGGGTTAGAGAGAACTCCTTGGGAAAGGTAAAACCCAAGTCTCACAGGTCACAGGCATGAAGAGAAGAAAGACAAGAGATGTAACCTAGAGAACCAATAGGATTTTGATGATACAGTCACCACAGGGAACAGTATGGCAGTTCCTTAAAAAACTAAAACCAGAGCCGCCATATGATGCCACTCCTCAGCATGTATCCAGAGAAAACCGTAATTTGAAAAGATATATGCAACCCACTGCGGCACTGTTCACAATAGCCAGGACACAGCAGCAACCTAAATGTCCATCGAGAGAGAAATGGATAAACAAGATGGGGTCCATATACACATTGGAATAGTAGTCACTGTAAAAAGGAATGAAATAATACCATCTGCAGCCAACACGGAGGGACTTGAGATTGCGTGAAGTCAGACAGAGAAAGACAAATATCATATGATATCACTGACACGTGGAATCTAAACAAAAGAAAGGTACAAGTGAACTTATTTACAGAACTGAAAGACTCACAGAGGCAGAAAACAAAGTTATGGTTAACAGGGGGGATGGGGGAGGGATGAACTGGGAGATTGGGATTGACACATACGCACGACTATATGTAAACTAGGGAACGAATAAGGGCCTACTGTACAGCACATGGGACTCTGTGCTTGGTGATGATATGTATATGGGAAAAGAACACTAAGAGTCGATTCATGTATAACTGACTCACTCTGTCGTACAGCAGAAACTAACACAGCCCTGTAAAGCACCTATAAAAACCATCCCCTAAAATTTTTAAAAATAAATCAATAAAGCTAAACTCCAGACTCCCCTAGAGTACATATAGCCCCGAACCTCTCCGGAAGTGTCCTAGATTTCTCACACCACCCCTTGTGGGGCTAGCTCTCCAGATTCAAGAATAAAGCAACACAGCCCCCCTGGGTTAGATTAATGCCCAGAGGAACAACAGCTGCAGGGCAGACACAGAAGAGAGACATCTGTGGGAAGGGAAAGCAAAAGACAGTTAGCCAATGTTCCCACGCTCAGAGAAATCTGAGTTATTTACACTCACACTAAGGCTGACGCTACAGGGAAGTGTGGTTAAACTTACTGAAGAGTAAAAATATAGCCTGGATAAGAAAAGTAAAACCACTGCCTAAGGCTTCTGGACAACCAAGAACAATGGTCCTCAAACTCCGGGAGCACAAGCATCACCCAGGGTGCTAGTTAAAAATGCAAATCCCTGCTCCTCATCCCCTCAATGCTCAACTCAATTCAACTAAAAAAGCTGAGGGAGGAAGCTACCCAGGAATCCGCATTTCAACACAAAGGCCACGTGGTCTTAATAGAGAGGGGGCCACACCTTGCCAACCCTGGTCCTTCAGAGAAGTGGCCTCACTTAATACTCCAGTACAAACAAAGAAGACATTGTTAAATGTCAGAATTCCCCCATGGTTTAGTCCTTAACTCAAGATGGTCTGCTTAACAGTCTTCACCATAACAGAGATCATACACTCTTGGAAGAATTCCATCACAAATATGAGTCCCTAGTCATCACACCCAGTTGGGACGTCCCACTTAGAATGACCTCCCTCCTGAGTTCCGGTTCTGTCTCTGCCAATGTCTACTAAGCCAACCTTCTGGGCTGACAGCCCCACAGATGAGGGGTGGGTCTATCTTGTCACCACTGTCCATCAGGCTACTAACTGGCAAACGGCAGGCATTTAATAAATACACAGTTGGTGATGTCAAGTCACAGCTTAAATCAACCTCAAAATATTCACAACTAAATGTGTGGGATTCCCCTTCCCAAACCTGGCTATCCTTCCCAGCTACTTTATCCCTCTGAAACAAACCTAAAGTTCAGATTTCTCGTTTAGTCTCCTACTGCCACGAAACCTCTGTTACTAAGCTGTACTATGTGCTAAGCTCTTAACTCCAAGCAAGGACACAGTCACGTGATCCTCCATGACCCGGGACAGAGGAATCTCTCTGCCCCCATTCAAAGGTGCACCAATTTACGTCATCCTTGTGTACCCTGATAAAGGAGCAGCCCTGAGGTTGTCAAACTCCTAAGAAGTGGAGGTGGAATTCTAACCCAGACCCCCATGGTCCAGACTGCACTCTTCACCACCATCCATGATGGCTATTGATTTGAGCTTGACACCTGGCTGGCTGGGGTCTCTGGTGCTTCAACAAATACCCTTGGGAGGTCACCCTTCACTCTTACCTCCCTCAGCCTGGTTTCCAGCTCCAGCAGACGGTTCTTGTCACTGTGGTCTTGGTGGCTTATTTTTTCCAGCTGCTCCTCCAGCTTCCGGTTCTGGGCCTCCAATTTCCCAGCTTGCGTCTCCAGGTAAAACTTCTGTTGCCTGAGTTCTGAAATCATTTCTTCCTGGGCCTTCCTGGTGGGGGTGGTAGGAGGAGCCAAGCAAAATCACAGTCTCGTTAGAGGTGAGCATGTCCCCCCTTGGAAGGACAGGTAGAAACAGAGAGGTGTGACTCGGTTAAGTGGGCCACACTTCTTCCCAGGTTAGTGCTGTCCAGACCTGGCCTCATGTGCATGACTCCAGCAGGGGGACCTGGGGATCACTTAGTCCCCACTGCTCAGAGTCCCTTCTTGATGAGATTAAGTATGGTCAAGGGGTNGGTAGGAGGAGCCAAGCAAAATCACAGTCTCGTTAGAGGTGAGCATGTCCCCCCTTGGAAGGACAGGTAGAAACAGAGAGAGAGGTGTGACTCGGTTAAGTGGGCCACACTTCTTCCCAGGTTAGTGCTGTCCAGACGTGGCCTCATGTGCATGACTCCAGCAGGGGGACCTGGGGCCCACTTAGTCCCCACTGCTCAGAGTCCCTTCTTGATGAGATTAAGTATGGTCAAGGGATACTATCATTTCACTCTTTTGGTAGACCTTTTTATTTTCTAGTCTATACAGGACAGCAGGAAGGGCCTCCTGAGTACAAGAGCACCCTAATGACTCACTGAGATGGGCCCTAGGAAAAAGGGGGTCATAAGAAAAAGAATGATAATCCTTCCACTTCTCTGTTAACCACAGGCTACTCAGAAGCTGGAATGACTCGAAGATCAGACAGTGGCCTACCAAGCAGGCTTAAACTAAGATGGGAATGTTTACGATCTCTAAAGGGACATATCTAAGGTGGCAGGGGCGGCGGGTGCCGAGGGGGAAGTGGTTAGAAATGCTGGAGATTGTAATTCTTTGGGGGAAAAGATTAAGATCAAAGTGCTCCTGTGAGACTACCTGCTGAACCCCCAAAAACTCACACCCCAGGGCCCAGCTTCACAACAGAAACTAGATGGCCCAGTTGGGCACACTGGAGATCACCTCCAACTGATTAGAGGATGCAAGTCTGGGGAACAAGGATGGCAGCTCTCCAGAAGCCAGCTATAAATACACTCGTTAGAGAGAGCAAAACACTCTGTGATGGGATGGGAATTTGAAGCATTTGAGAAAACCCAGCTCAAAAGAGAAGACAGGGTAGAGTGAGACCACTTCAGAGGGGGCAAAGCTTCCTAAGTATACAGAGGTTGGGCCCCAGAATGGGAGTCATTAAATCCACTTCGGCTCCACCACACAGAAGAGTGGAGTTTGTGCGCCAGGAGGCAGGATCAGAGTGGAATCAGGCACGCAGTTAGAATCCGAATACTTACATGTTCCTCTGGGTAAAGAGACTGCTGTTGGCCGCAAGTTTATTGGCTTCCGACAATTCGACTATCCTCTGTTCCAGGGATCTGATCTTGGAATCCATGGCATTGATCATCTGAAACACAAGGGATCTTTTGGAACCCTGCACACAGATGGTGCCACTGGAGTGAGAATGACACAGGCCACGTGGGCCAGGGAGAAGGATCATCTGAAAGGCAGGACCATCAGACCAGAGACTCAACTAGCTTATTCCCTGAGGGGCATAGATCTCACAGCCCCAGCGATGGCACTCGTTCATTTTATCAACAGGGGCTGCACATCCCCCCAGCAGCTGAGGGACCTGCAGGAAACACACGCAGGAGGACCTGTTGAGGAACCTGGCATTCCCTGAGTCAACAGGCCTCGTTAAATCCCTGTGTCGTCCGCATGTGACCTGAGCCTGCAGGAGCCTCTAAACCTTGCATCTGCAAGCTCCTGCTCTTATCACCCATGGGCTTGTCGTTCTCTGAGTGATTCCTTCTCAACCAGCCCTTACTGTCCTAGATTCTGTACATCAAAGCTTCCCCAACTTAGTGAATCATAAGAATTGGCCAGGACAGGAAGGGTGGGGAGGGGACGGGCTTGCTGGTTAAAAATATCACTTCCCAGGACCCTCTTTTAGAGATTCTAATGTGAAAAATCTCAGTAGGGTCTGAGGTAATAAGTAGATTTAACAAGCACAACAGGGGAATCTTTTAAGCTGCAGGTTTCTGAAAACATCTGCCTACAGGGATTAGAAAGGAAATAAGATGCCTGGCTGAGGCCAAGGGCCATCGGGCTTGTTATCGGGGAGACATTTTAAAAGTCACAGTTCTAGCCGATGCAGGTGAGTGTGAGTTCTTAAAGGGTGTGAAAGGCAAAACTGGCCACAAGCCACCACCACCACGTTTTACCAGAGGAAGGGCTTGTAGAGAGAGCTTTCTGTTAGTGACAGACTCCACGGAATAAAACAGCCCATGATTTCTGCTCCAGCAGCCCATGACTTCTGGCATGGTTCACAATCCCTCCCATGAAAACCGGCTTTGCGACTCCGTCTACCTACCGCCTTCTGCTCGCTGAGAATTTTGCCTTTCTCATGGGCCTCCTCTTCGTGTCTTTGCATCAGGTTCTCCAGTGTCTCCTTGTCCGCTAGGTCTTTCTTTATCTGATTGTCCAACACCTGAGGGGAAACAAAAGGAGAAGTCAGTGTCCTGAGCCCAGCAGACTAACAAGAGGGACCAGAGAAAAGTAGGAAAGGAGAGGAAAAGCACCGGAGAGGCCGCGCTTCCCCAACTCCAGGGCAGAGCTCTATCAGCTGGGATGAGGTTAGGAAGTCAAGCGTGATCATCAAATGGGCAAGTAACTGGAGGACCTGAACTAAGAATTTATTTTAAAATTAGCAGCCAAAAAGACCAGANTTTATCTGATTGTCCAACACCTGAGGGGAAACAAAAGGAGAAGTCAGTGTCCTGAGCCCAGCAGACCAACAAGAGGGACCAGAGAAAAGTAGGAAAGGAGAGGGCAGAGCTCTATCAGCTGGGATGAGGTTAGGAAGTCAAGCGTGATCATCAAATGGCAAGTAACTGGAGGACCTGAGCTAAGAATTTATTTTAAAATTAGCAGCCAAAAAGACCAGAGAGGGCTAGTCAAAGTGCAGGTGGACACCAGAATGAGGGCGGTGGGGGTGGGGGGAGATCTCTCTAGAGATCTTACGATTTGCAGCTAGTACCTAGGGGCAATGTTACAGTAGTCAGCGTGCCAGCAGTTTTCTGAACAATGCTTGCTCTTAATTTGTACAGAAATAATCTCATTATCTCCAGACTGGGAGTGGAAGGATAGTAAGCTAAAGGCTGAGGAAACCTGTGTGACCATAGAAAGCTGACATTCAGAAACAACCAGGGACAAGAGGATTCTGCCTACTGATAAAGTAGGTGGGGAGTCAATAGACTGAAGAGATGGCATGGGTGAGGGGGAGCTCTTTTCTCCGATCCTTCCTCTAATCCAGCTGGGGGGTAAAAAAAAAAAAAAAAGTCACTGGAAAGAGAAAGCTTTCCCAGGGGAAGAGAAATCATGTGTTCTCAGTGCCGAGAATGCCACTGTAAGCACCTAGTGTTCCCAAGAGGAAAAAATAAAGCAGTAATGGTGTCACCATCCACCAGCTTGATCTAATGTTCTGCGAGGGACACAGAGCACCACCAGTTGCCAAAACAACCAGCAAAAAATGAGAGGAAGAAAGGCGACATCATGACTTGCCAAGCCTTTGACCCTGTGTTTCTCATCACTGAGCTTCTCTGAATGACACCACATCTGATACTGGGAAGAAAGCCCAAAGAATTGGGGTCACAGATGGGAGCTGAAATCTGCCTTTCCCACACTGTCTATTGTGACAGGCCCTTCACAGCTCATGGGGACATCGTCCCTGAAAAGAGCCAGTGAGCAGGGAGGGGGCCTGCATGATAAAGAAAGAAAAGGACAATTTCAAAGAGGGTTTTAAACGAGAACTGACTGATGAAAAAAACAGAGTGAAAGTTGGTAGAAAAGAATAAGAGGTGGAGGACAGGCTCATGAGAGGAGGGATGAACCTCAAGAGGATAAGCCGCCTGTTCTCTCGGATGTCAGGATGGGATTCTAAAATTACGAATAAGTAAAGGACCAAATCTGGGGTATGATCACAATTATTGCCAAAATGGCCTTACAGGGTTTATAGAAAAGGGCCACAAAACAGAGCTGACTAAAAAGAAATGGTTTCATAAAGCCAGGAAGGAAGGAAGAAGAAAACAAATCTCTCCTTAACATTCTCTAGGATCTATAAAGCCAAGTCCTTGCCGCCGAGAAGGTAGCAGAGAACACCTAATGCCTGCACAAGGAGTCTCTTGCTTCTGAGGCAAAAAGCAATGAAGCCCATCTTCAGAATGACTCTGCTCAAAATAAGACCCCCCAGGGACTTCCCTGGTGGTCCAGTGGTTAGGACTCCATGCTCCCAGTGCAGGGCGCCCAGATTTGATCTCTGCTCAGGGAACTAGTGTTCTTGCCTGGAGAATCCCAGGGATGGGGGAGCCTGGTGGGCTGCCGTCTCTGGGGTCGCACAGAGTTGGACACGACTGAAGCGACTTAGCAGCAGCAGCAGCAGGGAACTAGATCCCACATGCCACAACTAAGACCCTGTACACTCAAATAAATAAATAAACATAAATATTACAGAAAAATAAGACCTCCATTTTGGCAGCAATGGATACCAACACAAAGAAGTATGAGCCAGAAGGGACAAGCCTTTATCAAAATGGCACACATCCTGGCTTTGACTGAGCTCAACTGGCAGGAGGAGGAACAAGATGATGCTTGATAGGGAAGCAAGGAATTTGTCTGAAATCAGAGATTCCACTATAGACATTTATATCAATGTAAGATAAAACACAGCTTTCTGACAGGAGAATCAATATACTCACCCAAATTACAGAATGAATTTTGCAAAGGTAACATGCAAAGGAGCCAGTGGACAATTGTAAACATTCTCATAATTTTCTGAAAGGTAGTTTATTTCAAAGATAGAAGTCTAGAAGCCAGTAAGAACTAAAACCAAAAATTGGCAGATAAAGTTGAAAATGTATGAAAGCAGGCATTCACACTAAAACTAAGGTCCATTCTAGGTTCTTTCCTTGTATTTCTTTCAATGAAAAATAACCAAAAGTAACCCCAGGGGTGAAAGAGAGGATGCCAGAATAGTGATGGTGAGGATGCTATGTGAGTATGTATACTTGTTCCCCAAAATAGGAACAGCTAACTCTTTGAGGATACCAAACAAACCAGTAATACAATCATCACAAAAATTAAAAGACTCCTTCAATGTCTGACTTGGAAGGGAAAATAATAGTATTTGAGATGTAATGACCAATCAATGTCTGATTCTCAAGAACATAAGACATGATTAAAGGCTTGGTCCAAAATCACAATGAAAATATGGTGTGATTTAAAAGGAAATAGGCTGGTGGTCACTTCTGGTCACCAAACTTACTACTAAAAATTGAAATGAAATAATAATGTCAATAAGTGAAATAATTTAATTCACTTTTTGATATAGTGGACTGGATTACTTAAGCCAGATGTTCTATGAAAAATGATTTAAAATGCTAGATAGAATATGAAAAACATTTTCCAAAGATGCCTAAGAATTGGCAAGAGAGAAATTACAGACTAAAATCTAAGTGAAAGCAGAAACCCAGAGAGGTAAGAAGCACAGAAGCCTGTTTTGAACTTGAGGCATTTGCTGAAAAAAACTTGAGCTTCATTTTTAATAGCCTCAAAGGGTAAGGAAATAAAGAAGTCAAAGCCCAGAGGTGCCCCCAAAGTGGGCACACATTTTCATTCAAGGTCTCAAAGAATCCCCATTATTAATTTGCCAAGGAAAATGAGCAGCTGACCAGGCACACAAACAGACAGACACCATAAAAAAGAACCAGGAGAAACAACCGCAGAAACAGACCTTCAGATGCTTCAGATACTGGAAACATCAGCTATAGATGGAAAAATAACTATGCTAATGAGTTTAAAGAAGCAGAAGATAAGCTTCAAATGAATGCAGGGAATGAAAAGTTGTCTTAAATAATCTAGCAAACCTGGAAAAGAACCAAACAGACTGACAAGAAACCAATAAATACACTAACTGAAATTTAAAACTCAATGGATGAGTTTAGCAGCAGATTAGACAGGGAAGGATTAGTACACTGGAAAATCAATTAGAGCTTAACCAGAATGCAGCACCAAAAGACAAGTGGTAACCTAACACACGCCTAATCAAATTCTCATAAGGGAAGGAAAGAGAGAAGAGGAAGAGGCCATACTTGAGACATAATCACCAATAATTTTCCAGAATTTTTTAAATATATTCCAAAGTCCAGTATATCTCAAGAAGGATAAATAACTAACTCCACATCTGTCTACATGTCAAGTTTTAGCACAGTAAAACTTCAGAAAATTAAAGACAAAACAAAGTTTTAAAAGAGAAAAGAACGATTGCTTTCAAAAAAAGCAACAACAGTTAGACTGACAGTTGACTGTCAACTGCAATAATAAAAGCCAAACACATCAATGGAATGATATTTTCAAAAAGTATCATAAGAAATAACTGCCAACCTAGAAATCTATGCCCTGTCAAAACATCTTTCAAGAACTAGGAAGAAACAGAGACGTTTTCAGACACACAAAACATAGAGGCTGGCACCAGCATTATCTCCACTAAAGAAAGTCCTCAAAGATACACTTTATATACAAGACAAAGATCTAGGTCTAAGATGCAAGAAGGAAATTAAAAGCCAAGAAATTATGAATCTGTCTAAATCTAAATTATCATGGACTGAGTAACAGTGGGTCAAAAAATATTTTACAGATGTATTATTTTTATACTTTTAAGATTTATTAAAGATATTTTAAATATTTTAATATACTAAAGATATCTTTACATATTTAAAGATATACGATGACCAAATTTTTTGAAATAAACTATTTTTGAACTTCTGATATCCAACCCCCTCCATGGATAAAACCCCCCATCACGGCCTGAGGACAGCATTTACCCCAGACAGTCCTTTGTTCTAGCAGGAAGTGGCCCAAAGCACCTGGGAAGAGAGAGGAGCTACGGGGTGCCGCAGGAGGAAGGGCAGAGAGAACCAGAAAGTGTCTTTACTTTAATTTTTTCTTCATAGTGCTGTTCTTTCTGTTTCAGGTGCACCTCCAGATGCTGGGCTGAGACCTGGGCCTCTCGGTGCTTCTCCTCCAGCTCCTAGACGAAAAAGAGGACACGCTCAGGAGTGTGAAGCCGGGACAGAGCCAATGCATGTCAGACATTCAGAGGAAACGCGGCTTTGGCACAGGCACCAGAGACAACAGGCGTGTGCTTCCTCACAACTAGCCTCTAAGGCTCCTGAGAAGGAAACCACCACTGAGCCTTGGCCCTGGGATTTCCAAGTCCAAGTATTCACACACACACACACACACAGCTGGTGGGCTGGGATCAGAAGTCTATCAGTGTGACAGGTCAAAGGCAGCTCTTCATCTCCGCTTAGAGAAATGAGAGTAACGAGGCAACACAGTTTCAAAACTCCGTACAGTGCACAGCCCCTGACCACTATCTTGAACCTCAGGCAATTGTTGCTCCAATGACAGCCTTAAACAAGAAAAGTAATGGAAATTTATTTTAATGATAAAAAAATTTTATATTTTCCTCATTAATGAAATGATTGCACAGGAACCCTAGCTAAGAAGGAAAACTAATATAACAATTCAAACACTTTGAGTTTTGAATGATTATTTTAACTGACTGGTAATATGGAGAACGTGACTATCTAGAGATGTTCATATGATATCATGTGTAGATGATCTAACACTAATGGGAAGAAGGCAGAACATAAAATTGACTAAAAATGACATAAATATGTGTACACATATGTGGAAGATAGGAAGAGAATTTGGAGTAATACAAACAGCTCAAATGTAAAGTCCTCTTCATTCTCTTATTAAGATTTATGCTTTTAAACAAAATTCATTTGGAAATTATACCAATTCATTTGCAACGTATTATAAACTGGTCACATAAAAGGCAGCATTCAACTTACTGAAATAGTCTCTAAATGAAACTATCTGCATCTACATTAATTCTTATGAATCTGGACCCATTAGTTAATTACTAATATCAAAAGTCATTACTCCAAGTTTTCATCTCTTCACACTATCTTGAAGATTTTCTTTGAAACGGAAATAATTATGAGAATTTGAAGAATGAGGAAATTATACAGGATATGACCATAAAATGGAGGAAAAAATACTTTCAGATTCACACACACATGAAATGGTACTGATTAAGCTTTTGAAATTCTGAAGTTTGTAAGCATTGACTTTGACTTGGGGGCCCGTAAAGTATTCAATGTTAAAACCAGGTGCACAAGATCTGTTGCAATCTAACAGATGTCATCTTGAAAAGTTGAATGTAAATAGGATGTTAAGTAATGAAAACATACTTTAAGGGCTTTATGTATATTAAAGGTTCCCCAGAAATGAGGTCTTTTTATTAAAGCAAAAGACTGCTATAATGAGAACCCCAATTATCTGTTTTGAAAGTTCTTATCAGAATAGCAAATACTTTAATGCAAATGACATTTGAGATGATTTTCCGAGCATCATCATTATGTAACAGTATTAAGGACCCCTCTTTGCTCCTGTTCCAGATACTTTATTAACAGCCTAAGCACCAGGTTCTTGAACAAAAGGTACGTTCTGATAAATGAAGTCACAACCACAAAGGTACTAGGATAGGTAATAAGACACACTTGGAAAAAGAAATCTGCTACTTTTCCTTTACGTTAGAAATCACTTGATAACTGTCTCAGTTTCAGTCCTCCTAAGATGGCACAGGAATGAAAATCAAACTGAAAACAGGTTGAAAACTCAGACGTCTGAGATTCACAACGTTGAGACCAAATTTCTGATCCATGTATGAACAGGACTCTGCAACATATAATCCAGGAATGCAGAACCCTACCCTCCGACGTTTTAATTGCAAATGAACCTTTGGGAAAGCAGACATTCTAAAATCTGACTTCGCATTTTGGCATTTTTTGTTGTTGTTGTCATTTTTTAAAACGTTATCTTTTCTACATGTGTTGGATCAGACTCTTCCGTCCTGTTATGCAAACACTTCGGTTCGCTGCAGTTTCCAGCTCCTAGAATAGTGCCTGGCACATAGTAGAAGCTCATTAAATATTTGTTGAATGAATGAATGAACACATCACCATTAAACAGAGAAACACTTTGCAACCACAAGAGACTTAACCACGTCGTTCGCACCAAGCAAGAGGTGGCAGTGGTGGAATCTCGGTGGGAATTCACTTGACTCACGGTAAAATTCACACACTTGACAACTGCCAAGAGAAACTTGGATGACGGCACGAGAGAACAGAGAGAGGAGACTAACAGTCACATCTGCCTTTGTGTGTAGACGGATCTATGAAGACTGTGGGTCAAAGCAAAACAATTTAACTGATGTCTCTTTTCATCTATTTGTTCAAGAATACCCATATGCTCATGAATATAGACAGAGATGTAAAGATTTGAAGCATCAGGTTTTTATTGGGTTTTGTTTGGTATAGTATAGGCCTATAAGTCGGTCATTCTGGAGTTCATATAGTTGCTGGTGACTCATTTCCCAGAAGTGATGCAGAGACAGAGAGACAGAGAGAGGGAGGCGGAAAGCACCCTGCTTACCACCTTGCCTTTTCATGGTGGAGAGGAAATGGTCGACTACTCCAGAGTCTCTCCCAGGGGCAGGGAAAGAAGGGGCTATGAACACACTCCCCAAAGTGGCTTCAAATTCTTGATTTGGGGACTGAAATTCAAGAGTCCTTTAAAGGTTCACCTGCCTTCCACCCTGGGAGGAGCAAAACTTCCAACACGTTGGCAAGTACCACCCAAGCGTTCCTTGATCAAGCTCATTTGATCAGAGCCAAAAACAGAATCACTGTGATTACAAACCTAAAAAAAAAAAAAGATCTGCTACATCTAAGGAAAGTGAAAATACTAATAAGAATAATAACCAACTGTAGCAGAGAAAGTGAGTGGGTGAACATGGATCTATGACAAATACTACTCGGAGAAAAACAATTCTGCGTGACTAACTTCTTTCCTCTGCAAAAGCGAGGATCTGAGTGTTAAGTCTTAAAGCCCTGAATCCCTACCCCTTCTTTTTTAAATGAGCATTTGCAATGTTAACAGCCATACAAAACTCTGCTGATAGGAGTACGGAAATCCTCCTGTAAAAATTTATTGGAGATGACAGCGTGTNAGCCCTGAATCCCTCCCCTTCTTTTTTAAATGAGCATTTGCAATGTTAACAGCCATACAAAACTCTGCTGATAGGAGTACGGAAATCCTCCTGTAAAAATTTATTGGAGATGACAGCGTGTGCACGTTCATATTTCTAAAGGTCAGGCAGTAGCAAACAGAGCAAAAAAAAAAAAAAAAAACCATACTGATGGATCTGTTACCAGTGCTGAAAAGTCCAACCTGTAAGGTTACTCATGCTAGTCTCTGACGTGTCATCTGCTAAGACCACTTCCTCTTAATTTGCCTTCTCGGCGACAACCTCCCCTGTGCCGGTGGCTGCTTCTTCTTTGGACCCCCTTCCCTCTGCAACCTGTTATCGTTGAACTTGCCAACCTTGGCTCCTGCTCACCAGAATTTTATCAGCCATCTGCTGGATCTGTTGGGACTTTGTCTGGATGTCATCCTTCAGTCTGTTTTCTCTACGCTCCATGGTCTCTAGCCTCTTTACCTTGTTCTCCAGAGAGTGGCGGCGTTCCTGCAGATCGTGAATCAATCAGAGAGTTTTAATGGGGTGACGGCTGCGGGCGCAACGCCTGTGCCGAGGGACAGGGCCCTCGGGGAGCGGACGCTCGCGGCAGGGAAGAGAGGTCGCAGGCACCCAGAGCCACGGCGAGGAAGACACGGTTCTGGAATCCGAGTAGTACTCGCTTGTGTAGGTTACAAGAGTGCATTCATTCATTCAAATATTTACCAAGCACCTACTATCTGCAAAGCAGCACACTAGGCATCTCGGAAAATACCCAGAGGAAGTCGACAGAATGCCTGCCCTTGGAAGAGGTAAGAGAAAGACAAGTAAACACAGAGTGGGTGAAAAGGGGCAGAGCCATGAAGCACACAGGTATGGAGCGCTGCAGGAGGCTGCAGGCAGGAAAGAGAGCTTTGAACTGAGCGGGTGAAGGGAGGAGTCGAGGAGGTGTGAGCTGTGGAGGGGGCCGATGCAGCGGGCTGGAGGGGAGAGGGCCAGGGGGAGAGGGGAAGCCTTTCAAATAAAGACGGGCGCAGCAGCAACAGCACGGGGGTGGCCAGCTTAGGCCCCAGGAAGAGCACAGAGGGGCTGCTGCGTAAGGTGAGTTTGGGGGAAGCAGGAGAACATGGCAAGGGGAGCACGTGTGGGTCAAACGGCTGATAGTCTCATGGATCTAAGACATAGGGAAGCACTAATGGCTTTGGGATGGTACAAGGGGTGGTGATGAGCCTGGAGCCGGAGGTCCCCAAGTCTGACATTTCTGAGTTAGCTGGGAGGAAAGTGAGACTGGAAGCAGAAAGCCGAGAAATGAGTGCATTTGCTCAGCTGGGAGGAAGGGCACCTGCTCTATGAGGGGGCCTGCAGAAACGGCCAGCGGGGGGAGACGATGGAGGGGGCAGTGTGGGCGCACTGGCAGGGCTGAAGCACGTGCGGAGTGGCAGGGCCCAGGGAGAAGAAGACGACGTCAAGGCTCCAAGCCTGCAGTGACCACATGGACGACGATGGCCCCGACCAGCATGAGGAGATTGAGAAGATGACCCAGCTGGTTGCGGAAGACAGTGAGTTCCTTCTAGGTTAGAGGCACTGTTCAGACACCCAGGCAACATGTCAGGGGAGCACTGGGAAATACTGCCTGGATTGTGGGTGAGGGTGGCCCCAGAGAGTGTGGACAAACAGGTCTCCACCAGCACAGTGATAGGGAGAAGCAGAAAGCCCAGGAAAGGGGGATGGTTAAGTCAACTATGGCACAGCTGTTCCACAGAACCATTACCCAGGCAAGGGGGAAGCTGGAGGGGAGTAAGGGGAAACATCCCTTCTGATTCTAGATTCTTCAGTTCTGTGATTTTTTTTTTTTTTTTTTACAATGAGAAGACACTCATGTGTTTTCTGCATAATTATATAATTGGTTTCAACAACAACAACAACAAAGAATTGAAGGGAGAAAAGAGGCCCCAAAATACAGATCTGGGAGTTACCGACACACACAGGTCACAGCTGAAGCCTCGAAATTTACTTTGTTATTATCACTGCTGGGAGGAAAAGTCAAGGAAAAGCAAGGGTACAGAGGGAAGGAAGAGAAGACCTCAGGGATGGTGTCACGGTTCACCTAGATAAACATGAGTCCACCCACACAAGTGAGTGGGTCAGAGGAACAGTTTTTATCAAAACATCTTTCTACTCGCAGCTTCTGTGACAAATGCTTCTCCCCTTTGGGGAAAAACATTCCCAAGCCTCCCGGGTTCAGAGGAATGGGCGGAAGAGAAAAGTGGTTTGAACAAAAGCGAGCAGAGAGAAGGTGGTGCCTCCATTTCGTCCCCACACAGCCAGAGGCCAGGCACTGCAGGACCCAGGGGCTGGAGGTCCCCTGCTCACCTCGGCCTCCACCAGCTTCTTCTTGATGCCCTCGGAGGAGTCCTCGCGGTTGTGCAGCTTCTCCAGCTCACGCTCGGCCCGTTCCTTCGCCTGACGGATGTTCTGTAGCAGCTCGGTGGCCTCTGTGCTAGCTTTCACCGCCTGAAAGGAGAAGAAATGGGGCGGGGGCGGGGGCGACGGGTGAGATGGCCCAGTTTAGACACAGAAAAAGATGAGGATCATCTCCTAAACAGGAGGAAAAAAACAGGGTCACACTGAATGGATATATTTTTATCCATTCTTCAAATAACAAACAAACTTTTCATTTTTTTCTATATTTCATCTATTCTAAGGTGCACTTATGTTTTTTTTAACATCACTAAATTTGGAATACTGCATCCTACAATTAAAACTGACTTTTTTAAAAAAAATTTCCTGGGGTAGAGAAGATAATGGAATATTGGACAAACTTTAGCTTCTTAGATTCAATATTTTGGAATAAATGCAAACAAAAAGTCTTGGATTTATCTGCCTAAGTATTAATGTATTTACCTCAGAGCATTAATTTTCTCCTTCTTTAATCATCTCATTTGTCAACTTCTTTATTGGGAATCTACTATTAACTTTTATAACAATACAACATAAAAGCTGTACTTTAAACCTTTAATAATAAGAAATACCTATCAGAGGGCACAACCACCATAGCGTTTGGAGTGGCTCAAAATTCATGTTAGGGAAGTCATTTTTTTTTAAATTAACCTTTTGAAGTTAATTTTTTTGTGTGTCTTAACTATACTGTAGCTCTTCAAGCATCATGATAAAGATCAGACTGTAAACCACCCACCTCACATGCATTCACTTCAAATTATCATTTGAAAAAGTAAAAATAGCAAGGAAACTCTAGCTTGGAGACCTGCATGCCGGCCAGTGTGGGAATTGCTCCCCACATGTGCCCAGTGAGCACTGGAAATATGGCTGGTGTGACTAGGAAATCAATTTTAAAATTTACTAAAGTTTANTTATCATTTGAAAAAGTAAAAATAGCAAGCAAACTCTAGCTTGGAGACCTGCATGCTGGCCAGTGTGGGAATTGCTCCCCACATGTGCCCAGTGAGCACTGGAAATATGGCTGGTGTGACTAGGAAATCAATTTTGAAATTTACTAAAGCTTAATTCATTTTAAAACTGAAGCAGTATAAATGTTTTAATATCAATACATGCTGTGATGATATTTTGTATATATTGCACTATGAAAACTGTATCATTCAAAGAGTTTTCACCTTTTAATAATGTGGCCACTAGAAAACTTAGAATTAATCTGTGGCTGACATGTATAGGTTGCTCCCCTCTTCTACAGGGGGGAGCAGAGTCCTAGAAGACATGAGTCCTCACACAAACTTCTAGCTGAGAGAGGCTTTCCGAAGTGAGCTCAAGAATAGGCAGGAAGGAGTCAGATGAATGGATACAGAACAAGTGGATGATCCCAGCTATGGAATACCATGAAGCCTCTGAAAAGGCGATCCTGCCACATGCTGCAACACAGATGAACCTCCAGGACACTGTGCCAAGCGAAAAGAGCCAGTCATGAAAAGACAATACTATATGATTCCACCCACAGGACGTGTCCAAAGCAGTCAAAAGCATACCAGCAAAGTAGATTAGCAGAGACAAATTATGATATACAGTGATATATATCACATATCTATATAGGATGGATAAACAAGGTCTTCCTGAATAGCAGAGGGAACCATATTCAGTATTTTGTAAGAAGCCATAAAGGAAAAGAACATGACAAAGAAGGTTCATATGTGTGTAACTGAATCACTCCACTGTGCAGCACAGGGACACAACATTGTAAATCAGGAAGGGAGGGAAAGAAGGAAGGAAGGGGTTACCAAGGGGGGCATTCACTAAAGGGGTGGTTAGCAACTAACAGTGTAAGTTTTGTGAGAAAAAAGTTCTCAAGATTTGCTGTACAATGGAGATACATCTAACACACTAAGGAACCGGACACTCAAAATGATTAAGACGGTAAAGTCCATGTTTTATGTTTTCAATAACACAACTTTAAAAAGGAGAGGGAGGAAAATGAAAGGGCTCTTTTAAACACATTGACAAACCTTCCTGAAGGCCATATTCATTCCGGCCCTTTCTTTAGCATTTCCCCTGTTCACCCAAAGGAAGGGCCATTAGCACTCACTGTGTCAGAAGCCATAAACCACACCCACCCTCCTCCCCAACCACTAGAGGACTCCTGGCTCCTCCAGGATCCCAATGGACAGGAAGGCTGCCAGCGGTCTCTGATGGAAAGCCGTCTGGGTCGTGAACAAGGTGTGAACCCGGTCCCCTGAAGGAAGACGAGTCAGCCTCTTGGGATCTGTCATAGTACAACTTGAACTTTGAATTGACAGTCTCACAGAGCTTGGCTTCTGGTTTGTTTAAACAATTACTGTTTGACAGGTCCCCCAAAGAGAAAGTATATTCAGAACTCTGATACTTTCAGGTAATAGCTCACCACCCCACTTAATCTCCCTCATTGCTGGGTGACTAATTCTCTTTCTTTGATCTTCCACCCTCTAGGATAGCGCTAGAAACAGTACTTGGAAATGAGAGGTAAGTTCCCCCAAATATCCCCTTGGGCTTACCTTTTCTAGCTTCTCTTGGAGCTCCTGAATTTTGAGCTGCTGCTCAGCATTGATCTGTAATTAAAATCCCAGGAAATAAAACAAAAGGCACACTGGTATTAAGGTCTTGCTAGATTTACTACAGGCCTATTTTCTTGAGGTTTCTGTGGGGGTCTTATTGTTTTCCAATACCTACTGATGGAGAAGAAGAACAGTAGCCTATCAGAGAAGCCTTTGAATGTCTCAGTGTAAACCTCCATGTGGGCCGTTTCTCTAGAACCAGTGACACACATACAGATGGCAAAAAAGGGAACTGAAATCGCCTGTACTTTAAAACAGTAAATTTTCCCATCTGTTTTACTGAGTATCTGGGTTTGTATGTTACTGTAAGAGGGCATGACAGAAAAAAAAGAGGTGTCTTCTCCCCCTTTTAGAACCATAGCTGAAGCTAAACCTGGTCATCCAGAGACTGATCATCAAAATAAACCCAGAAGAGAGTTTTCTATTCACTGCAAATATATTCTTAACCAATGACAGGCCACGGAGAGCAACATTTAAGAGACTGCGTATGTGCATGCTAAGTCGCTTCAGTTTTGTCTGACTTTGCAACCCTTGGGACTGTGGTCCACCAGGCTCCTCTGTTCGTGGGATTCTCCGGGCAGAAATACTGGAGTGGGTTGCCATGCCCTCCTCAGGGGATCTTCCCAACCTAGGACTCCAACCCTTATCTCTTGTATCTCCTGCACTGGCAGGCGGGCTCTTCACCACTAGCGACACCTGGAAAGACCATTTAAGAGACCATCTGCCCAAATCCCAATACCAATAATGGAAAATACCTTCTCCAGTTTGGCATATTCTCCCACTTCAGGCTTCCCTTGATCTTTAGCCTGTAATTTAAAAGATACAACATATTGGGAACTCTCAAGAACCTAAAAATTTTATAAGACAACACTACAGGCTATACTTTCTTGGTCTCTGTGGCCAAAACAATTAGGACAATAATAAAAAATTAAGTTACCTTCTCTAATCAACACCAGGAACTCTGTAGGGCATCCCATGGCTTCTCGAATGTACACTCATTAAGCTAGGATTCCCTTTATTATTGCTCAGATCATCCAGGATTCTACCCCCAAAACTCCCTCCCAGAGGGGAGCTAGCTACCTTCATCAGTTTATGCTGACATTCTGTTGCTTTCCGCTTAAACTCTTCAGCAGCCAGCCGAGACTCTCTGAGCTCCGATTCATACAGGTCACTCCGCCTTCTCGCCGAAACCAGGTCCTCTTCCAACTGACTCATCATCAACCTCATTTCTTCCACTTGAGCCTGGTACTCCTAAAGAGTAGGCAACAGGAGAAAGGTGGCCTTAAGAACTCCCGAAAGGAAAGATGGGAAAACCACAGAGAGGAGACACAGTGAAGAGATATCAGCAGAGAATGGACCCAGAGAAAAGGGGAAAGATGCAGACGAGGGTGAGGTGTGCGGAGGGTGAGTAGAGAGAAAAGAATATTAAATCTTGGAACTGTTTTCGTGTAGATCATGTAGCACTAGTAACACCATTTGGAACACATGTGCTTATATACAGTTAGATCCTTTGAGCAAATAATACCGTACAAGAAGTGCAGAACCTTAAGGCCTTTGTAACACCAGAGAGCGGCAAGGGATGTACTTTAAACAACCATGATAATCTGCTTACGCAAAGCTTTCCCCCAAGGGTAATCATTTATATAGATTTGTCCTTTAGAAGTCACATGTGCCTAACATAATTAAATATGGTACCCAGTTTTAAAATTAACCTTTCAGATGACACAAGGGGGTAATTGGAAATCTCAATGGAGAGAATCTTGGAAGGTAAAACTCATCATGTCAGTTTCTCACCATTAATTTTTCTGGGCCCCAAACTGCATGAAGAACTTAATGGTGCTCTTGAGATACAAGTCACCCTGAAATTTGGAAGAGTCAGGAAATACTGGTTCTGGTCAAAGTAACTTGTAAGAAAGACTCCAAGGAAAGAATTACCTTGCTCCCTCGAGCAAAAGCCTTTAAAGTACTTCCAACAGCCCAGTTTTTCTCAAAGTGAATTTCTAAAATCAGAACATCTGCATTGAGGTTTTCCAAAACTGATTTACCATGAGAAATAAACAGTGGTTTTGAAAACTTCGGGACAGAGCACAAAAATATTCTCTGTTAGCAAAAGCAAAGACTATACATGTAAGGTTTACAAATGAGCAAAGTTTATCCAATCCAAGGTGGTAGGGGTGGGAGATATAAAATGAAAAGAATAAAGAATTGAGCTGTCTCTGACCTTCACAACATCTAGTCATCATCTCTTAAGATCTGTTCTCCCAAGAAATGACTGAAGAGAGATCCACTGAGCAAGGATATGTTTTTAACCAATAAAATGCTTTTCTTCCCCCAGTAACAAACAGTACAGCTTTATCCCACTGTAATAGGCAATCCCCAGGTGCACACTAAAGCGAAGATGCCATCCTTATGAAAATGGGTAGTTTTCATGGAAACACATCTCTCTGTGTTAATGGTACAGAGGAAAGCAGAAAAAGGAGGGGGGGGGCCACAAAACGGAGCACTGAAAGCAGTCGTCCCTCGGTACACATGGGGGGTTGGCTCCAGGGCCAAATTCGACCTCAGGCTGGCCAACCCATGCATACAGAAACCGTGGATACAGAGGGCCAGCTGCATTGTTGCTGAGGGTCAATTCTACAAGTCATGGGGCACCAGGGTTTCTGGACGAGGCTCACTAAGTGGGTGGTGCCGGGTTATATAACCAAAGGTCTTTATAAACTACTAAACAATTATCTGAACTCACAGAATAAAAAATGAGTCAATGATGTGG
The DNA here is from genome assembly GCA_006410735.1 of Raphicerus campestris. Classification (NCBI taxonomy): domain Eukaryota; kingdom Metazoa; phylum Chordata; class Mammalia; order Artiodactyla; family Bovidae; genus Raphicerus; species Raphicerus campestris. The sequence goes on from SJYW01014033.1 coordinate 1,579,860, forward strand.
GATGGCACACCCTCTACTTGGCGTTTTTCTAGTCCCCTCGGCCAGGGCTGTATGATGACTTATCATGACTTGCATAGCTCTAGTAATAAGCCTTTCTGGACTCCTTCCTCCATTAAAAAATTTATATATATATAATTTATAAAGATAAAAACATTATCTATGAAAACAATTTCTTTTACATAAAAACTCAATTTCTTTTCTCCTGATTTTAAAAAATCCGAAGTACTAACGGAGCTGCCCACAAGCACAAATACCAAACTGTGGAGGAAGTGGACAGGTGGGAGTCAGTCTTGGTCATCTTTTATCCCTGAGCTCCCTTGTCTGACTTAAACTTTCAGCAAAAAGGGAATATGGTTTTTGTGTTTCGTCAGGAGCAAGGAAAGAGCGCTGTTTCACCTCCCCCCCCAACACCCCCTGCCCTAAACATCTCTCTGTCCAGAGCTGTCAGCGCCCAAGGGGAGGAGGGCATTAATCAGGCAACACCTCTGTCAGCAGTCTGAGCTCCCAGGGCACCCAGCCTGCTACAGATATCAAAAAGAATTCTACTTCATTTATTGAGCCACTGTTATTCTGCCAGCTACTTCAAGGAAATCCTATACATCCAACAGCTGACCAAATCCCTGTTTCAAGAAAAATCTCAGAGAGGATGATCAGATCCGTTTCCAAGAACAGCAGAGAGAGGTGTCCAAATCTCAGCGTGGGCTCAGTGCTGGTCATAGCTGAAGAGGATCAGAATGGGGAAATGTGGACAACTTTTGAGTCAGGCCTCAAGTCATTCTTTGGAATGGAGTTTTACTATTTTGATTGAATAGGACCAATCAGAAGTCCTAAAACTCAAATGCCTTCTATGTTACCCAAATTTCTGTCTCTCTTTCCAAGGAGGGGGGTTGGTGGAACCAATTGCTAGTGATGGAGCATGACTCTGACTATCATGTGATGTATCTAGGTGTTTTCTAAATTCTTTAAACTTTTGGCTGAGCCCAGGGCACACAGGATCTTAGTTCCCTGACCAGGGATTGAACCCATGCCCCTTGAACTGGAAGCACAGGTTCTAGTCACTGGACCACCAGAAAAGTCCCTTAAGTGTTTTATTTTAAACCAAATCCAAATAGTCCGTTGGGGTTAGTTAAGTTGTTGATCAGTTGCTAAGTCGTGTCTGACTCTTTGCAACTCCATGGACTGCAGCATGCCAGGCTTCCCTATCCTTCACTGTCTCCTGGAGTTTGCCCAAATTCAAGTCCACTGAGTCTGTGATGCTATCTAACCATCTCTGTCCTCTGCCACACCCTTCTCTTTTTTACTTTCAGTCTTCTCCAACATCAGGGTCTTTTCCAATAAGTCATCTCTTCACAACAGGTGCCCAAAGTATTGAAGCTTCAACTTTAGCATCAGTCCTTCCTATGAATATTCAGCATTGATCTTCTTTAGGATTGACTGGTTTGATTTCCTTGCAGTGCAAGGGACTCTCTCAAGAGTCTTCTCCAGCACCACAATTCAAAAGCATCAAGTCTTCAGCACTCAGCCTTCTTTATGGTCCAGTTCTCACATCCATACATGACTACTAGAAAAACCATAGCTTTGACTATATGGACCTTTGTCAGCAAAGTGATGTCTCTGCTTTTTAAAGTACTGTCTAGGTTTGTCATAGTTTTCCTTCCAAGGAGCAAGCATCTTTTCATTTCATGGCTGCAGTCACTGCTGTAGTGATTTTGGAGCTCAAGAAAATAAAATCCGTCACTGCTCCCACTTTCAGTTCAGTTTAGTCGCTCAGTCGTGTCCAACTCTGCAACCCCATCAATCGCAGCATGCCAGGCCTCCCTGTCCATCCATCACCATCTCCCAGAGTTCACTCAAACTCATGTCCATCGAGTCGGTGATGCCATCCAGCCATCTCATCCTCTGTCGTCCCCTTCTCCTCCTGCCTCCAATCCCTCCCAGCATCAGTCTTTTCCAGCGAGTCAACTCTTCACATGATGTGGCCAAAGTACTGGAGTTTCAGCTTTAGCGTCATTCCTTCCAAAGAACACCCAGGGCTGATCTCCTTCAGAATGGACTGGTTGGATCTCCTTGCAGTCCAAGGGACTCCCAAGAGTCTTCTCCAACACCACAGTTCAGAAGCATCAATTCTTTGGCGCTCAGCTTTCTTCACAGTCCAACTCTCGCATCCACTTTAGCCTCTACTATTGGCCATGAAGTGATGGGACCAGATGCCATGATCTTCATTTTTTTCATGCTCAGTTTCAAGCCAGCTTTTTCACCCTCCTCTTATAACCTCATCAAGAGGCTCTTTAGTTCCTCTTCACTTTTGCCACAGGGTGGTGTCATCTGCATATCTGAGGTTGTTGATATTTCTCCTGGCAATCTGGAATCCAGCCTGTGATTCATCCAGCCTGCATTTCACATGATGTACTCTACATATACATTAAAGAAGCAGAGCGATGATATACAGCCTTATCATACTCCTTTTAAATTTGAACCAGTCCGTCGTTCCATGTCCAGTTCTACTTGTTGCTTCTTGACCCACATACAGGTTTCTCAGGAAACAGTAAGGTGGTCTGGTAGTCTCATCTCTTTAAGAATTTTCCACAGTTTGCTGTGATCCACAGTCAAAGGTTTTAGCATAGTCAATGAAGCAGAAGTAGATGTTTTTCTGGAATTCCCTTGCTTTCTCTATGATCTAACGAATGTTGGCCATTTGATCTCTGGTTCCTCTGCCTTTTCTAAACCCAGAATGTACATCGGGAAGTTCTTGGTTCACGTACTGCTGAAGTCTAGCTTGAAGGATTTTGAGTATTAGCCTTCTAGTATGTGAAATGATTGCAATTGTACGGTAGTTTGAACATTCTTAAATAGCTAAGTAGAAACAACATTTAAAATAAATAAACAGAGGTACAGAAATTGGCTTTGAGAGGAAGAAAGAAGTAAATGGCAAATCTGGGAGGAATCGGTGGGCTACAAAGCAAATACTAGGAGTTTACTGAAAGTATTTCTCCTGGACTGCAGACATTCCACTCTCACCAAGCTTACTGAGGGTCATTTTTTTAGTAAGTCCTCCTTCCAATGGAAAATAAAATCTGAAACGAAGAAGCTTTCTTCCCCCAAAATGGAACACTTAGCAGTCATTAAATCCAAAACTCCACATGGATGCCAACTGTGATATGAATCACAAAGGACATTTCTTTGAACTCAACCACCAGCATATACCTTTTCAAAACGTCCTAAAAGTTCTGTTTCTATTTAATTTCAGGGACACCAGCTGCTCCCTCTGGTGGCCAAGCACAGCTTTGAATTCCCCAGGATACCACCAAAAGCAAATTTCCAAACACACTGAACTA
>SJYW01014033.1:1602455-1624283 GCA_006410735.1 Raphicerus campestris
TAATTAAACAGGAAACAGTACAGACTTTAGAGGCTCAGGATGGTTCATGCTCTAGGCTCGATGCTAATAAAAGAACATGCATCCTGCCCATACATTGCTTGCCTACTCCTCCTGGCCACATCTCTGATACACAGCCAGTTGTCCCCATGGAGAGAAAAGGCATTTCTGAGCAGAGGGTGCATGCAGCCACCCACCCACACACAGCAGTGCTGTCTCTTCAAGCACGAAGCCAAGTTTGGGTTTTCCTTTTTTTCCAGATTCTATTTTCTAGAAAAATTTACTCTGAAATCAACATCTCTTCCCAATATACGCATCTGCTTTATAATTATAGAGACCCAAAGAGTATTAATAGAGGTAGTGGTGTATGACACAGAGGGAAGGTTGGGCTTGGTCATTCTTGCTGCAGCAGAGAGAATATTTTCTTAAGATGCGTTTGATGTGACCTAAAAATTGCTTTTACATGTAACCTCAACATTTAAGGAAAATGGCAAAATGCAGTTTTCTTGATGTCTATAAATAACTCCCATAACACACAAAAATATATTTTTTCTTAATAAACTATCAAAAGAAAATTTCATATCAAAAAATACAATCTGTACTTCCAACCTAAAAAGATGTGTATGTGTTGAGTTCTCTCTAATCACTACAGTAATAATTAAGATCATGTTTAAACACCAAGCCATCCATTTATTTCCTTGGGAAGATGACCTCAAGTCTACAAGATATGCCTCCAAATCACAGATCACAAATCACAGATATCCTCGCGATAACCAAGAATGGGTAGTGGAGGCTAAAACGGGGGAATCAAAATTAGCTCAGCCATGGGCTCTACCTTCATTGTGGCCAAAGGCACTAAAAATACATGTGAGCACAAGATGCAATATGGTGCAAAAAATAAAACACTCATCAGCATTCTGTTCCAAAAATGTATTGGCTTTTAAGATTGAGCATTCTGAAATTTATGAACTAACTTTATAAGCTCATTTTAAAATACACACTGGTGTCCATCATGAACACTTAGAAATACAACATTCCCTGCCTCAACCCAAGCCATGGATTCAGTTACCCATGGTTGACTGTGGCCCAAAAATATTAAGCGGAAAATTCTAGAAATAAACAATTTTATAAACTTTCAACTGAGCACTGAGATGAACAGTGCTCTGTCCCGCCCAGGATGTGATTCATCCCTTTATCCAGTCAATCCACGCTATATACGCTACCCGCTAGCTATGGGATCAACTGTCGAAACATCACAGTGCTGTGTACAAGTAAATCTTATTATACTTAGTAATGGTCCCAAAGCCCAAGAGTAGTGACGTGGAAATTCTGATGTTCTCTTATTGTGCCTAATTTATAAAGTAAACTTTATCATAGGTATGTATGTATATACAGGGGAAAAGTATATAGGTAGGGTTCATACTATATGCTGTTTCAACCACCCACTGGGGGTCTTGGAATGTATTCTCAGCAGGTAAGGGGGAACTACTACCCCCAAAATACCACTCTCCTAAAAAGCTGCTTCTGACTCTAGCTTTGGGGCTTCCCAAACCCCCTTGCCAACCGCCACACAGACCCCATACACACACACATACACAGAGCAGTGGTCTCCAGCTGAATTACAGCATATGCTTTGGAATCATTTATTAAAATTTGTGTCATTAATAAAAGCATAGTTACATGATTTCTAATATGGTCCCCATCTTTAAGCCAGTGCCTAGCTCTGCAGGTTAATTTCACTGGCATGCTACCACCTCCTGCCTGGATGGCTGCAGTAATCTAACTCTTCTCCCTGAAGCCAACTCTGCTCATCTTCCTATCCACCAAATAATGATCAGAGGGCCCCTCTGCACAATGAGAACCAGATCCTCCACATACCGACTCAAAGTCCTGCAAAGGTTTCCTGCTCATCACAAATACAGTAAGATCCAAAACCAAAGACCTTGCCTATCTCTTCTCGGACGACATGTCCCATGTACGGTGAAGCTCTGGCTACTCCAGCAAGCATGCTGTTCACTGGACACCCACAAGCTTGTCCTGGCCTCGGGGACAAAAGTGCTGGTTCCCAGCCATTCCCCACCCAGGTTCAGATTTCTTCATAGCACTTCCCACCATCTGAAAACTTTCTTACCCATGAGCTTACTTATCCTCTCTCTCTCTCCCTGCACAGAATGTTAGCTTTGTGAAGGCAGGGACCTTATCTGTCTTGCTCAGCCATGCCACAGGCTTAGAACTATGTATTTGCTGAATGAACAAATAAACAAATGAATGAATGATGTGTCAAGTAATTCTGTGCCCTGGGTGGTCTCAGTTTAAAGGTCTCAGTGGGACAAAGAAATCCAAAATAAGAAGTGCATCAAATCAACGCTGGCTTGGGATAGCTCTCTAGTCCTTGCACGGAAGGTGCTCAGCATTGGTTCTGGGACAACAACGTCATAAGGATACATGCTCTGTCCCATCCAGGGAATGCTCTAGCACAGTGTGGGAGTGGGAGTGAGTGACCCCCAGGCTGAACACAGAGCACATCCATCTCCCCCGGCACTAGGTTCCAGACCCTAAGGGAAGTAGGTCCTATTAGGAGCCTTGGGTGTGTTTTACAAAGGGTACAGGTTTAACTAATACATCAAGGGCTCCATTCTGAGTAAAAACTTGGATGGGAGATAAAGGGACATCTGTCAGGCATCCCTATGGAGCCTGATTGTCTCAATGGGCAGAAACCAGCAAGATGTCTTTATAAAGAGGAGCGAGGAAGAGAAGAGAATCCAAAGCACCCATAGGCCCATCTTCACCCCTAACTAACAACAGCAAACATGAAATGACCACTCACTGTGCTCCTGGCAGTGAGTGACTCCCACAAAAAACCCAGCACACAGGCAACAATAACCCCCCCTTTCTACAGAAGGAAGAACTGAAGCTAAGAGGTTAAACGCCTTGTTCACACAGCTAGTGGGGTCGGGGGTTGGGGTAGAGTCTATATCCACCTGATCCCAAAGCCTAGACTTGCAACAAGTGTGCCACGGTCCGTCCTGCAAAACAAAGAATGGTAGGCTTCCCTGGTGGCTCAGTAGTAAAGAATACCTACCTGCCAACACAGGGGACACAGATTCCATCCTTGGTCCAGGAAGATCCCACATGCCTCAGAACAACTAAGCCTGTGCTCCACAACAAAAGCAGCAACGGTGATGAGAAGCCCAAGCACTACAACTACTGCTGCTGCTGCTAAGTCGCTTCAGTCGTGTCTGACTCTGTGCGACCCCAGAGACGGCAGCCCATCAGGCTCCCCCGTCCCTGGGATTCTCCAGGCAAGAACACTGGAGTGGGTTGCCATTTCCTTCTCCAATCAAAGTGAAAAGTGAAAGTGAAGTCGCTCAGTCGTGTCCGACTCTTCACGACCCCATGGACTGCAGCCTACCAGGCTCCTCCATCCATGGGATTTTCCAGGCAAGAGGACTGGAGTGGGGTGCCATTGCCCTCTCCGACTACAACTGCAGAGTAGACCAACTAGAGAAAAGCCCAGGCAGCAACAGAGAACCAGTGCAGCCAAAAAAAATAAACAAATAAACAAATACATACTACTTCTATTAGCTCTAAAGTGAAAGCTGGAAGAGATGGCCATCCTCTGCCACATGCATGGCAAGTGAACTTAAGTAGTGATCCAAGCTTCCTGGTCAGTTTCTCTGCAAAATTATGGGTTACGGCTGGAATTAAATGAAAATGTTTGTTGACCCCTTAGAAGAATGTCTGGTACAGTGAATTCTCAGCAAAGTCACCTCTTTCACCTTTATTATTAGGCTAATCCATTGATCCCACACAATCTAACAAGGCCAGGGTTGTTAGAGGCAGGGCAGTGCAGTGGTACAGCCTAGGGATCTAAGTCTCAGATCTGTAACTACCTACAAAATCTTGCTAAGCCTTGGTGTCCTCCTCTGTAGGATGGGAATAATACAGCCACCTTCCACAGTTACAGTGAGATTGTGAGGGCTTAATGAAATACATGTGAAGAGCCATTCAGCACAGTTCTGGGTACACAACAGATGACAGCTTCCATGAGCAGCTGTATACCCTGTGCAGAAGAATTGGCATAATCCTTGACCACTTTAAATTCCATTTGACAAATGTTCATTGAAGGCCTGCCAGAGGCAAGGTCCTATTTCATGCAAAGGATGGAAGACATGGTCCCCATCCTCAATGAGGGTTGAGGAGCTTGGCCAAACATAGGGTACAAAAAGGGGTGAGTGAGAAGGCAGGCTGGGGTCTTGGCACAGCAGGCAGAGAATGCCAAGTTCAGGAGTCATCATTAATTCTGTGCACATAGTGATGCTACAAGGTCTGAGCGGGAGAATGACATCATCCAACTTGTGCTTTGGGAGAATTCCACCCTCTGTAGAGGATAGATTAGACCAGGGAAAACCAGAGGCAGATGAATCAGTCAGGAGGCTACTGCAATGGTCCAAGCAAAACTCAACGAGTGGTGGCGGTGAGGACAGAAAAAAGGGCATATACGCAAGAGGTGCAACTTTAAAAACCTGGCAATGGATGAGATGGTGGGGGAGATGAAAAACAGTTTAAGATGACTCAGTTTTCTTGCCTAGAAAGGTAGAAAAAGTGGTAGTTCCTTAAATGAGATGAGGAAAACAAAACTGCTGCCAAGTGGCTTACTGAGTGAGCAAGTGAGTCTGTTGGCGACAAGGATGTTGAGATACTAGTAGGACATCCTGGTGGTGATGAATAGGGCACAAGGGGACAGGTCCACGGGTAGGTGAGAGTTACAGCCAAAGGACTGAATGAGATCATCCAAAACAGGCGAAAAAGACAATGAAGGTGGAGTTTAGGGGACAGTGCAACATTTCAAGGGCCTGAAACAGTCATGGAAGAGTGAGAAGGGCAGTGAAGTGGAAGGAAGGGAAAACCAAGTTCCCACAATGCAAAAGAGAAGAAAGTTTCAGACACATGTGGCAACTAAAGGCATTACGTGGGGAGAGGGGCAGAAACCACTAAATTCAGTGGTTGGTGGAATTCGCGGCTTCTGAGACAGTGATTTCCATAAAGGTAGAGAGGTTGGAAAAGAGGCATTGAGTGTAGGCTATTCTTTCAGGAAGCCTGTCAGAGAAAGGAAGGTGAGAGAGGTCAGGAGACACAAGACAAATAAAACAGAGAGAAGCAAGAGAAATTCACTTAAGAGAAGGGACAGTTGCCAAACTGGCACTGGGATTGGGAACATACAGCACCATTTAGTCAATTACTGTCTTCTTAAGGGATCCGAGGCAACCATGCAAATCAGTATGTGTAGGCCAGCAAAAAAATGCATTCGACACATCTTCTGGAGTCTCATCTTCGGGACTGGGCTGGGATCACTTGGATTGGATTTCCTAAAGGTATCTTTAAGACAAATGAGAAGGCGGCAGAATGGTCCTGCCAGGCTTGCGAGGCAGGCACGCACAGTCTAAATAGAGAACAGAATAAGGCAAGAACAAGATGTGCTTGACGAAGAGAGAGAAGAAATTAAGCAAGAGGAGAAAACGCAACACAATAACATGGAGGCAAGGGTGAGGCACCTGGCCGAGGGGACAGAGGAGCGGAAACGGCACGGAGCACTGTCCGTGTCCATGGCGGCTCCACGGGTGGGAGCTAGGGAGGGTTCTGTAACTGATTTGGGAGGTACAGATGATGCAAAGCTCCACGAACCAGAGCAGATTCTGCTACTGCTCAAACAATCAAAACACAGGTAAGGCTGTCCGCCATGGGGAGGAATCAAGTGCAATGACAGGTGGGAAGGAACAAAGCTTTTGAGGGAAGAACCCCCCTCACCAAGTATTTTACTGAAAAGTAAGTAGGACTGATTGCAGAGCTCAGGCCATCTTCTCCTGGAATAAGTCTTCCCAAAATGGCTAGCAGGAGGCAGTGAAATACAAAATGTAGATGTGAACAGCCACGGATCACAGAGTCATCAACAAACTGAGAGCAGCAACCCTAAAAATGATCTGGATCGATTCACCCACAATGCTTTCTGAGCAGCTTGTCTGTGACCCACCCTAAGGGAGAGTGCAGGGCAAGGTTGAACCCGTAGCCTGTGCTCACAGAGCTTACACTCAAGCAAGTAAGAACTCTCAGGGAGAGAGTGTGTGTGCCTGTGTTCATGTAAACACGTGCATACACACACACACACACACACACACACACACACACACACACACAGACAACCCAGGCGAGAGCCTCTAAATGAAAAGAGGAAGAAGTCATCAACATCCAAGAGCTATGCAACCTACACACACACACACACACACACACACACACAGAGACAACCCAGGCGAGAGCCTCTAAATGAAAAGAGGAAGAAGTCATCAACATCCAAGAGCTATGCAACCTACCTACACGACAAACTCTCAGAAACTGAGACCAAAACCTAACCCTTCTACAGCCCATCAGTTCTCATCCCACCCTGTCCCACCCCCACTGTTCAGTCACTACCCACGACAGGCATCTCCTTCTGACAAGCATGTGAACCTGGGGACCCCAGAACTACATCCCTATTTCTCATGTATTGCATTTATTTGGCAGACTAGCACAGTGGCTAAGAGACCCTAGAGCCACCCTGCCTGGGTTCAAGTCTCGGCTGAGCCACTGGGAGCTACAAGACCTTTAGTGAGTTGCTCAATCTCTTTCCATGTCTCAGTTTCCTCACGTGTAAAATGGAAACGATGATGGCGCCTTCCTTGGGAGCTGTTGTATAGTTTAAGTGAGTTAGCCTATGTAAAGTGATTGGAGCAGAGCCTGGCACAGAGTCGGTACCCTGCAAGGACGAGTGACTCTTATCTCCCTGACCACCGGAAATTCTCTCCATGTGCCTCCCCACTCACCCAAATCCACTGTCTTTTAAGAAGCTGACGCAAGTACTCTACCTTCCATTAGTCTGCTTGTCAAGTCAATTCCAACGCACCTATTTTCTGAGAGTCTATATTATCTTGTGCTCCAGGAAAACCAGGATGAATAAGCCCCAGCCTTGCCTTTCAGATCACAGCCCATGTGGGAAACCGACATTCCAACAAAGATCATCACTGGACTTTGGCAAAAACTGGGAATTGGCATTACCCGTTAAGTGGCTTCCACATTAAGACTTTTTGCCTTACCGTCCTAACGCTCCTAAAGTTCTTCAACACCCAGTGCTTGCATGATATTCTCAGTCAAGGTGTTTGCCCTGTGTCCATCAAGTATTCCACACATATATGTTGTGACTTGTTCAAATGGATGGGAAGGAACCCATTCTGGGGCTGGGCCTTCAAATTCTGGCCCCTACCACTCCACCCCAAAAGCCACCTTTAACCTGGAGGCATATGGGAGCTGCATATCAACTTGTGGTGGGTCAGGATGTTCAAGCATCTCTAGCAGAAAGTTCCTAGAGCCTGGGAGGCTGGGTTTCTGGTCCGGCATGACTTTGGACTATGATAATTATTGCTGAGTTTCTCTCATAGCTTCACATATACAGAAGGACATTTTTCATATAGACACTAGTGTAGTAGTAATAAAAAAAACAGTGGACATTCAGTGTGACTTATCCATGAGCCAGGGACTAGATTAAGTACTTTACCTACTTCATACCATCCTGCCAACAGCCCTCAGAGGCAAGCATCTCATTTTCAGTTGAAGAAAGTGACATGAAAGAGGCCCCAGTAGAGCAAGGAAGAGGCACCCCAAATTGGCTCTCTGAAAATCCAGAAAGGCACTGGTGGAAGCCATTTTTCACCCTTCCACAGTATTTGGATGGCTGGTTCCAAGAATAAATTTTCAGATCCACTCAAAAGGAAAGGAAAAAGCCCTGAATCAAAAGAGAAAGCCCCCATCCTAAAAATAGCCTATTCAGACACTGTCATCCCACGGATTCCAGTCTCATCTAGATCCCATTGGTCCTCTAAGGTTTCCAACTTCTCCAAACGCATAAAACTAGCATGTGCAAAAACTAACACAAAATGTAAAACCAACTGGCTTTTTCCTTCTAGAGTTTATACTAAAGCTTTGCAGAAATGCATTGCTTCTAGGAAGAAGGAAAGGGACCTAAAAAAAAATATACCCTATGCTGACAGAGGAGGGAGGAGAGCTGAGATCCATTATATTTTTAAACCCTTAACACAGTGATTTCTGTTACTACCCCTCCATTGCAAAATTCAGGCAAACAGAGGCTCAGAGGAACACCCAGGCATTCAGAGCTTGGCGGTTTGGTTTGGGTTATTGTTGGTTAAAAAGAAAGAGGCACCAGACACACACTCTCCAGCATGAACTTTGCCATCATTCCACTCTAGAGACAATCAGAACTAGTTTGTAGGATCTCTCCCACTCCCTCCAACCCAAGTGCAAGGAACCACCACTACAGCTCAGACTCAGAATGCTGAGATCAAGATTTTTAGTAAACTTCAGGGCTTCCCTGGTGGTCCAGTGGTTAAGAATCCGCCTTGCAATGCAAGGGACACAGGTTCAATTCCTGGTCCAGGAAGATGCCACATGCCGTGGAACAGCCAAGCCTATGTGCCACAACTACTGAGCCAGCACTCTAGAGTTCACAAGCCACAGTTACTGAAGCCTGAGTGCCGAGAACCCATGCTCTGCAACCAGAGAAGACACCACAGTGAGAAGCCCACACACGACAATGAAGAACAGCCCCCCACCCACCTCAAGCAGAGAAAGCCCGAGTGCCGAAACAAAGACCCCACCACAGCCAAAAATAAATGAATAAATCTTAGGGGAAAAAAAGATTCCTGTTAAACCTAAAATGATGCATTCAGTGGCTGGCTTAAAAATAGTTTGGGGTCCCAAAAAAGGATCCTAAAAAGTGATGAGTGATCACAATAATTAAAATCATTCTGACTGCCAGAGTCTCTGTGAAAATTCCTCTTTCATTCAGCTCCACCTCTGAACATTTCATTCAGTTGAGTGGCAAGAGATCTGGGATCAATTCTTTCCAACGCAGTACAGCAGCATCTGCAATTTCCTCAGTGGTGTGAAGAGTGAGTAACAGCACAGGTAATCAACATGTGTAAACAAATACCTGTGATGCTGAAACAGGGATGGGGAGGAGAAGAAAATCTCAGAGAAACTCCAGGTCCCTGGTGGCAATGGTGGCCTCTCCAGAAAATGTCCCCCTCCCACCTCCAAATGAATTTTGTAACAATTATATGTTATCAAAACTGCAGGGGCTTCTAAGTAATGTCAGCTCTGCATCTTTTCTGAATTTCTGATGATGATGATCCAATACATCCAGGGTCACCTATGCCCAACAGGTGGGGTGAACTTCTAAAATGATGTTGTAGGTTTCACCCATAGTGTCCCTGGCCAAATAAATAAGCCCAACAGCAAGATCACATTATAAGATGAAAGGAAATCTTTCTGATTCCATTCCCAAATCACCATGGAAAGGGCACTGATCCACACCACCCACCCACCGACAGGAATACTTCAATTACATCGTCCAGATAAGTAATACACGGTTTTGTTTGCACGGACACTTTAATGAGGATCTTGTTAAGCATCTGTTATGGGCATGGACGGAAGCTCATTTTATGCTCTAGAGATATATTTTGAACTATCAAAGGTGAAACAGCATTATCCTCAAATACCTTGAGCAATATAAACACAATCTGAGAGAAAGGATCATGAGTAAATTAAATCCACAAATATTTATCAAGTGCCTGGGCNTCATATAGACACTAGTGTAGTAGTAATAAAAAAAACAGTGGACATTCAGTGTGACTTATCCATGAGCCAGGGACTAGATTAAGTACTTTACCTACTTCATACCATCCTGCCAACAGCCCTCAGAGGCAGGCATCTCATTTTCAGTTGAAGAAAGTGACATGAAAGAGGCCCCAGTAGAGCAAGGAAGAGGCACCCCAAATTGGCTCTCTGAAAATCCAGAAAGGCACTGGTGGAAGCCATTTTTCACCCTTTCACAGTATTTGGATGGCTGGTTCCAAGAATAAATTTTCAGATCCACTCAAAAGGAAAGGAAAAAGCCCTGAATCAAAAGAGAAAGCCCCCATCCTAAAAATAGCCTATTCAGACACTGTCATCCCACGGATTCCAGTCTCATCTAGATCCCATTGGTCCTCTAAGGTTTCCAACTTCTCGAAACGCATAAAACTAGCATGTGCAAAAACTAACACAAAATGTAAAACCAACTGGCTTTTTCCTTCTAGAGTTTATACTAAAGCTTTGCAGAAATGCATTGCTTCTAGGAAGAAGGAAAGGGACCTAAAAAAAAATATACCCTATGCTGACAGAGGAGGGAGGAGAGCTGAGATCCATTATATTTTTAAACCCTTAACACAGTGATTTCTGTTACTACCCCTCCATTGCAAAATTCAGGCAAACAGAGGCTCAGAGGAACACCCAGGCATTCAGAGCTTGGCGGTTTGGTTTGGGTTATTGTTGGTTAAAAAGAAAGAGGCACCAGACACACACTCTCCAGCATGAACTTTGCCATCATTCCACTCTAGAGACAATCAGAACTAGTTTGTAGGATCTCTCCCACTCCCTCCAACCCAAGTGCAAGGAACCACCACTACAGCTCAGACTCAGAATGCTGAGATCAAGATTTTTAGTAAACTTCAGGGCTTCCCTGGTGGTCCAGTGGTTAAGAATCTGCCTTGCAATGCAAGGGACACAGGTTCAATTCCTGGTCCAGGAAGATGCCACATGCCGTGGAACAGCCAAGCCTATGTGCCACAACTACTGAGCCAGCACTCTAGAGTTCACAAGCCACAGTTACTGAAGCCTGAGTGCCGAGAACCCATGCTCTGCAACCAGAGAAGATACCACAGTGAGAAGCCCACACACGACAATGAAGAACGGCCCCCCACCCACCTCAAGCAGAGAAAGCCCGAGTGCCGAAACAAAGACCCCACCACAGCCAAAAATAAATGAATAAATCTTAGGGGAAAAAAAGATTCCTGTTAAACCTAAAATGATGCATTCAGTGGCTGGCTTAAAAATAGTTTGGGGTCCCAAAAAAGGATCCTAAAAAGTGATGAGTGATCACAATAATTAAAATCATTCTGACTGCCAGAGTCTCTGTGAAAATTCCTCTTTCATTCAGCTCCACCTCTGAACATTTCATTCAGTTGAGTGGCAAGAGATCTGGGATCAATTCTTTCCAACGCAGTACAGCAGCATCTGCAATTTCCTCAGTGGTGCGAAGAGTGAGTAACAGCACAGGTAATCAACATGTGTAAACAAATACCTGTGATGCTGAAACAGGGATGGGGAGGAGAAGAAAATCTCAGAGAAACTCCAGGTCCCTGGTGGCAATGGTGGCCTCTCCAGAAAATGTCCCCCTCCCACCTCCAAATGAATTTTGTAACAATTATATGTTATCAAAACTGCAGGGGCTTCTAAGTAATGTCAGCTCTGCATCTTTTCTGAATTTCTGATGATGATGATCCAATACATCCAGGGTCACCTATGCCCAACAGGTGGGGTGAACTTCTAAAATGATGTTGTAGGTTTCACCCATAGTGTCCCTGGCCAAATAAATAAGCCCAACAGCAAGATCACATTATAAGATGAAAGGAAATCTTTCTGATTCCATTCCCAAATCACCATGGAAAGGGCACTGATCCACACCACCCACCCACCGACAGAATGGGATACTGTCGGAATACTTCAATTACATCGTCCAGATAAGTAATACACGGTTTTGTTTGCACGGACACTTTAATGAGGATCTTGTTAAGCATCTGTTATGGGCATGGACGGAAGCTCATTTTATGCTCTAGAGATATATTTTGAACTATCAAAGGTGAAACAGCATTATCCTCAAATACCTTGAGCAATATAAACACAATCTGAGAGAAAGGATCATGAGTAAATTAAATCCACAAATATTTATCAAGTGCCTGGGCCTTAATACTGAGATGGCCCTGTCAGAGAGCTCCCTTAACCGAGCCTTCTGTGAGAAGCAAAAAGATGCAATTACAGTCTTCCTGAAAAATAGGCTATTAATCACACACTGCTTCAGATTAATTGCAACGCCTGAGAGCCCCCACATCATTTTGCCTTTGCCCCTGAAATCTCATTCCCTCAAGTCCTTCCTGGTTTTTCAGATCATTGGTTGGCACCCCAAGCAAGCTTTCTTTCTGACCTGGCTAGCCCACTGGTGACCAGAACTAGAACTCTCCACGCACCTCTGTCCAGTCCAACGGGTGACCTTCAGTGTGCTATGTGTGTCAAGGTTAAGCTGCCCACTAACTATGCATCCTTTAACAGCAGGCCTCCAATTCTGCCCTGCTCTTCGATGCCAGTGCAAAACCTCCCAGCCCTGCTGGGGCGTTTCAAACCCATCTGATGGCACATTCAACAGCTAGTGAGCTTTCTGCCTCTTCTCCCATGATCCAGATTGCTTCGGGGCTGCAGAGCAAATTAGCCAGAAAGGTACAGCCACCACTACCAAAATCCAACCCCGAGTTTTAATGCAACCCCCGGGGAGGGAGGAAAGAAGGGTCACCTAGGTCTCTTTCAACCCAAACAGCTCTCTCAAATTCTACTGCAGCCCACAACCCTACATCTCATCAATGCCCAGTTATCCCCCAGATGTCTGAAATATTTTCAGGAACAATTACTGTCAAAATAGCACCCATGGGGAGACACCATCCAAGAACCCACACGACATCCCTTCAAATCGATATCGGAGCTATAAGCACAACAAATCGGGAATAAATGCTGCCAAGATAAAATCAAATTGTGCTTGTTTTCTAAGTGGGCAGCCACTGATCACCCAACATTACCCCAAGAGCCTCCAAGTGAGGGAGCTGGGGCTTCAGGGGGCATAACACAATCCGGTTCAAGACCTTCCAGGGGAACTCACACCCCTGAACACAAAATGCCATCGGATCATGAGAACGAAGCAAGACACTGAGCTCTGACATCCACAGAAGCTACTGCATTTCTGATAAATATCCAGGAGGCTGGAAGCCAGGGACCCCCTCCTGCCGTCTCCAACTGCCAAGCGCTGGACTAACACATTTTTCATTAGCTTTTTTCAAGAATGGAGAAAGAGTGATCTTGTCAAGAGGCTGACAGTGATATTTATACTTCCATTTCCTAGTCTCCTAGTCTGCGTTTTTCCCCCGTGAAGCCCAGTTTCTGTGAATCAATGACTCGGCTACATCACACGCCCGCCCGGTGGCTCACGGTAACGGGGCTCCCTCTGGCCACCGGTGCTCTGCCGGCTCAGAGGCTCAGCTGGCAGATCCTGGATCTTGCAGCAGACTTGGAGCCGAGCTGAGCACCATCCCTCCGTCAGGGCTCTGGTACAGCCACTTGCAGCTCCGCTAACCCCATCAGGAAACCCTTACCTCATGAAAAACAGATTTTAGGATTCTCTCAACACTGCCAAGATAGCAACCTCCATCTAGCCACCTGAGAGACAGAGGGACACACAGATGGATAGACAGACAGCTCCACTCAGCCCTGTACATTTCTCCCTTCACCGAGGATCTGCACTGCTAGGTATCTCCCACTGTCTCCTCCCCTCTAAAGAAGACCCAAGACTGAAAAACTAACCCAAAGTACCCAGCTGACAATTACAATGCTATGAACAGGAAGAGGTACAGGAAAATGAGAAGACGAGCAGTCTATCCCACCAAAGCCCAACCAGGTAAATTGCTCTTCAAATGCAGACTGATTAACAGTTTTCCTCCACCACACTCCCCCCACCCTGCTGCCGCCGCCGCCACCACCACCACCACCACCTTCAGGCTCTACGCCTTGTATCAATGCAGGTCCCTTAGAAAAGTCAAAATTTCACTTACTCAGATCTACCAAGAATTCCCAGTGCCTTGCTATACGAAAACCCCACAAACGGCAGTTCTTCACCCGAGAAACCTGAGGGGTTCAGCTGGCACGGAGAGGATGAAACCCACGAATTCTTCTCTGGTTCATCAAAATTGGAGGTGTCATCATCAGACTTGAGGGTGGGAACGAAGGGGGGAGGAGCTGGTTAAAGAAAAAACAAGAAAAAGGGTGGGGGGAGAAAAATTCAGACGGTTCAACACTGTTGCGGAGAAGAAAATCGTCTCACTCCTTCAGCGTTCCTGATGGCACTGCAGCGCCTGCTTTCAATCTCGCTCACACACAGGCAGACCCAGCCTCTGCTCCGCTCTTACAGCAACAAGAGCTTAACCCCTTCCCTGCCAACATGGCCACCAACCCGCAGACGGGCTGCCTTTCCTGCTGGGGGAAACTGAAGGGTGAACTCAAACAGGTCACTTGGTAGAACAGAAAGAAAGCACTTGGGGAACTCCTTGCTGATATTTCCAGAAGGCTGCTATGGAGCATCAGCTGGCTGGTGCTGGCATGCCAGATGAACCTAAACCTATTTATTTCCTCTTCCAGACAGATCTAAATCATTCACACTTAGCGCTAATCATTGGGATAAGGTAGAGTTTCTACATTTTGGGGATTAGCCGGAGTGAGAGGAAGGGGGGGGCAGGAGAGGGGGTTTGAGAGGTATGTAACTCGTGTGAAGATAGCACTGCAGTCTAGCCCATTCATATCCGGATGAGTATACTCGCAGCTCTTATGGACCACTTTTTTTCCTAAGTTCATTATCCCTCCTCCCCAACTAGATCACGCCCCATGAATCCACCGCAGTTTAATCAGCATAATGAAATGCCAGCCAAATAAAGTTCTTCCCGGTGATGTACGGCACCCCTGTGCGCTGACGGTGTGGATGGACAGCTGCGTCCTACCTCGTTAAGGCATGATTCCCAGCTAGGAACGTCCTACATCTTCTCCGCCTCCTGCGGACCTACTAAGCTCTCTGAGTCGGGGAGGTGGACACTGGTCCATCAGTCACCAGGAGGCTGCCCACTGTGGTGGGCTCCCGGGGGTGCAGCCGGCCAGAGGCGTTACCATGGCTGCAGGCTGAAGCGTCTGTGGTAGGCAGGCTGGGTGAGCAGGCGAGCTGGGCATCACATCCCCCGCAGTGCAGGCTTCATGCTCCCCGCTCTGTGCGTGCTCTGGCAGTGACCCCACCTGGCTGCCTGCGTAGCAGGGGCCAGTGCTGATCTGAGTGACAGAGCAGCATGCGTCACGGCCAGGGCTCTCGAGAGCGCCCCCTAGGACAGCTGTCACAGCCCTTCCCTGGACCAGGCTCCTTCTTTAACTCCTTGTTTTCTAGACAAAGCTTAGTGCCAGATAGGAGCAGCAGTCTGTTTTTCACTTCCAGACTCCAAAGAATCTGGCTGTTTCCAAAGTTCCCCAGTGACAACAACAACATGGGAAGCAGCAGGCAGCTTCGGGAAGGAGATGGAGTAGTGAAGGGATGTGGAGTGGGGAGGAGATGAAGCCAGAATGAGGAGGTCTGGCAGCTCCCAGGAAATGCAAAAAGGACATTCTCAGGGTTTCAGGTGCACTGAGATGTGGTAGCNCGGGAAGGAGATGGAGTAGTGAAGGGATGTGGAGTGGGGAGGAGATGAAGCCAGAATGAGGAGGTCTGGCAGCTCCCAGGAAATGCAAAAAGGACATTCTCAGGGTTTCAGGTGCACTGAGATGTGGTAGCAGACTGAAAGCGTCACATGTGCTCTTCCAGAAAGTGATTCCACGCCCCCAAGCTCTCAGAGAACTTAAACCTTCCCTGCAATGTCAGAACCTACCTGCTTAATACTTTAAAAATTAGGTGATGGAAAGAAAAATTATTAAATGCTTCAGCACCACCCCCCCATATGTACTTTCCACCAACATGGGCTCAAATCCAATTGGATTTCCATTACCCAATATCTTTTTTTAAAGGAAAACAAAACAAAACAAAACACTTTTTAATGGAAATTATATTTCATGAGATTTGTCCTCATCCCAAAATAAGTGTCCCATCCCAAAATAAGGAAACTCAGATAAAGACTGAGGAAATATATGGACAGAGATTTGAAGATGGTATTAATATCGAAGCATCATGGGTGGTGGCACATACTTTGACTAAGTGGGTTCAAACTCCAGCTCTACCACTTACCAGCACTGTGACCTTGGGAAAGAAAGTCCCTTAATCTCTCTGACCCTCAGTTTCAACATAGAGAAAACTCCCACAAAGGGCTGTTAGGTTTAAATGAAAGACATCTATGTAAAGTGTTACTGGCACAGTTTTTTGTATATAATAAACACTCCATACAGACTACCTGCTATTATTATTGCCCACATGGCACAGATGTTTATGATAGATCCTACGGTTACAAGGCTAGTGGGATATAGCACAATCTGTGTTGAGTATGCTTCTCTCCTGCACAAGGCACAGACACACTCACACATATTTGTGTTAATCATTTCATTTCATTCTTAGCAGAAGTTAAATTCCCTTTCTACTATATACTAATTTATCTTTGGGAGACTGAAATAGAATTTCTGAGTGAGGAGTATGATTGATAGAGGGGCAGGAGCCACCCTCTGTGAAACAATTACAACTGAGAAATTCTGTACTATGAAATAAGATCCCTCTTTAAACTCCATCAGGCTCAAGGCTAGCCTGTGTAGTTAAGATTAGATCAAGGGCCAGGAAGCTTCAATAAGGAGAAGTCAACATGAAATACCCGCACTGGTAACAGGTGAGAAATTCACAGGACAGATGAAAAGCCAAGAACATCAGCCTTTAGACAGGTAGTCGGTTGGCTAAAACGGGAAATGCTGAAAAGAGGGGCTTCTGGGAACCCCATTTGGGCAGGGAAAAGTATCATAGCCTCAAGCCAAAGAGAAGTGGGAGAACTGGAAATTCTCAACCCACCAGAAAATGATGGATGTTCACCCTTGTCCAGAGCCCTTTAGGGGGAAAGAAACAGCACAGCTATTAAAACAGCACAGCCCCAGGGAGGGTGTCTGTATTTACAGTACCCTACATGGTATGGGAAGCATAAGCCAAGAAATAATCACCAGTATTGGTCCATGATCCGTTAGGGTACTGGCAGATTAAGTGGAGAAATATTTGTAGGGCCACATTCACAACCCAGGGTACAACCCAGAAGGCAAGATTCCTTCTCTCTCTCGTTCATTCCCATACATACATACATACACACACACACATACCCCCCACATACTCTCTCAACTAGAAATGAGTTCACAATAAAAAAGTAAAAATCAGTAACTACACATAACAAGGAAAAAGAAAACACCCAAAATACCATGAAGGAGCATCAGCAGATACAAGAAATGGGAGAATTAACCCCCCAAACACTGAAGATAAGAGAACAATCTAAAATGGACCATGAAATAAATTTTCGTTCATTATCAAGACAAATGAGCAAAAATTCTAATAAAAGAACAAGATATGCTGGAAAAAAAAGCACATTTTAAAAGAACCAAATGGAACTTCTAAAAATGAAAAATATGATTGCTGAATTTAAAGTTTAAAACTCACTGTTAAACAGACACAGCTAAAGAGAAAATTAGTGAACTAGCAGTAGGACCTGAGGAAATCACAAGGAACTATGTTTCACAAGGTGTGATCTGTAGACTGACAGCATCATCAGGGAGTTGGTTAGAAATAAAGAATCCCAGGCCTTACACCATGACTGATGAATCAACACTTGCAATCTAACAAGATCCCCAGGTGATCTGCAAGAACACGACAGTTGGAAAAGTGCTCATATAGAATGTAATACATGGAGACAGAGACAGGAGAAAAAGAACGAGAAGGTTCAACGCACCTCTAACATGAGCATCAGAAAGAACAGAGAACTAGCTCAAAATCTGGATGACAGATTTTAAAAGACTGTATAAGCCGAAGACTACCAAGTATACGACCACATCTATATCAGGCTTCCCTGGTGGCTCAGTGGTAAAGAATCCACCTGCAAAGCGGGAGGCCTGGGTTCGATCCCTGGGTGGGGAAGAGCCCCTGGAGAAGAGAATGGCAATCCACTTCAGTATTCTTGCCTGGGGAATCCACACGGACAGAGGAGCCTGGCAAGCTGCAGTCCATGGGGTCACAAAGAATCGGACACGACTGAGCGACTAAACACAAACATATGCTGGGGGGAGGGGCTAATTCTCCTCTTTCTTATACCTACTGGAAAAAAGTCCTTTTTTTTTGATCCTCATACAAAATGATTTTTTTGCTTTAAAATGGTATTCATTGGTCAATGAAATCACTGGATTTGCACCTACACTAATGGAAGTATACAATGTACCGAAGAACACTGCACAGTGCCAGGCACGGAGCAGGTACACAATAAATACATGCTGAACAGATAAATAACTAAACAACTAGAAACTAGCTCCTGCAAAGAGAGCACCTGGCATAATACAGGCCATGAAGAAGCTACTATATGTTTGAGTTAAATGAAGAGGCTTTAAAAGTAGAGATTGTTCTGTCTGAAAAATATGTTAATGAGTGCTTATATTAATATTTCCTGATAGAGCATTCATCAATTCACCCCCACTGCCTGTGCTCACTACATTCAATAATGGCCAATAAGAAGTCATATATTAAGATCTGTTTGTTGATAAAAGCCACTAAAAAAACAGGATGAAGTTTTCCATATATGTTTTTTGTAAATAAGTCAACCTATGCTTGAGGTCACATCAGGGCACATTCTCTTTAGTGGCAGGGGCTACACAAGTATGCTCTGGAGGGCCTCCCTCCCACCACCACCCAGTTATAAGATGGCAGAACAAGGCTTTCAGAAACAAAGAGCTATTTTAAGAACTGCAGTTAATCTCTCTCCTATAAATCCTCTCCTTTTTAAAAACTTGACATTCATTAGAAGCTGGGGGCGGGGTGTATTGCCTTCAAAAACATTCACAAATTTTTAAAAAAAGGTAAATGGATTCATCCTCTTGACCCTACTTCTAACACATCCCATTGAGCTCCAATTATCCCATTCAAACTTTTAACTTTACAGCATACAGAAAAAATAAAGACCATTAATATTAAAAATGCAAAAGATTTTTCTCATTTTGGTCTAGTGTTGATCATCTGCTTTTCTCACTGGACACAAGCTCCCTGAGGGAAAAGAAGACACTGTTCACCATTACATACCAACCACCTAGAACAGTTACCTGTCTGTCCCAATTCAAGGTTTCATATCTATATTGTGAAAGTAATGAATGAACAAGAACCTTAGATGTGGGATAATTTCTTAGACCTAATAGGCTATTTCATGCCATATGCCACTACAGGAAACTCTACAGAATACTCAACTTAGTCATGAAGAATTGGCACATTAAAAACAAAATCCTGAATTTAGATATAGCTCATGAAACGTCCATGACTTTTACTCATCACTGTGGGTTAGACACTGGTGCTAGGATGTGTGTGGCAGAGTTAGAAGAGGAATAACAGACAACATATATGTCAGGACAAAGGTACATAAATATCATGTGATGGTATCATGAATCAGAACTGGGCCTGGAACACAGTGGGCATTCAATGATAGTAAATCAAAGACATTTTCAACTTCATTCTATCTAGCATGGTGTCACACATCTTAAAAAAAAGTATTCAACTAATTAATTAGATGCTACATTTAAATCTAAAAGGAAGACTATCCCCCCAAATCAGCTGTCTTCTAGTTCCTTAAAATCTGAGGCACCAGTGTGATCGCATTTATCTCCATGATGAAGACGGAACTACAAGATAAGTGAAGAGGAGGCTGTTTGTGTCATTCAGAGGAGAAGATGAGGCTGTGAAAAGTGGAGAGTGCGTAAACAGAGGGATGGCCACCTTGTGTTGCCAAAGTGGGTACAGTGAGCTTTGTGTGTTCCTGCAGGAGGGCATCATGGAGGTGACTGTTTCTCTAGAGTCAGATAAAAGGTGTCTTCGTGGGCTGGAGTGGAGATGAGTGCTTCTTTAGAAAAGCCAGGGAACAGTAGCCCAAGAAAGCTGTGGATAATGATGTTAGGAAGTAAATACAAGTGAAATCTTGGCTGGACCTTCAAGGGGGGAAAATCCTGGACTGGACTGACAGAAGGGATTATGAGAAAGAGTTTGAGAGTGCTGGGCTGGTGTCAGCACCTGAGACTGGTATCATCGTTTTAACAGTGATGGTTGGTAGAGGTCGATGCTAGGAACCTCTAAAGGACAAGTCTACAATAGTTAACATGACAAATTCTAAGGAAGTGATAACCCAAACAGAGAAGACATGGATTAACAGAAGGCATAGCAAAAATGTGACAACCGATGCAAGAGCAGAAATTTTTAAGAATAACAATGAGTGACTCTTACAAAGAGAACAACTCCAACAGAAAAAGGTTGTAATAGAAAGAAGAGCAAGATTTCCAGTATCAGAGATCTTATGGGAATGAACGAACCAAGAGAATAAATTAGGGGACAGGTAAGAGCTAGCTACTACATACACATAAGTAATTTAGCCCATGAAAACATCTCCTGGAGCCTCAGGCAAGCCCCCTCACTGTCACCCCTCTGAGTGGAAAATGGTCAGATGTAACTTGTCCAGACAGCAGAACTGTATACAAAATGCAAAATGACGACAAACTGGATCTAGCTTGCAACAGACCTGAGTAGAAAAAGAATTATCTGACACGTTTGGTCACCCGAACAGTTATAAAGAGACTTCCAGGTGTTGCTGACTTGGCTGGTG
Source organism: Raphicerus campestris (assembly GCA_006410735.1). Classification (NCBI taxonomy): domain Eukaryota; kingdom Metazoa; phylum Chordata; class Mammalia; order Artiodactyla; family Bovidae; genus Raphicerus; species Raphicerus campestris. The sequence goes on from SJYW01014033.1 coordinate 1,623,023, forward strand.
ATCAATTTTTACAATGGCGTCTTCAAAGAAAATGAATACGCAAGTTTTAGCATCAGTGAAGTATGCTTTAATCTGATAAGAACTACATTTGATCCTAGCCAAAAGGCCAAGAAGTGATGAAGTATGCTTTAATCGATCAGTCTCAAGGATGCTAGGGCTGGGCTGCCCACAGCTAAGCAGGTTTCCTCTCTGGGGGCAGATACAAGATCTCGATGGAGTTGTGCGCTCTGTCTGAATCTTGCCTTTCTCAAGGGCCATGCTCCTATAGCTGCTTACTATCAAGTTTTTGGTAAGCAACTTCCGTTTTCCCACAAGATTACACTTGTAGAGACGGCTTCTCTCAATTCTGGACCACACTTCAACCAGCCTTCTTACACTGCTGTGTCACTTTGTTTCCCCCTTCCTCTTGGTCTTGGTATAGAGCAGCCTGTGAAATACCTACATGGGGTGGAAACACTCAAAGTGAATCTTTCCAAACTGTAACTAGTCAAGACTATAATTCTCTGGGTGTGGATACATCCAGTTTGGGGCACAGATGGAGCCCCCCAGAACATACTTGAACAATAATCCAAGGGTTTCCATTTCCTGGAACCTCCGTGCTCTAGACCCCAACAATTTTCCCTTCCAGCACCTTCCCCGTGAATTACCTAGACTTAATGACACATCCTTTTGAGAAATTTGTATGCAGGTCGGGAAGCAACAGTCAGAACTGGACATGGAACAACAGATTGGTTCCAAATAGGAAAAGAAGTACGTCAAGGCTGTATATTGTCACCCTGCTTATTTAACTTATATGCAGAGTACATCATGAGAAACGCTGGACTGGAAGAAACACAAGCCGGAATCAAGATTACCAGGAGAAATATCAATAACCTCAGATATGCAGATGATATCACCCTTATGGCAGAAAGTGAAGAGGAACTAAAAAGCCTCTTGATGAAAATGAAAGAGGAGAGTGAAAAAGTTGGCTTAAAGCTCAACATTCAGAAAACAAAGATCATGGCATCCGGTCCCATCACTTCATGGGAAATAGATGGGGAAACAGTAGAAACAATGTCAGACTTTCTTTTTCTGGGCTCCAAAATCACTGCAGATGGTGACTGCAGCATGAAATTAAAAGACGCTTACTCCTTGGAAGAAAAGTTATGATCAACCAGTATATTGACAGTATATTGAAAAGCAGAGACATTACTTTCCCAACAAAGGTATGTCTAGTCAAGGCTATGGTTTTTCCCGTGGTCATGTATGGATGTGAGAGTTG
>SJYW01014033.1:1660945-1682510 GCA_006410735.1 Raphicerus campestris
CAAAAATTGATGTTTTTGAACTGTGGTGTTGGAGAAGTCTCTTGAGAGTCCCTTAACTGCAAGGAGATCCAACCAGTCCATCCTAAAGGAGATCAGTCTTGGGTGTTCACTGGAAGGACTGATGGTGAAGCTAAAACTCCAATACTTTGGCCACCTGATGCAAAGAGCTGACTCATTTGAAAAGACCCTGATGCTGGGAAAAATTGAGGGCAGGAGGAGAAGGGGATGACAGAGGATGAGATGGCTGGATGGCATCACCGACTCACTGGACATGGGTTTGGGTGGACTCCGGGAGTTGGTGATGGATAGGGAGGCCTGGCGTGCTGCAGTACATGGGGTCGCAAAGAGTCGGACACGACTGAACTGAACTATTAAGAAGTTGCACGAGACTGGAGATCAAAAAGGCTGAGCTCCAAGAGAAACCACCTCCATGAGAAGCATGCACACCGCAGCCAGAAAGTAGTCCCCGCTCACCACAAATGGAGAAGAGCCTGCACAGCAATGAAGACCCACCACAGTCAAAACATAAATAAAAATTAAAAAAAAAAAAACAATAACAAACAAAAAGGTTGAGCTCTTTGACTCAGAGGAAGAGAATCATAAGTTTTTGGAGCAGTGCAAGGCAGACCAGAAAATTGTGGATTCTCAACTTTCACCAAAAATCAGAGCCCTTCCCACTCCTGGGACAGCTCGTGTGGCCTCAGAAACAAACTTTATGCTCCGGAGCTGATGTTCTGTATCATTTGCAGAGCTCTAGTTAAAAATATCCAAAACAACAATAATGAACAAAGAACCTACTGTGTCAAATGAATTGCTTTTCTAAAAGATAATGAGTGAATCTGTTAATGCATCCAAATACGAAGGGCTCCACAAGACACACACAGCATAGGACAAATATTACCATATGCAACAAATGTCCTAGGACACCAGGAAGCCTTGAAACACACCAAGGTCATTTGTAAAGGTCAGGGCTTCAAGCTCCAGGCTTCAAGGAAGGACAGCTTCCAAGACAATATTCAAGAAGAAGTTTCAGGACATACAGCTATAGGCATGGTGATGGCTCTGAAGGGCCACATGGTGAGCACAAGGCCAGCTTCCAGCATAGCCATGTGAGAATACCCTTGCTGAGAGGGCAGGTGGGGACCAGAAGGAGCCTCCCCACCAGTACTGGTTCCCAACTAAGATGAAACCAAGGCAAATAAACTGTTTATTCAGGTCAGAAATAAAGGGGGTGAGTTTTCCTAGTGTTAGTTGCTCAGCTGTGTCTGACTCTCACAACCCCATGGACTGTAGCCTGCCAAGCTCCTCTGTCTATAGGATTCTCCAGGCAAGAATACTGGAGTGGGCTGCCATTCCCTTCTCCAGGAGATCTTCCTGACTCAGGGATCAAACCCAGGTCTCCTGCACTGCAGGCAGATTCTTTACCATCTGAGCCACCAGGGAAGTCCCCCCAAAATGCCCAGTGAAGATTCAAAACAAACAGGCATCTGTCTCTTACCCTCTTATATGAGCTCTATAAAAGTTTATCTCTATTCAACATAATAGGATAGTCTTGTTTTAAGGGCTGAATCAGGGACAACATTTGCCTCTAAGATACCGTTAACTTTAGGAATCTCAATCCCTGAGAACCTAAACAAGGCCCCAAAATGAATTTTAACATTCTGTAAGTTATGCTACATGCACATCGGTGAAAACCACGGTGCTGCTCAAAAGAATGCAGATCTGCATGTACTGATGTGAAAAGACGTCAGGGAGAAATTACTGAAAGGCCAAAAGCAAGTTGAAGAGCAGAATAGACAGTAACACACCATTTTTGTGAAACAAACTATATACATGTGCAATAGGCACAGGCACAGAAATATTCTTTCCACAACTCACGGTGAAGAGCCAGAACGAACATACATAACCACTAACATGTGTTCCCCAGGGGAGAGTGATTAGAGAGAAAGGTCAAGCATGTTCTCTTATTTCATACATTTCCACAGTGTTTGCATTTTCTTATAATAACCATGCTCTATCTCAATTTTTAAAATTTAAAGTAAGATTTTGTTAAAGGTACTATCAGACTATTGCCAATAAATGACTTCTCTTTATTGACCTTTGAGCCATAGCTGCAATATCCAGCAATAAATGGGGCTGTTTCTAAATGGATTAGGTCGTCTTCTTTAGGACAAGAACAAGACGACACCTGAAAGGCAGGAGAGCATGAGAAGGAATGAAAAGTGTCACGGGCCATGTGGCCAAGAACCACATTCAATTACACAGCCGTACTATCCGATTATTGCAACACTAGGCTAATTCTACCGAGATGGATGGAAAGACTCACCAGATACAGGTTATTTTTGTCCTGAAAGGCGTACTGCAACTGGGGGATCCAAGGACTTGTACTCCGAGATAATATGTTCTGTTCTTCCTCAAAATATGAGACCTAGGAGGAATAGAAACTATTAAGACAATTATAAAGAACTAAGTGAGATGGGGGGAAATGCTCTTTGTTTTCCCTTTAAGCTTAAACTGATACCTAGTTTTGTTTCTTTTTTAAAAAGCCATCACATAGCCCAACATTCCACAAATCTCAATCTTATGCCTACTTTGCTCAATTTTTGCCAGACCCACACAAAAGTGTCCAGTTATTTACTTAATGTCCTTCTTCAAAGTCGACCCACTTCTTTTAAATTTAAACCTTTCTCTTCATCTTCCCTTACTGGGTAATTTCAGTCCTAAAACCGTTAGATGCAAAATAACCAGATAAACATCCATGACAAGTGACAAGGAAAGCCATGGTGGCCCAGAACAGGGTGACAGGTCCGAGCAGGGTGAGGAGGGAAGCAACCACATGTGGAGCAGACCAATGTGGGGTACCAGAGGCTTACATATGGTGAAGAAGTCAGTCTAAGTCTAAATGACCTAGAGCATCTGAGCCCGTCAAGGTAGAGTTGACGGACAGACACAGGTCATAAAATAAATAAAAAGCATTGAGGGTGATATCAGAGGAGTTACAAACATGGAAAGGGTGAAAATTATAACCAACCTTGTGAACCTGGATAGGACTTGGGGATGTTGATGTGAATACATGGTTTTCAACATACATAAGTAGATACAAAAATAAATACAGATGTTAATGTCCGTGTGTATGAGGTAGGTATACTGCATACACATACGTGTATTTCCTGGCCTTGTCCACTGAATGGAGTCTGGCAACAACGACATCCTGATAGCAAGGAGAACACCTCGTGCCCAGACCTTGGCCTCTAAATACTGTTTTCCAGTTTAAAAAATAAATAAATAACAAAATACAGGGCTCCCAGAGAAATGACCGATTGTGGGGCTGGGACAGGTAAAGTGAGTTTAAGAGCCCAAACATCTTATATCAGAAAGTAACACAGAATTCAAAGATGGGGAACATGTCAAAAGGATATACAAAAGCCAACCTGAAGAGATTCTCACTGGCTAACCTGGGAACAATTTGAGTATAAAAACATATACTGACAGGAATGGATTGTAACTTATTAACAGGCAAATGCAAGTGCATACAGATATAAACAAATGGATGGATTGAAAGTTTTATCAGAAACAGTTACTTCCACAGTTTGAAAGTATCTCCTTCCAAAATACCTATGCAATTCAAAGAGGAAAGGAGTAACTCCGCAGCGAAGGGTGGCAGATACCAGCGTGACAGCCTCAGGAACGTGACAAACCGCAACTGAGACTCCCCTGTTGGGACGCAATGAGAGCATTCTGTCTGTGACAGTCCTACGTGGCTCAGGTAACGAATGGGTGGGTGGCTTTACTTAGTTCCTGGGTATGTGAGATTTTTAAATCCCCCAGCATACACCTCACACGGGGTGACTCAAGTCATTCACCCCGAGGAGCAAACCTGGGCGAGGGTCCCTATCCCTCACCTGCAGTATGGGATGGGCTGAGTGAGGGTCTCTATCCCTCACCTGCAGTATGGAATGTGCTGGATTCATTTCCTTTTCTATGCATCATTGCCCATATGAAATATAAGGAGCACAAGGCTACATCTAAAGTCTCTCCAAAGACCTAGGACACACCAGACCCAACAGGTGCTTAGTAGGTGTGGCCTAATGGCAGGTGGTTCTTAGGTGCTGGGAGGCTCAGTGAGCATCTTCCACACCTCTCTTCCAAATGATCTGCCACGTCCTGTCATATTGATGAAGTTGCTCACATTTCATTCCTGAACAAAGGACACAGCATTCTCAGATTCTGACAAGCAGCTTCCTGCACTCTGCTGTGTCTTTGACCAGAGGTCACACAAAGTCACTGAAGTGCTGAAACCCTGATCCCAACCTTCTGCTTCCAAAAGCCTATGTGAACCCCAAACATCTCACTAATTAAATTCCAACTCCAAAAACCGGTTCTTGGGGGAGATGATGAGTTACTGTTTAATGGGTACAGAGTTTCAGTTTAGGATGATGAAAAAGTCCTAAAGGTGGACAGTGGTGATGGGGACGCATCACTGCCAACATGCTTACNGGAGCTGATGTTCTGTATCATTTGCAGAGCTCTAGTTAAAAATATCCAAAACAACAATAATGAACAAAGAACCTACTGTGTCAAATGAATTGCTTTTCTAAAAGATAATGAGTGAATCTGTTAATGCATCCAAATACGAAGGGCTCCACAAGACACACACAGCATAGGACAAATATTACCATATGCAACAAATGTCCTAGGACACCAGGAAGCCTTGAAACACACCAAGGTCATTTGTAAAGGTCAGGGCTTCAAGCTCCAGGCTTCAAGGAAGGACAGCTTCCAAGACACTATTCAAGAAGAAGTTTCAGGACATACAGCTATAGGCATGGTGATGGCTCTGAAGGGCCACATGGTGAGCACAAGGCCAGCTTCCAGCATAGCCATGTGAGAATACCCTTGCTGAGAGGGCAGGTGGGGACCAGAAGGAGCCTCCCCACCAGTACTGGTTCCCAACTAAGATGAAACCAAGGCAAATAAACTGTTTATTCCAGGTCAGAAATAAAGGGGGTGAGTTTTCCTAGTGTTAGTTGCTCAGCTGTGTCTGACTCTCACAACCCCATGGACTATAGCCTGCCAAGCTCCTCTGTCTATAGGATTCTCCAGGCAAGAATACTGGAGTGGGCTGCCATTCCCTTCTCCAGGAGATCTTCCTGACTCAGGGATCAAACCCAGGTCTCCTGCACTGCAGGCAGATTCTTTACCATCTGAGCCACCAGGGAAGTCCCCCCAAAATGCCCAGTGAAGATTCAAAACAAACAGGCATCTGTCTCTTACCCTCTTATATGAGCTCTATAAAAGTTTATCTCTATTCAACATAATAGGATAGTCTTGTTTTAAGGGCTGAATCAGGGACAACATTTGCCTCTAAGATACCGTTAACTTTAGGAATCTCAATCCCTGAGAACCTAAACAAGGCCCCAAAATGAATTTTAACATTCTGTAAGTTATGCTACATGCACATCGGTGAAAACCACGGTGCTGCTCAAAAGAATGCAGATCTGCATGTACTGATGTGAAAAGACGTCAGGGAGAAATTACTGAAAGGCCAAAAGCAAGTTGAAGAGCAGAATAGACAGTAACACACCATTTTTGTGAAACAAACTATATACATGTGCAATAGGCACAGGCACAGAAATATTCTTTCCACAACTCACGGTGAAGAGCCAGAACGAACATACATAACCACTAACATGTGTTCCCCAGGGGAGAGTGATTAGAGAGAAAGGTCAAGCATGTTCTCTTATTTCATACATTTCCACAGTGTTTGCATTTTCTTATAATAACCATGCTCTATCTCAATTTTTAAAATTTAAAGTAAGATTTTGTTAAAGGTACTATCAGACTATTGCCAATAAATGACTTCTCTTTATTGACCTTTGAGCCATAGCTGCAATATCCAGCAATAAATGGGGCTGTTTCTAAATGGATTAGGTCGTCTTCTTTAGGACAAGAACAAGACGACACCTGAAAGGCAGGAGAGCATGAGAAGGAATGAAAAGTGTCACGGGCCATGTGGCCAAGAACCACATTCAATTACACAGCCGTGCTATCCGATTATTGCAACACTAGGCTAATTCTACCGAGATGGATGGAAAGACTCACCAGATACAGGTTATTTTTGTCCTGAAAGGCGTACTGCAACTGGGGGATCCAAGGACTTGTACTCCGAGATAATATGTTCTGTTCTTCCTCAAAATATGAGACCTAGGAGGAATAGAAACTATTAAGACAATTATAAAGAACTAAGTGAGATGGGGGGAAATGCTCTTTGTTTTCCCTTTAAGCTTAAACTGATACCTAGTTTTGTTTCTTTTTTAAAAAGCCATCACATAGCCCAACATTCCACAAATCTCAATCTTATGCCTACTTTGCTCAATTTTTGCCAGACCCATACAAAAGTGTCCAGTTATTTACTTAATGTCCTTCTTCAAAGTCAACCCACTTCTTTTAAATTTAAACCTTTCTCTTCATCTTCCCTTACTGGGTAATTCAGTCCTAAAACCGTTAGATGCAAAATAACCAGATAAACATCCATGACAAGTGACAAGGAAAGCCATGGTGGCCCAGAACAGGGTGACAGGTCCGAGCAGGGTGAGGAGGGAAGCAACCACATGTGGAGCAGACCAATGTGGGGTACCAGAGGCTTACATATGGTGAGGAAGTCAGTCTAAGTCTAAATGACCTAGAGCATCTGAGCCCGTCAAGGTAGAGTTGACGGACGGACACAGGTCATAAAATAAATAAAAAGCATTGAGGGTGATATCAGAGGAGTTACAAACATGGAAAGGGTGAAAATTATAACCAACCTTGTGAACCTGGACAGGACTTGGGGATGTTGATGTGAATACATGGTTTTCAACATACATAAGTAGATACAGAAATAAATACAGATGTTAACGTCCGTGTGTATGAGGTAGGTATACTGCATACACATACGTGTATTTCCTGGCCTTGTCCACTGAATGGAGTCTGGCAGCAACGACATCCTGATAGCAAAAAGAACACCTCGTGCCCAGACCTTGGCCTCTAAATACTGTTTTCCAGTTTAAAAAATAAATAAATAACAAAATACAGGGCTCCCAGAGAAATGACTGATTGTGGGGCTGGGACAGGTAAAGTGAGTTTAAGAGTCCAAACATCTTATATCAGAAAGTAACACAGAATTCAAAGATGGGGAACATGTCAAAAGGATATACAAAAGCCAACCTGAAGAGATTCTCACTGGCTAACCTGGGAACAATTTGAGTATAAAAACATATACTGACAGGAATGGATTGTAACTTATTAACAGGCAAATGCAAGTGCATACAGATATAAACAAATGGATGGATTGAAAGTTTTATCAGAAACAGTTACTTCCACAGTTTGAAAGTATCTCCTTCCAAAATACCTATGCAATTCAAAGAGGAAAGGAGTAACTCCACAGTGAAGGGTGGCAGATACCAGCGTGACAGCCTCAGGAACGTGACAAACCGCAACTGAGACTCCCCTGTTGGGACGCAATGAGAGCATTCTGTCTGTGACAGTCCTACGTGGCTCAGGTAACGAATGGGTGGGTGGCTTTACTTAGTTCCTGGGTATGTGAGATTTTTAAATCCCCCAGCATACACCTCACACGGGGTGACTCAAGTCATTCACCCCGAGGAGCAAACCTGGGTGAGGGTCCCTATCCCTCATCTGCAGTATGGGATGTGCTGAGTGAGGGTCTCTATCCCTCACCTGCAGTATGGAATGTGCTGGATTCATTTCCTTTTCTATGCATCATTGCCCATATGAAATATAAGGAGCACAAGGCTACATCTAAAGTCTCTCCAAAGACCTAGGACACACCAGACCCAACAGGTGCTTAGTAGGTGTGGCCTAATGGCAGGTGGTTCTTAGGTGCTGGGAGGCTCAGTGAGCATCTTCCACNATGAAATATAAGGAGCACAAGGCTACATCTAAAGTCTCTCCAAAGACCTAGGACACACCAGACCCAACAGGTGCTTAGTAGGTGTGGCCTAATGGCAGGTGGTTCTTAGGTGCTGGGAGGCTCAGTGAGCATCTTCCACACCTCTCTTCCAAATGATCTGCCACGTCCTGTCATATTGATGAAGTTGCTCACATTTCATTCCTGAACAAAGGACACAGCATTCTCAGATTCTGACAAGCAGCTTCCTGCACTCTGCTGTGTCTTTGACCAGAGGTCACACAAAGTCACTGAAGTGCTGAAACCCTGATCCCAACCTTCTGCTTCCAAAAGCCTATGTGAACCCCAAACATCTCACTAATTAAATTCCAACTCCAAAAACCGGTTCTTGGGGGAGATGATGAGTTACTGTTTAATGGGTACAGAGTTTCAGTTTAGGATGATGAAAAAGTCCTAAAGGTGGACAGTGGTGATGGGGACGCATCACTGCCAACATGCTTACTGCCACAGAACTGCACACTCAAAAAGAGTTAAAGTGGTAAATTTCATGTGATGCTTATTTTATCACAGTACCAATCACCTCCTCCCAACTCCAATGTCCTTACTTCTCATTTTTCAGTCTATTTGTTCTAAACTTCTAAACACACACAAACACATACATCTGCATAGCATTCCAGCACTTACACCTCCACAACAGCACACTTCTACCCGGTACATTCTCATCACTTCTCCCTGCCCAGAGCCCATGTTCCCTCTTAGCAGTGTGAACCTGCCCTGTCTCTGGCTCACCCACATCTTTCCTCATTCTGTGGTTTGTGAATTTGCTAACTGCTCCCTCTTTTGTGATGCTTTAGCTCCTAAATGCCTGCTTTATGGATCTGCCATTTTTCCTCAACTTTCCAAGGCTGTGCTGATACCCTGAAACTAACAGCCATGGAGCTTTGATTCCTTTTGCAGACTTCCCACAGAGCTGGGTCCATTATTGGACACATGATGTGCTCTCGAACACGGGTAANGGACTGCAGCCTACCAGGCTCCTCCATCCATGGGATTTTCCAGGCAAGTGTACTGGAGTGGGGTGCCATTGCCTTCTCCCCACCAGGGCATAGCCTGGCACATAACTGCTAATAAACAGTTATTGAACAAATGATTGAACATAAGTAAATTACATAATACAGGTATGTTGGAAGCTATGGGGTTCAAAAAATAAAACAAATGGAGGAATTGGGGCATGGGCAACTCGCTCCAGTGTTCTTTCCTGGAGAATCTCAGGGATGGTGGAGCCTGATGGGCTGCCATTTATGGAGTCGCACAGAGTCGGACACGACTGAAGCGATTTAGTAGCAGCAGCAGTGTGTGTTTAACAGTGTAGTCAGAGTAACTTCACCGTTCAGTTCAGTCATGTCCGACTCTGTGCGACCCCATGGACTGCAGCACTCCAGGCTTCCCTGTCCACCACCAACTCAGGGAGCTTGTTCAGATTCATGTCCATCGAGTTGGTGACGCCATCTAACCATATCATCCGCTGTAGTCCCCTTCTCCTCCTGCCTTCAATCTTTCCCAGCATCAAGATCTTTTCTAAGCAGTCAGTTCTTCGCATGAGGTGGCCAAAGTATTGGCGCTTCAGCTTCAGTCCTTCCAATGAATGTTCAGGATTGATTTATTTAAGGACTGAGTGATTTGATCTCCTTGCAGTCCAAGGGACTCTCAAGAGTCTTCTCCAACACCACTTCACTAAACAGGTAACATCTGAGCCAAAATCTGAAGGAAGTAGCAGCAAGCCTTGCCGATATTTGGGTAAAGAAAAGTATCCTGCGGTCAGGGGGAAGAGCCAGAGCTAAGGTTCTGAGGCAAGACCTGGGCTTCTCTACAGTAGCTGGGAAACCACGTAGGGCTGGAACAGAGTGAAAGAGGCAGGAAGTAGGCGGTGACGTATGAAGACACCAAAGTAAGCTAAGGTCATACAGATTCTAAGGCGCTGCCGGCCCCGACTAGCAATGCCGACAGGAGGCAGGGCAGAAGAAACACAGGACCCCACCCAGCTGGAGAAAGGAAATTCCTCTAGCCGCAGCACAGCCTGGCCAACCCTTCGGGTCAGACGGGGGATAAGCCCTTGCACCGCCGGCCTGGGAAGACCTTCCCAACTGCCCGCCGCCCTCCCTGCTGCGAGAGGCAAAGCCGGGGTTGGTGTGGTGGAGGCCCTTCCCTTGGTCTCGCAAAGTAGGGTGAGGCAGAATTGAGCTTGGGGAGACCAGACTCACCGTTCAGCCTACCCCCTCTATCTGCGCGCCGCTCCGTCCCGTGCCTCCCGCGGCAGCGTTTGAACACCGGGAACGGCGTGGGTGAGGCCAGCCACGTCTGGACCAATCAGTGTTCCCGCTCGTATGATGGACAGTTCTAGCTCAACCAGGTCCTGCCCAAGTCCTTAAAGGGACCGAGGAAGTGAACGAGAGAGCCAATGAAATTGTTTCTTCCGACCCGGCAGGGCAGGTCTTGGAAGTTTGAAATTGGCGGTTAAGCAGAAGGATGCAAGGTTTGAGGACGCGTCTGTTTGTGTCTGGGATGTCTGAGGAGAATGCTAGGGCAGTGGCCCTTGCTCTCATGGCCACCTGCAAGGAGGAAGGCAGCCCGGCCGCTCTGATTGGTGATCTTGTTCATCAACCCTGGCTAAGGTAAAAGTAGTTGTTACTTTGTTCAATAAACCAGCTGGTTCTCTGCTAACAGGCTACAGCTGAGGCTTTGAGTTTGAGATTCCACTTGCCTCAATGACTGGTTGTCGACTGCAACAAAAAGGCGATGATGCTGCAACTGTCTCATAGAACATTTCAAAATAAAGACAAGAGGCTTAAACAGTCGAAATCCAAAAGGCCAACAAATATATGACAAGGTCTCAGCGTCACTCATCATCAGGAAATAAGAAAATTAAAGCCACAAAGAGATACAATAACGGGCTAGGGCTGATTGGTGGGGAGGAGGTCTGACAGTGTTGGCAAGACTTGGCACACGCAGCTGATGGGAGTATAACTCATAACGTTTGTTTGAAAAAGAGTTTGCCATTCTTTGCTAAAGTTGATGATATGCACAGTCTGTGACTCACTCCTGGGTGTACCCTAGAAAAACTCCTGTGTTCACCAGGAGACATGTACAAGAATGTACAGATAGTACCGTACACCATCATGAAAAAAAAAAAAAAACTGGAAACAACCCAAATATCCATCAGTAACAGAAAGGATAATTTTTTATATTGCAGTATTTTCATACAGCAATAAAAAAGAACAACTACAGCTGAACACAACGACATAATGCGTTTCAAAACAATGCTGAGTGAAGGAAGCATAACAATAGAATAAAGTATGTTTTCTTTTTCTCATTGAAGTATATAGTTCATTTACAATGTTGTGTTTCATGTATACCGCAAAGTGATTCAGCTATACTATATTCTTTTTCAGTTTCTTTTCCCTTATAGGTTATTAAAGTATGTTTTCATTAATATAAATTTGAAAAACAAAGCAAAATATTTAGTGAAGGATGTACCTACAGGTGGTAAAATCTGAAAGTAAAGCAGAACTCAGGATAGTAGTTATCAAGGGCATGGTTTCCTTTCAGGGAGTCAGGATGCTGTCTGCTAAGTCGCTTCAGTCGTGTCTGACTCTGTGTGACCCTATAGGCTGCAACCCGCTGGGCTCCTCTGTCCATAGGATTTTCCAGGCAAGAATACTGGAGTGGGTTGGCATGCCCTCCTCCAGGGGATCGTCCCCACCCAGGAATTGAACCTGCGTCTCTATCATCTCCTGCATTGGCAGGCAAGTTCTCTACCACTATCGCCACCTGGGAAGCCCCAGTCAGGATGCTGCTGCTGCTGCTGCTACGTCACTTCAGTCATGTCCAACTCTGTGCGACCCCATAGATGGCAGCCCACCAGGCTCCCCCATCCCAGGGATTCTCCAGGCAAGAACACTGGAATGGGTTGCCATTTCCTTTGCCAGTGCATGAAAGTGAAAAGTGAAAGTGAAGTCGCTCAGTCGTGTCTGACTCTTGGCAACCCCATGGACTGCAGCCCACCAGGCTCTTCCATCCATGGGATTTTCCAGGCAAGAGTACTGGAGTGGGTTGCCATTGCCTTTGATAATATGATCTAATTCTTAGCCTGACTATAGTAATAAAATAGATTATTGTTTTATAATTAGTAAGTTGTGTATATATATGTTCTGTTTTGGAGAAGAAAATGGCAACCCACTCCAGAATTCTTGCCTGTAGAATCCCATGGACAGAAGAGCCTGGTAGGTTACAGTCCATGGGTTGCAAAACATCAGACACAGCTGAGTGACTAAACACACACACATGTTCTACTTATGTATATTTTTAAAATTTGAAAGGGAGGCAGTCCTCTTGGTACTTTTATAATCCCTATACTACCAGAACTAGAAATGTGTTATCATATGCCGGCCCACACACTCACACGCACATCAGTACAAAACAAAGTGCAAACCTGCTTTATACACTTTTTTCCCCCAGAAACATAATTTGCTATTCATCCTTGGGACAATAATGACAGCTACAATTTATCAAGCTCCTTCTCTCTTTTTGTCTTTATCAAGTACATCTCATTTAATCTTTACTATAACCTAATACTGAGAGAGAGGAATTATAATCCACATTTTCTAGGTGGGGAAACTGAGTCTGAAAGATACTCAGTGACTAATTTGGAGTTGATTGGCTCTAGGTGATGAAGCTAGGTTTGGAACTCCTGGACTATCTGACTCCTAATCGTTTTCTCTGTATGAAACCTGCTTCTCAGAAGACGTTAGAAATTTTCCCATCCTCTGCGTTTGTCATGTAGCAAGGGCTGACCCAGTCCAGAAAAATGTATGAAAATAAAAATTACATCTAGGGACTTCCCAGTAGCCCAGTGGTTATGACTCCACTCTTTCACTGCCAAGGGCCTGATTTCAATCTGTGCTAGGGGAACTAAGATCCTGCAAGTTGAGTGGCTTGGCCACATTTAAAAAGGAAAGCAGGAGGGGAGGAGGGAGGGAGAGAAAGAAAAAGATAGACTTCTAATGATATAAGAAGGTTAGCAAAAGTTTGGGGATGGTAAGTTGAGGAGAAATGCAGAGTGGGTCTTAGCCACTTTCGACTTGATAAAAAGAATCTCAGAAAGATGTGAATGTGGATCTAGTCAATGCTTCTGGTTTCTCTAATGTTGCTGGTTTTTCTAATCCAGGCAAATCTGTTAGTTTTCAAGTGTCAGAAATAGGCTTTACCAGAATCATGGGACTTGTTTATCCTAAATTAGAATACAATGTTAACAGCATGATTTTGTATTGCCCTGAATCCTGCCTGCTAATATCCTCTTAGAACACCTGCTGGTCTTAGCAAAATTTGTGTGAAACATAACAAAGGATACACAATAAATAAGAATAAAGAAATATAAAGCAAAAACCACAGGAACGCCACCAATTTTCCTTCAAAAGTAGTAACTGCACAGGAAGCGCATGAGGAAAGAGAATTAGAAAGAGCCAAGAAGGGTGCGCCAGCACTAAGAGGAGAAGACGCTGCCAAACAGAATTAACCATCACTAAAACTAGACCGACAGGAACGCTGCCACCTTCTCTTTGTTCTTGCAAAAAGTGAAACAAGTACTAGTTCTGTGCAGAATGTGAATCCCTGAGGAATACTGTGATGGAGATTCTGGAAGCACATCATTATAACAGAGTCATAATGAAGGACATTATGATGGTCTTACATTCAATCTTTCATTTGTTTTATTTTTTAAAAAGCATTTATTGTGCCAAGCACCAGGGATACCAAAAGGAAACAGATAGCCTCCTTGTCAGTTTTCGAAAAGTCAGTTAGTTACAGTGGGGAGATGGAGCTATGGGCAAACGATTGTGAAACTCTGTAATAAGTTCCTGTAACAGTGGAGATGCCAGAAGACTGTGGCAATAAGAGAGGGGATGGCAGGTGGTATATCACAGCAGATACCCAAAACATGAAGACAAAAGAAACGTGGTTGCCCTCAGAGCATTCAACTGGACGATAAGCAGAAATACTCCAAGGCATCTTAAAGAGGTAAGAGGAATGACTGTAAGACTCCAACTAGACTTAGTGGAACATTAAAAATTGTATCCTATTTGTAAAGCAGAAATAGACACAAGCATAGAGAACAAAAGTATGGTTACCAAGCAGGCTGGTGGGGTGGGTGGTAAAAATTGGGAGATTGGCATCACATATATATATACTATTGATACTATGTATAAAATAGATAACTAATGAGAACCTACTCTAAATAGCACGTGGAACTCTACGCAAAGCTCTGTGGTGACCTAAATGTGAAGGAAATCCAAAAAAGAGGGGATACACATATATATGTATAACTGATTCACTTTGCTGTACAGCAAAAACTTATACAACATTGTAAAGCAACTATACTCCACTAAAAATTAATTAAAAAAAAACTAAATTTGTACACACCATTCCCCCAAGGGACAGAAAAAGTATCTGAGACGCTAACCCCATTCTAGGTATGAAGAGACAAAGTTATTCTGGTCCCTTTGGCAAGAGCTCCTCAAGCTATTTTGGCGGTGGGTAACTACTAAGTCATGTTTCCACAAAGCACCATTAGCTGAGTGCTTTCTCAGTGCAAGCCATATCCCAGATATGACCTGTTTTCCCCCCCACTGATATGAAAGACGCTTTCAGGTCATATACGAATGTCATTTATTTTTTAAATTATACATGTTACTGAATATTAGGAAAAAGAATAGCTAGTCCACCAAACCAGGTATTCAGGCTGTTTAACAGTATCGTGGCTTTCACCCTATCTACTAGCATACATTCCCAGAGGTTACAATCAAAAATGTCTCCAGACTTTGCCAAGCGTCCTCTGGAGGGCAAAATTGCCCTGAATTGAGATGTTTGACGTGAAAATTTCCAATGAATACATTCAACATTTTTGAAATTATTTATTTTGGGGCTTTCTCCAGTTGCACCCAGGGGGCCTGCCCTTCTTTGCGATGCATGGGCTTCTCACTGTGGTGGCTTCTCGTTGCAGAGCACAAGCCTTGAGGCATGCAGGCTTCATAGCTGGGGCGCACAGTCTCAGCAGTTGTGGTGCATCGGCTTAGTTGCTCCAAGGCATGTGGGATTTTCCTAGACAGGGATCAAACCCGCATAGTGCGGGAGCGGAATTGGGATTGAACTCTCACGCCCCCTGTACTGTGCCACCAGGGAAGTCCAACTTTTTTTTTTTTACCTTATGCCATGTGGGATCTTCGTTCTTCTACCAGAGATCAACCCACACCCCTTGCATTTTGGAAGTCGGCCTTAATCACTGGACTCCAACAGAGCTCCCAAACAAATCAAAATACATTTTAAATGTTTTGACATTTTTAACTGATTGTTGGAACTTTATTCTGACACCTTCATTTTCCAAATGTTTTCTGCAAGCTTGCATGAGTTCCCACCTATGTTTTTGTGGCGATTTTTTTTTTTGCCTTCTTTAACCTTAGACACAGTGTCTAACAAGGAAGAATGAATTTTCAAAATTCAATTAAACAACAATTAGCCTTTCTGCCATTTAATCCTAGACATTTTTTCTATAACACTGGGCTTATCAGTTAATTGTGTTGCCTCAAAAATGTCATAAACTGTAAAACATACCTCTAATCCTTCAGCCCACTGATTTCAGGAGTGTTTATAACTTCCAATCCATTTATAATACAAGAAATTTAGGCACCTGACTCACAACAACTTCTTTGCAAGGACAACTAGAAAAAAAAAATGACATCAAATCCTTACACTGTTCAAGAGAATTAAAATAGAAACCACAGACTGGGAGAAAAAAGATACGTCCAATAAAAGACTGCTATTCAAAATATACAAAGAACTCTTAAAACTTAACAATAGGAAAATAAGAAATTCGATTTTTAAATGGGCCAAAGATCTTGATAAACACCTCCTCAAAGAAGATACACAAATGGCAAATAAATACATGAAAATATGTGCCCCAAACATATGTCATTAGGGAAATGTGAATTAAAACGNTACAAAGAACTCTTAAAACTTAACAATAGGAAAATAAGAAATTCGATTTTAAAATGGGCCAAAGATCTTGATAAACACCTCCTCAAAGAAGATACACAAATGGCAAATAAATACATGAAAATATGTGCCCCAAACATATGTCATTAGGGAAATGTGAATTAAAACGAGATATCACTACAGTCCATGCGGTAGCAAAGAGTCGGATGCAACTGAGCGACTCACACACACACACACACCACTATATACCTATTCAAATGGTCAAAATCAAGAAGACAAAAGCAAATGTTGGTGAGAATGTAGAGCAAGAGGAACTCTGCTTTGTTGCCGGTGGCAATGCAAAATGGGACAGCCACTTTGGAGACAGTTGGGCAGTTTCTTTCAAAAATAAACATTCTCTTACCATATAATCCAGCAGTCACACTCCTCAATATTGACCCAAAGGAGCTGAACACTTTGTGCATACAAAAACCTGCATACAAATGTTTATAGCTGCTTCATTCATAATTGCTGAAACTTGGAAGCAACCAAAATGTCCTTCAGTAGACAGATGGATATAAACTATGGTTCGTTCCAGGCAATGGAATATTATTTGGCACTAAAATAAATGAGCTATCAAGGCATAGAGGAAACTTCAACGCATATTGCTAAGTGAAGGAAGTCAATCTGAAAAGGCCAAATGATACTGTTCTCTTTATTTCTCAACTTCTATTAAAAACACCTGGGGAGACGGCACTATAAATCCTTTCAGCTCTTCATGTGGGGAAAATACTATCCAGCCTTGTATAGCTCTTTTACTTTTTACTTATTTTTACTTGTGGTTAAGTATACATAACATAAAAGTTACCATCTTAACCATTTTAAAATTTACAATTTGGCAGCATTAAGCACATTTATATTGTTATGCAAACATTACCACTATCCATCTCCAGAGCTCTTTTCTTCTTGCAGAACTGAACGTCTGCATCCATTACATAGTAGCTCCCCACTCCCTCCACCTCTGAGCTTCCTGATAACTTCTATTCTTTCTGTCATTATGAGTTTGCCTGCTCTAGATACCTCAAATAAGTGAAATCATGCATTATGTATCCTTTTGCTCTGGTTTATTTCACTTAGCATATTGTCTTCAAGGCTCATACATGTCATAGTATGTGTCAGTATTTCATTCCCTTTTATGGCTGAATAATATTCCATTGTATGGATATACCACATTTTGTTCATCCATTCATCTGTTGATGGACACTTGAATTATTTCCCAGTTTTTGGCTATTATGAATAATACTGCTATGAACACTGATGTACACGTATCTCTTTGAGTCCCTGCTTTCAGTTCTATACCTAGGAGTGGAACTGCTGGATCATACAGTAATTCTATACTGTTTGAAAAAGTGACAAACTGTTTTCCACAGGAGTTTCACCATTTTACATTTCCACTTACAAGGCAGCAGGGCTCCAGTTTCTGCATGTCTTCATCAATGCTTGTTATTTTCTGTGCTTTTTTTTTTTTTTTTGGTAAATAAAAACCACTCCTAGGGGATTCCCTAGCAGTACAGTGGTTAGGACTTTGTGCTCTCACTGACAAGAGCCCAGTTTTAATCCCTGGTTGGGGAACGAAGATCCCATAAGTCTCGTGGTGCAGCCAAAATAAAAGGAGATGGGGAATATAAACCTGCCTTAGGAGTGAGCAGTACCATCTGATACGTATTTACTAAGGAGAAATAAAAGCATGCCCACAAAAATATTTTAAAATAATAATTATAACCACTCTGAGTGGGCATGAAGTGATTATTTAGATTTACTTTTTTTTAAAATTTCTTTGTTTTGCAATAGAAGATTTTCATATGAAATGCAGGCATCTCTGCTGATCACATTCATTCCACACTGTCTAATGAATCCTGTATTTCATTTCTAATAACCTTTAGGCTCTTTCCTTGGAGACTACTGGGCTTCCCTTGTGGCTCAGCTGGTAAAGCATCTGCCCACAATGCTGGAGACCTGGGTTCAATCCCTAGGTTGGGAAGATTCCCAGGAGAAGGGAAAGGCTACATACTCCAGTATCCTGGCCTAGAGGATTCCATGGACGGTATAGTCGGATACGACTGAACGACTTTCACTTTCACTTTGAAGACTACTACCTACTTCCACCCGTGGCTCCCTCATCTCTAAAGTAGCTGAGGCACCTTTGCTTACTCTGTATTTGCCGCACCAGAGCAGTAGCGCCATCTAGTGGTCCAGAGAGGTAGTTGCAGGAGCAGCTCCCAATATTTCACTAAGACTTTACTATTATACATCTGGTGATGCCCATCTGGTATTAGCATGAAAAGCGAAATCCGATTCGAAAAATGGTGACTTTTACAAAAATTATATAGATGGGCTTCTCCTTAAATGACAAAGCCTTCTCCAGTGTCCTTTTAATTACACCCCTTCCTAAAATAGGAACAATAGGAATGCAGCTGATATTTTAAATGCAACTGGCTTGTTGAAAAATCCGTCCAAAAAAGAAATAATTTTATTTTTTTTCAATCTCTTCTATCAAACATCTTCTATCGAATCTCCCTTTTCAACCTTTTAAATACACCTCTTGGAAACAGTCTAACTTTCAGGCTTCTTCAAGTTTTCACAGTTTCTGACACCTCACCCTTCTCCTCCCTAGAATAGGNTCTGATATTTTAAATGCAACTGGCTTGTTGAAAAATCCGTCCAAAAAAGAAATAATTTTATTTTTTTTTCAATCTCTTCTATCAAACATCTTCTATCGAATCTCCCTTTTCAACCTTTTAAATACATCTCTTGGAAACAGTCTAACTTTCAGGCTTCTTCAAGTTTTCACAGTTTCTGACACCTCACCCTTCTCCTCCCTAGAATAGGAGCTTTGGAGTGGGGTGGGGGAGTGGTCTTGTCTTTATGCAGTTCCCTCCCCTCCTTCTTTCTTTAACACTTCTCTGATGTTTAAAACAGAGACTAGAAATTATGGGGAAGGCCCCACCCTACACAATTTTCTAACATAAGAAATGTGTCCCTTTTTCAACTACTCACCCCCTCAGCTCACACCCCTAAGTTCTAAGATATCTACTAATTTCATTTGTGCCCTACCCAACATCAAGAAAGAGTTCAGACTGCTTCATTTATTTTATTATTATTATTTTGGCCATACCACGTGGCTTGTGGGATCTTAGTTCCCTGACCAGGGATTAAACCCAGGCCCTCAGCTGTGAAAGCACAGGGTTCTAGCCACTTGACCGCCAGAGAACTCCCAGGCTGCTTCATTTAGACCCTCTCTCTGCCTCTCCACCTTCACACCCAAGCCATCTTCCTCCCACTTTCCTCCCTTTCCCTAGAGATCACAGGAATAAGAATGAGAAATAAGTATCACTCTTAGAAAATGAGATGTTATCATTAGACAGGACTATCAACCTGAAAAACCCAAGAGGCTGAACTAAGAAACTATTAGAGCCAACAAGAATTCTAAAAAATAGCCCACTATAAGATGAATGTCCAGAAAATCAATAGCTTTCCATTATACCAGCAGCAACCATTGAGCTAAGGTTAAGAAAAAAAAAAATTCTATTCCAGTAACAACAAAATATCAAGTTCCTAGAAATAAACTCAGTAAGACCAGAGGCCACATAAAGAAAACTACAAAGCTTGACTACAGACATAACAACAAGATCTGAGAAAAAAAAAAAAAGAAGAGGCATAGCTTGTTCCTAATTAGGAAGCATCAACATTGTAAGAATTTCTTTTCTTC
Organism: Raphicerus campestris; assembly: GCA_006410735.1. NCBI lineage: Eukaryota > Metazoa > Chordata > Mammalia > Artiodactyla > Bovidae > Raphicerus > Raphicerus campestris. Next base: position 1,680,646 of record SJYW01014033.1, read on the forward strand.
TCAAATTAACATAAACATAAAACAGGATAAATAAGTTACAGCCCATCCAAACAATGGAATCCTACCCAGCAATAAGAATGAAAGAACTATTGATATACGGAACGACCCGGAAAACCCCAAAATCGTTAGGCTGAGTAAAGGAAACCAGACACAAAAGAGTACATACTGTATGATTACATTTATGTAAAATTCTAGAAAGGGGAAAAAATGATAGCAGATGGAATTGGTAGTGGAAGTGAGGATTAAATGTGAAAAGGGCATGAGGGATTTTTCCAAGGCTGTTGAGAATGTTCTATATCTTGATTGCACTGATGGTTATATGGTGTATACATCTGTCAAAATTCATCTAAATGTATCCCTAAAATAGTACATTTATTGTATATGAATGGTACCCCAGTAAAGCTGAAAAAATTAAATGCAATTCCATCTAAAATGCAACTCAAAAAAAAAAAAACAACTTTAGGGTTTGAGGGAAAGGGGGGCAGAGGCACTGAAAATAAAATTGTGGGGAAGAACAAATGGATGAGGCCAACTAAGACAAAAAAGGCATGAATGCAGAGAGTCCTTCAGCAAGTTCACTGACCATCCTGGTCACTCTAGGAACAAGATGCCTTCAGCTCCTCCGTAGTCCCCTCCATCACTAAGAAAGTTTCCCCCATGGGAAGGAGAAGGAACAGTCTCACCCCCTTGCCTTATCTCCACCCTATACAGCCTAGCATCAGGCTGCAGATGGCAAAGGAGTTTGGTTCCTTTTTACAGAAGAGGAGGACCTCAGTTGTTTACTTCTCTTTGGAATGTGGGGTCCATGAAGCTATTTTCATTCTCAGCTTTGAATCCTGGATGCCCTTTCCAGAGTTGTCCTATTACCAAAAGGCCAACAAGAGATTTAAATTCCTTTAGGATCCCCCCTTTATCACAGAGGGCTCCAAGAATATATAATTTCATGGCATAAAAAACAGAGCCACCTGTAAACCAAAATATATTGTAGGGTTTTAAAAGGAGAAATGTGCAAACATCAGATGGTAGATTCCACCACACACTAAGCAAGAGAGAAGAGAATAGGCATGAATTGGTTTTGCAAACTTCAAGGTTGGCTGTTATTTTAGGATGAAGCACTTGAGAAGGGAGAATGACGGATTGATGCATCAGGATCCTTTGTGTTGGCTGTAGACAAAAGTATGACAATGTTTTAATATAACTAGTTTTTTGGGGCATGAAAATTTTCCATGACCATTAAGACATTTCTCTTTCAATTGGTGTCCTTGGGGGTTTATTTTTAGAAATGAAATTTCTTGTTAAGGAGTGATGTGGTTTGAAGATGATCACTCTTCCAAGCTAGTTTTCTCTCCACTCTCTGTTAGAAGGGTCAAAAAAAAAAAAAAAACTGGGGGGTGGGGAGGCTTTCTAGTCTTCAGGAGCATGATTTCTAGCTCACTTTTCTTTGCCGAGTAACAAAAAGGTAATATACCTAAGATCCTCTGCCAGTTTTTCACTCTGTGTCGCTAAGATTCTGAAAAGATTAAGAAATCATTAAGATCTGAGATCTATTGGAAATATTCGTGGCAGCCAATCAATGACAAAAATTGGGGCCTATGTCTCCATGGTAACTGGTGGAGATAGTTTTCTATTTTCTGAACCACTGGAGTATCTCTTTATTCACTGTTGGTCGATAAAATGAGAACAACCCTATAAGGTGCTCTCTACACCTGTTGCAAACTAAATGGACCATATCACTCAGGTCCGTCTATATCAGTTATCTAGCGCGTTACCACAAACGTAGCGGTTTATCATCTCACAGTTTATAAGTCAGGAGTCCAGGCACACTGAGACAGAACCTCTGCAACGATGCAGTCGAGGCTTCAGTC
>SJYW01014033.1:1682894-1703568 GCA_006410735.1 Raphicerus campestris
CACATTAATATTAGGTTAATGTTAAGACTTCTCAAGTTTTCCACAAACTTTAGATCGAGGTTATTTTATATAGTAACTGTTTATATCCCCTTCTATGTCTTTTTTTTTTTTGCCTGTGACGACATAGCATGTGGGATATTAGTTCCCTGACCAGGGATTAAACCCAGGCCCTCAGCTGTGAAAGCACAGGGTTCTAGCCACTTGACCGCCAGAGAACTCCCAGGCTGCTTCATTTAGACCCTCTCTCTGCCTCTCCACCTTCACACCCAAGCCATCTTCCTCCCACTTTCCTCCCTTTCCCTAGAGATCACAGGAATAAGAATGAGAAATAAGTATCACTCTTAGAAAATGAGATGTTATCATTAGACAGGACTATCAACCTGAAAAAAACCAAGAGGCTGAACTAAGAAACTATTAGAGCCAACAAGAATTCTAAAAAATAGCCCACTATAAGATGAATGTTCAGAAAATCAATAGCTTTCCATTATACCAGCAGCAACCATTGAGCTAAGGTTAAGAAAAAAAAAAATTCTATTCCAGTAACAACAAAATATCAAGTTCCTAGAAATAAACTCAGTAAGACCAGAGGCCACATAAAGAAAACTACAAAGCTTGACTACAGACATAACAACAAGATCTGAGAAAAAAAAAAGAAGAGGCATAGCTTGTTCCTAATTAGGAAGCATCAACATTGTAAGAATTTCTTTTCTTCTCAAATTAACATAAACATAAAACAGGATAAATAAGTTACAGCCTATCCAAACAATGGAATCCTACCCAGCAATAAGAATGAAAGAACTATTGATATACGTAACGACCCGGAAAACCCCAAAATCATTAGGCTGAGTAAAGGAAACCAGACACAAAAGAGTACATACTGTATGATTACATTTATGTAAAATTCTAGAAAGGGGAAAAAATGATAGCAGATGGAATTGGTAGTGGAAGTGAGGATTAAATGTGAAAAGGGCATGAGGGATTTTTCCAAGGCTGTTGAGAATGTTCTATATCTTGATTGCACTGATGGTTATATGGTGTATACATCTGTCAAAATTCATCTAAATGTATCCCTAAAATAGTACATTTATTGTATATGAATGGTACCCCAGTAAAGCTGAAAAAATTAAATGCAATTCCATCTAAAATGCAACTCAAAAAAAAAAAAACAACTTTAGGGTTTGAGGGAAAGGGGGGCAGAGGCACTGAAAATAAAATTGTGGGGAAGAACAAATGGATGAGGCCAACTAAGACAAAAAAGGCATGAATGCAGAGAGTCCTTCAGCAAGTTCACTGACCATCCTGGTCACTCTAGGAACAAGATGCCTTCAGCTCCTCCGTAGTCCCCTCCATCACTAAGAAAGTTTCCCCCATGGGAAGGAGAAGGAACAGTCTCACCCCCTTGCCTTATCTCCACCCTATACAGCCTAGCATCAGGCTGCAGATGGCAAAGGAGTTTGGTTCCTTTTTACAGAAGAGGAGGACCTCAGTTGTTTACTTCTCTTTGGAATGTGGGGTCCATGAAGCTATTTTCATTCTCAGCTTTGAATCCTGGATGCCCTTTCCAGAGTTGTCCTATTACCAAAAGGCCAACAAGAGATTTAAATTCCTTTAGGATCCCCCCTTTATCACAGAGGGCTCCAAGAATATATAATTTCATGGCATGAAAAACAGAGCCACCTGTAAACCAAAATACATTGCAGGGTTTTAAAAGGAGAAATGTGCAAACATCAGATGGTAGATTCCACCACACACTAAGCAAGAGAGAAGAGAATAGGCATGAATTGGTTTTGCAAACTTCAAGGTTGGCTGTTATTTAGGATGAAGCACTTGAGAAGGGAGAATGACGGATTGATGCATCAGGATCCTTTGTGTTGGCTGTAGACAAAAGTATGACAATGTTTTAATATAACTAGTTTTTTGGGGCATGAAAATTTTCCATGACCATTAAGACATTTCTCTTTCAATTGGTGTCCTTGGGGGTTTATTTTTAGAAATGAAATTTCTTGTTAAGGAGTGATGTGGTTTGAAGATGATCACTCTTCCAAGCTAGTTTTCTCTCCACTCTCTGTTAGAAGGGTCAAAAAAAAAACAAAACTGGGGGGTGGGGAGGCTTTCTAGTCTTCAGGAGCATGATTTCTAGCTCACTTTTCTTTGCCGAGTAACAAAAAGGTAATATACCTAAGATCCTCTGCCAGTTTTTCACTCTGTGTCGCTAAGATTCTGAAAAGATTAAGAAATCATTAAGATCTGAGATCTATTGGAAATATTCGTGGCAGCCAATCAATGACAAAAATTGGGGCCTATCTCTCCATGGTAACTGGTGGAGATAGTTTTCTATTTTCTGAACCACTGGAGTATCTCTTTATTCACTGTTGGTCGATAAAATGAGAACAACCCTATAAGGTGCTCTCTACACCTGTTGCAAACTAAATGGACCATATCACTCAGGTCCGTCTATATCAGTTATCTAGCGCGTTACCACAAACGTAGCGGTTTATCATCTCACAGTTTATAAGTCAGGAGTCCAGGCACACTGAGACAGAACCTCTGCAACGATGCAGTCGAGGCTTCAGTCATATTCAGTGGCATCATATCAAGCTTTGACTGGGGAAGGGTTTGTGTTTAACTACATGTGGTTGCTGACAGCATTTGGTTCCTTGAAAGCTATCGCTATAATTTCCTGCTGGCTGTCACTGAAGCTCACCCTGTTTCTTGTCATGTGGTCTTGTTCATAGAGAAGCTCACCAAGCTTACTTCCTCAAAGCTAGTACAGAAGAGAGTCTTGCTTCAAAACAGACCTTACAGGCTAACAGAATTTAATCACAGGTGTGACAGCCCATCCCTTTTCTATTAATTAATTAGTTAAGTTTTTAAGGTTTTGGTTGCACTGGGTCTTTGCTGCTGAGCACCGGCTTTCTTCAGTTGCAAAGAACAGGGGCAACACTCTAGTGCAACGCTGGGGCTTCTCACTGAGGCGGCTTCTCTTGCTGTGGGGCACATGGGCCCCAGCAGTTGCAGCACTCAGGCTCAGTAGTGTGGCTCATGGGTCCTAGAGCACTAGGACTTCAATAGTTGTGGCTCATGGGCTTAGTTGCTCCATGGCATGTGGAATCTTCCAGAACAAGTGATGGAACCTGTGTCCCCCTGGGTTGGCAGGCAGATTCTTATTCCACTGTACCACCGGGGAAGCCCTGCCCATCACTTTTGTCATATTCAAGTCACAGGTCTCATCCACATTCAAAGAGGGGGTCACACTGGGACAAGAACACCAGGAAACCTAGGTGTTGGGAGTGGCCTTAGAGTCTGCCCTCCACATTGTCCAGACTGGCTGCCAGTATCACCTTAATTTAAGTGAGGATGACTTGGATTAAACGGGGATTATTCCATCCCCAATGACTGACAGATGGACCACCCTCTGCCATAACTCTTTCAAGAATAGCATCCACCACACAAGGAAGGGCAATCTCGGGTGATTCTCTCATATTCTTACCCACGCCGTCTTTGTCCTTCTCTTGTCTAGCTCCCCTCCAAATACTGAGAGCCCACACTGCTCCTCTCTTGGAGGGCACAGCTTGGATTCCTGCCCCACCCTGCAGCGGGGACTTGCTTGTCTCTGAGAATGTAACCATGTGAATATGGAGGTCTCCACCGACACCGCTGTCATCAGCACAGTTGCTCAGTGCCAGGCAGAGCAGAGTGTTAGCCGTGAAAGGTGATGCAAAGGGTAGGAGGCATGACCTCAAGACGGTCACAACCCAGACGACCACTGTTCTACAGTCTCACCCAAAGAGTGTAAGAAAAGGGTTTTAGTGCGCCACTCCTGTCCACTGTGTTTGAATTTTTAAATAATGAGCAGGCAGTATTTGTGTAATCAACAGCAAAAAATATATAAATTGTCTCCAACTCAGAGCATAGCTAGGAGTTGAGAGTCAGCTCCTCTTACCCTACCTCTGCAAACAGAGTTGCAAGTACCCTTTGTGAACCCCACCACTCTCTCACATATCTTCTCAAGCAGACGCTGTAGACAAAAATGATCTAAGCCTTCCTCCGGAGGTGGGTCTGTATATGCCATCAGTCAATCAGTTTATCCCATACCTTTCCGCTACAGTGACTGGTAGGGGCAACCCAACCAAAGCCAAGAGACATAAGGAGAGGTTTACTGTGATCTCTGGCATAGAAAAAGCCCCATCTTTAGGGAGCTTCCAGGAATCTCTTCCCTCATACCAGTGCTAGTCAAAAGGAATATAAGGTAAGTTTTACATATGATTTTTTTTTCTCCAAGCCCTTTAATAACACTTAAACAGTTGAGGCACAAGCAATAATAAAACTCCATATTTTGTGTTACAAGAAAGAAAATTTTGTATGTCTGCATGATAGACCAATTTTCTCAAAAATCTCTTCTGCAGTAAATAAACGAACACTCTGGTCCACAGGTTGATTCAACAAGGTCAGAAAGGCAGACGAGATGATAAACTCCCAAACTTACTGAGAAGTAAGAGGACTCAGATGTTTACTGACTGCCCATCACACACTGCATCGGGTTTTGCACACTTTACCTAAGTAAGATGTGAACCTAAATTCCATTTATCTATTAACAGAACAGCCCTGATACCGCCAGGTAAGGCCACATTTTAAATGCACTTCAAGGACAAATAACTCTTAATGTTCTAGTAGCTATATATTTTGTTTTTTAATTTTCTTTTTTAAAGTTTGTCTTTATTTTATTTTTTGGCCATGTTGTGCAACATGTGGGATCTTAGTTCCCCAACCGAGTATTGAACTCCAGCCCCCTGCATTGAGAGCACAGAGTCTTGGCCACTGGACCACCAGAGACGTCCCTAAATTTATTCTTATTTATTTGTTACTTTTGGCCTAACCACACAGCTTACAGGATCTCTCAGTTCCCAGACCAGGGATTGAACCCAGGCCATGACAGTGAAAGTCCAGAATTCTAATCACTAGACTACCAAGGGACTCCCCTGGGTATGTTATTCACTCAGTCCTGTTTGTCCGTTTGCTACACCATGGACTGTAGCCCACCAGGCTCCTCTGTCCATGGAATTCTCCCGGCAAGACTACTGGAGTGGGTTGCCATTCCCTTCTCCAGGGAATCTTCCCAACCCAAGGATTGAACCCAAGTCTCCTGCACTGCAGGCAGATTCCTCATCACCTGAGCCACCAGGGAAGCCTAGTAGCCAAATTTTTAAAAGAAAAAATGAAATTAGTTTTAATGATACATTTCCATTTAACTCAGCATATCATAAATGTTATCATTTCAAGATTAAAATTGTTATTTTACTTTTTTTCATTCTAGAGCTTTAACACTGGGTGTTTACACTTACAGAGTGTGTTGATTCAGACTAGGCACCATTCTCAAGAGCCACAAAGGCCTAGTGGCTACTGTCTTGGACAGTGCAGTCCTGGACAGGACAATATAAGGATGTGAAGCTGGATCTGTACCTGTCTTGACATCACAAGTATGTGCGGAAAGGGGAGCTTGTGCTAAAACTGATTGCATTTAGGGAAGTGAATTGGAAATTAACTGGGACCTTGGTGATTGATATCATTTGAGTCACCAGTGGAAGCTTCACTTAAAATGAGCATTACCTCAGGACATTTCAGTTTTGTGAGTCTATAAGTTTCCTTTAGTATTGAAACTAATTCAAGTTGAAATTTCTGTCATTTCCTATCAAATGAATCTCAACAGAGGGTAATTAATAAAATCAAGCAATCTATATCATGCCGGCACTAGGAGCATGGACAGTAAGCATAAGGATTTCGGAAGTTCCTCCCTAGACGGCAACTTGACAATAGCAGGGTTTCTCAGCCTTGACATTTTGATCTGTGGGGTAGATTGTTTGTTGTTGTTGTTGCTGTTTATTTATTCAGCTGCACTAGCACTCAGGATCCTCAATTACAGAATGCCAGGTCTCTAGTTACGGCATGTGGAATCTAGTTCCCTAGCCAGGGATCAAACCCAGGCCCCTTACATTGGGAATGCAGTCTTAGCCACTGGACCAGCAGAGAAGTCCCAGGATGATTCTTTATTGTGATGATCTGTCTCGTGCATTATAGGATGCTTACCCACTAGATGCCAGTAGCACCATTTACCTCCAGTTGTGACAAATGGAAATATCTCTGGATATGGCCAAATGTCCCCAGTTGAGAGCTACTGAATTAGGGAGGGGATTTGCAATAAATCTGAAAGAAGAGGTGGGAGGTATTTATGTGGGGAAAGCATTTCCGTTGGAGGTAATGACATGAATAAAGGAACCAGGGAGAGAAAAAACAAAAGGCTCAAGAAGAAATCAATCAAGTCGTCACTGTTGAGTCCCAGCTGTGGCTGCCAACAATCAAAGCATTCAACTTTATCTGGAAAGTCATTTTTTAAAAAATTATATCAGACATTATTAGTAGAAGCCTAAATCAGCACAAACCTTTTTGGAGGGCAATTTGGCAATAAAAATGAAAAATGTTTTTACCCTTTGTCCCAGTAATTCTTCCTCTAGGAATTTACAGGAAAAAAAAAAAAAGAAAAAACTTTACCTATCAGAAAATAATAAAAAAAAAATAATAACTGAAAAAGACAAATGATCATTAATTGGGACATGACTAAGTTAATTATGGTAAAGCCACACAACTGAATACCACACATCCATTAAAAAAATTTGATTCTGTGTGCACGAAGAACAATGTTCACGTTATCTTGTTAGATTAAAAACAAAGATTAAAACCAGGATGTACAACATAATCCCATACAAATATAATAAGAATATCTGAGATGCTTGGAAAAAATAAAGTATACATAAAACTTTTTTGAGAGAAAATATTTTTTTAAATTTTTGTAGCATAATTGCTTTACAATGTTGGGTTAGTTTCTGCTGTACGAATCGGCCGTATGTACACACATATCCCCTCCATCTTGGACCTCCCTCCCACTCCAATCCCCATCCCACCCATCTAGGTCATCACAGGGCAACAAGCTGAGCTATACAGTTATCTTGGGGAGAATGCATGATTGAGAGGGGAAAGAAAAAGCAGTTACACTTTATTGTTAGAAAAAAATTCAACCAAATAAATGTGAAGATCTAATTAGTTGGTTTTAACAACTCAGGAAATCAGGCAGCATGCCATCTGGCAACTAGAAGGGCACTCCTAGAAACTGTAGAAAATGGGAGGATTTTAGTAGGAAGAAGGAGGAGGAAGGGAACGATTAGCAGGAAAAAATAAAGAATCACTGTATTTTCAGACTAGTATGTCTTTTTGTCAGGACATCATGCAGGTTACCTTCTCATCCTCTGGGGTGGGGAGTGGCCTTAGTGGGGAATGGAGAGGATCCACATAACAGATTACCTCCTTGGTGCTAATTAGAAAATCCCCAACTGGTTAACTAAGGTTGCCCTTCTAGGGCTTCCCTGGTGGCTCAGTGGTAAAGAATCCACCTGCCAATACAGGAGACATGGGTTCAACCCATGGTCCTGGAAGATCCCACACACCTTGGGGAACTAAGCCTGTGTACCACATCTACCGAGTGTGTGCTCTAGAGCCCTCGAGCCCCAAGTGCTGAGCCCACAGGCCATAATTAGTGAAGCTGTCGCACCCTAGAGCCTGTGCTCTGCAATGAGAGAAGCCACTACAGCAAGAGGCCTGAGCACGGCAGCTGGAGGATGGCCCCCACTTGCCGCAACTAGAGAAAAACCCAAGCAGCAGTGAAGACCCAGCACGCCAAAAATAAATAAATAAATGCATTTATTTTAAAAAATTTTAAAAGACTGCATTTCTAGGGAACTCCCTGGCAGTCCAAGGGTTAGAACTCAGCACTTCTAGTACTTTGGGCTCTGGTTCAATCCTTGGCCCGGGGAAATAAAAGCCCACAAAGCACTTCCCAGGTGGCTCAGCAGTAAAGAATCTGCCGGCTAAGCGGAAGACCCGGGTTGGATCCCTGGGTCAGGAAGATCCCCTGAAGGAGGAAATGGCAACCCACTGTAGTGTTCTTGCCTGGAGAATCTCATGAATAGAGGAACCTGGCGGGCTACAGTCCATGGGGTCAGAAAGGGTCAGAGACAACTTGGCGACTACACAGCAGCAGCAGAAGAAAGTTGCAGGACACGACAAAAAGACTGCATTTNTCACAGGATTGTTGTAGGGAGAAGGCAAAATGCTAGGCAAACACAGCATAGTGCCTGGTACATTTAAAATGTTCTATATGTATTAGTGAAGCACAAGCTGGAATCAAGATTGCCTGGAGAAATCGCAATAACCTCAGATATGCAGATGACCCTACCCTTATGGCGGAAAGCAAAGAAGAACTAATGAGCCTTTTGAAAGTAAAAGAGGAGAGTGAAAAAGTTGGCTTAAAACTCAACATTCAGAAAACTAAGATCATGCCATCTGGTCCCATCACTTCATGGCAAATAGATGGGGAAACAGTGGAAACAGTGACAGGCTTTATTTTGGGGGGGCTCCAAAATCACTGCAGATGGTGACTGCAGCCAGGAAATTAAAAGACGCTTGCTCCTCGGAAGAAAAGCTATGACCAACCTAGACAGCATATTAAAAACCAGAGACATTATTTTGCCAACAAAAGTCCGTCTAGTCAAAGCNCAGGCTTTATTTTTGGGGGGCTCCAAAATCACTGCAGATGGTGACTGCAGCCAGGAAATTAAAAGACGCTTGCTCCTCGGAAGAAAAGCTATGACCAACCTAGACAGCATATTAAAAACCAGAGACATTATTTTGCCAACAAAAGTCCGTCTAGTCAAAGCTATGGTTTTTCCAGTAGTCATGTATGGATGCAGAGAAGGCAATGGCACCCCACTGCAATACTCTTGCCTGGAAAATCCCATGGATGGAGGAGCCTGGTAGGCTGCAGTCCATGTGGTTGCGAAGAGTCAGACATGACTGAGCAATTTCACTTTCACTTTTCACTTTCATGCATTGGAGAAGGAAATGGCAACACACTCCAGCGTTCTTGCCTGGAGAATCCCAGGGATGGGGGAGCCTGGTGGGCTGATGTCTATGGGGTCGCACAGAGTCAGACACGACTGAAGCAACTTAGCAGCAGCAGCAGCATGTATGGATGTGAGAGTTGGACTATAAAGAAGGCTGAGCACTGAAGAATTGATGCCTTTGAACTGTGGTGTTGGAGAAGACTCTTGAGAATCCCTTGGGTTACAAGGAAATCCAACCAGTCCATCCTAAAGGAAATCAGTCCTGAATATTCATTGGAAAGACTGATGCTGAAGCTGAAGCTCCAATACTTTGGCCACCTGATGCAGAGCTGACTCACTGGAAAAGACCCTGATGCTGGGAAGGATTGAAGGCAGGAGGAGAAGGGGATGACAGAAGATGAGATGGTTGGATGACATCACGGACTCAATGGACATGAGTTTGAGTGAACTTTGGGAGTTGGTGATACACAGGGAAGCCTGGCGTGCTGCAGTCCATGGGGTCGCAGAGTCGGACATGACTGAGCAACTGAACTGACATGTATTAGTAGGGCTTCCCTGGTAGCTCAGTGGTAAAGAACCTGCCTGCCAAAGCAGGAGACACAGGTGATGTAGGAGACATGGATTTGATCCCTGGGTCAGGAAGATCACCTTTAGAAAGGAACACCAATCCACTCCCGTGTTCCTGCCTGGACAATTCCATGGTCAGAGGAGCCTGGCAGGCTAGAGTCCATAGAGTAGCGAAAGAGTCAGACATGACTTCAAGACTAAACAACAGCAACAACAAATATGCATTAGCAGCTGTTGTTTTCCAAGTATAAACCCAATGGCCAATCTTCTTTAAGCTTAAGTGACATCAGAGATGCTGTCTTTCTACATATTGTTGGGACTGGCAAGCAATACTGCTATATCCTGTCAGTATATGTGTAGCTGCAAGGGGGATTCGGCTGCTCGCTGCTCAAAAGTCAGTAAAGAGGAAAGGTTGGAAAGGAAAATTTGCTTTATTTGGGGTGCTGGCAACCAGGGAGTGGGGTGGATGGGAGGGAGGGGGAGGGAAGAGGGCAGATGCCTGTATAAGGTCTGACTCCCCGCCTCCACTGACAACTGGTGGGCAAGAGATTTTAGAGACTGAAGGAGGAGGTGACATATAGATACAGTACAGTGAGCCCAGAGAGTCAACTTGACATTGGTCATCAGTGGTCTGACCACTATCGTTTTGATTGTTTTAGTTACAGCTCATCTTAGTTCCAATGTTGTTTTGTTCCCATTTCCTTGAGGCCATTTCTCAGAATTGAGGTAGCTTATGTCATGGCTACAATCTGGGTATCATGTAACTTCTGGGTAACTTCTAGATTAAGGGGTTTGGGTATCTATAAGGCAGCTTACAGGATATGGGTGCTTCTCAAGTGGCTCAGTGGCAAAGAATCTGCCTACCTATCCAGGAGACGCAGTTTTGATCCCTGGGTCAGGAAGATCCCTTGGAGAAGGAAATGGCTACTCCGGTGTTCTTGCCTGGGAAATCCCACGAGCAGAGGAGCCTGGTGGGCTGCAAAAGAGTTGGACACAACTTCTCAACTGACCATGCCCACACAGGTTATGGCTCAGAATATGACCTATAGCACTTGAAAAGGAACTAAAGGTCCTTGACTTTGCTTAACAACTACACTTATTATTTGGGCTCCTTTGACTGTTTTTCTTTGCTTCTGCATTTTCTTGCTGCTCTGATTAAACTTATTCTTTGGCTAAAGTTTTCCACAGACAAAAGGCAGGCAGAGGACATGTGTGTTGGGGGCGTGGGGGTGGGCAAGGGCCATAGCGTCCTGCTCCATTTCATGTGGACTGGAGCCTTTTTTTTATAAATTTTTTTTTTGTGGCCCAAAGTTATACTTGAACAGGTTTGGGTTCTGCACATTTTGGCCAAGTCCCAGTGTAAAAGCAGTACTTCTTAAACTTCAATGAGTATCAGTCATGTAGGGGTCTTAAAAACATAGACTCTGAATCAGCGGGTCTGGTCTGAGACCTAAGACTTTGCTTTTCTAAGGAGCTGATGCCAAGTAATGCTGATGCCGCTGGTTCACGGACACATTGTGAATAGCAAGGTTTTAGCAAGGTATGATTAGAGATCATAAAATTCACCTGTTCTGAGTGTACAGTTCAATACTTTTTGGTAAGTTTATCATTCTGTGCCACCATCCTTATAACCCAGTTTAGGAATGTTTTCATCACCCCAACAATAAGTATCACCCCTTTTACAGTTAATCCCCATTCCTCCCCCCAGCCCCAGGCAACTGATCTACTTTCTGGTTTTATAATTTGCCTTTTCTGGATATTTCCTATAAATGAAATGCTGCAGCACATGGTCTTTTGTGTCTGGCTTCATTCAGGGAACATAATGGTTTGGGGTTCACCCAGCTTGCAGCAGGTGTTATTACTCAATTTCTTTGCATTGCTCAGTACTGTGAGCAGGCCATATTTTGCTCATCCATTCACCAGTTTGAGGGTTGCTTCCACCTTTTGGCTGTTGTGAATAATGCTGCTCTAAACATTCGTGTGCAAGCCTCTTTGTGAAAGTATGTTTTCATTTCTCTTGAGTAAATGCCTAGGAGTGAGTTTGCTGGTGAGAAGTAAGGCTTTAGAGCATCATAAGATGTCAGACAGTTCTATGTTAAATAACAGGGCTTTTCTGATATTTGTGACTATTTTTCAGGCCCAGGGAGGTGCTTATAACTCTTGGACTATCTAGTAATCCTATTTTCCTTAAATCAGGGTTTCTCAACCACAGCACCTTTGGGAATTTCCTGGCAGGCCAGTGATTAGGACTCCATGCTTTCACTGCCTGGGTTTGACCCCTAGTCTGAAAACTAAGATGCTGCAAGCCACGTAATCCAGCCAAAAAAAAAAAAACCACACCAAAACCAGAACCTCAGCACTGTTGATATTTTAGGCCAGGTAATTCGTTTTTGGGTTGGAGGGAGGGTGTCCTATGCATTGTGGGATGTTGAACAGCAGCCCTGGTCTCCACTCGCTCAAGGCCACTAGCATGCCCACCACTAGCCCCCAGCTGTGATTGCTAAAGTTGTCTCCAGACATTGCCAAGAGTCCCCTGGGAGGCAATATTGCCCTGGATAAGAATCACTGTATTAGGGTTTACTTAATAAACCCTAATTTACTTACTTTGTTCCAATCGTGCTTCTGATCTAGAGGTATTTAGTGGTCAAGTACATGGTCAATCCTGTCTTCCTTACCCGGAGAAGGTGTGTGGGTCCTGTCTTGGAGCTCTCAGCATTGACATCCTACACGCAGCTTTATTTAATTTGTTCTAAATCAGTAGTTCTCCTGTGGTTCGGTGTGTATGCATTTGTTCTCAAACTGGGCCAAGAGAAGAAATAAAGGATTGCAGATGGCACAGGCTGTAGTCTCTATTTAATTCAGATGAGTCCAGCCTGATGGGACTTATTCCAAAATATGTGCTTGAGGCATACCTAATAGGTATGTAATAGGTATTTTGAGTTATACAGCTCTGCTTATAAGAAACACAAAAGAAAATAGAGTGGATGTTTGTTGTTTTTTTGGCTGCCGGGTATACATTTCTTGCTTCCAAACAGCTTCCTGCTTGCATTTTGAAGAATGAATTCTCCCTGACTATAGGCGCTTGGTGACAGAAAATCCAGGATGCAACTGAGGAAGACAAAGGGTTTCCTGGAGCCTTCCCCCGCCTCCCGACAGATCCTTCCTCTCCAGCTCTGGGAGGGGGAGTGTTTCAGTTTTTCTATTTCTATGAAGCAAACAACTGCAACCCTAGAAGTTTAAAACCACAGTGATTGATAATTTCTCATAATTATTCTGCAAGTTAGTTGCCTGGACAGATCGGCTGGTCTCACCTGGGCTCATCCACGTGGCTACCTGCAGTTAAAAAATTGGCTTGGCTTGCATAGAAGACTCAAGATGGTCTCACTCAATATTTGGTAGTGAGTGCTCCTCCACGTGACCTCTCATCCTCCAGTTGCCGAGCCCTACAACAAGACTCATGTAAGATCTATTTTCCTCTGACCTGAATGGTGTGGTATGAAGATAGGAGATGTACTAAAAGTAGCAGAGTCCAGAACACCCATAGGACTACTGGGGAGACTGGAAATTATAACTGTAGAAGTTAGAATGGAGATGCAGAAAGAAAGACATGACATTCTTGGTGACATTCTGTAAGCCACTGGATCAAGCCCTACCTGAAGCTGAAGACCTACAGATACGTATAGTCGTCAGTTATGTGAGCAAATAGATAATAAATTTTCAGTGTTTTTTAAGCCATCTGGAGTTAGGCTGCAATCAAAAGCATCCTCACCAACAACTATCTCTTATAAGAATAACCTGCTACTTCTTTAGAGGGTAACAGATGGAGGAACTTCAAGCTGCGTGTCACTGAAGAGGACCCAACTCCCAAAGCAAGCTCTACAGGCTCTCTTGGCACTTTAAGGGGTATTCACAAATCCTCCTTGAGCCCCTTCAGTTATAAGATACCATCTGTCGGCATCCTCCAATAGAATCTTTTAGAGTGTCCTATGTAAGCAAGAAAAGCAATTTGCAATTGAATGGAAATTTTCCTTGTGATTTAGTCTTTGAAATTTTTTCCTGTAGTCTAGGTCTCTAAGTGTGAAGAATTTGGCAAGAACAAATGGAGCAAGTGTCTTGGGGCTCATTCTGGGATGTTAAAACTCATATTAAGCTCAGAAGATCATTTATTTTCCACCTCTGGCCATCTCAACCTGCAGGATTCAGAAATAATCTGGTACTTCCGAAAGTGACCAGAGGAACAGCTGAGCCTGTGGGAGCCAAGCAGATAATTCATTTTATTCTCTCACTGCTGCTAACATATGAAAAGGAAGTTTGAGCTCCATTTTCCAGATAAAGCAGATTGAAGCATGTGGAGGTGACTGACTCAGCTATGCCTTAAACAAGCACTGTCAATGGTGCTTACATTTGATGCTGGCAGAGCTCCTAAATATCCTTTGTAAATCACATGGTATCCACCTGCCTGCGTGTGTGTGCTAAGTGCTAAGTCACTCCAGTCGTGTCTGACTCTTGGCAGTCCCATGGACTGTTGCCCACCGGGCTCCTCTGTCCATGGGATTCTCCAGGCAAGAATGCTGGAGTGGGCTGCCATTCCCTTCTCTAGGAGATCTTTCTGACCGAGGTATTGAACCCGCATCTCTTATGTCTCCTGCACTGGCAGGTATGTTCTTTACCATTAGTGCCACTTGAGAAGCCTAGACACCTAAAAACAGAACCAGAATTCTGAGGGAGCAGCTCCCCCAAAAAACATAGAAAAAGAAAAGGCCAGAGGCATTTCAAAATTATAAATCTCGTTTAAATGAGCAGAACATGCATACAGTGACACAGTGCAAGGACCTCATTAGTGACTGACTTTTAAGGAGTTATTAGAATTGTCCAAAAATGAATACTGATCCTTCCACAGTTCCGTGGGTAGAATCAAATGCCATGAGTAAGTATGCAAATTAGCAGATGCCCACATGCCCAGAGTCTAAAGGAAATAAATTAAGAAGTTATCAGAAGAAACACATTCTTCCCCTTTATTAGCATTTGGTTCAGTTTAGTTCAATAAGCATTTATTGAATGCCTACTCCATGCCCAGCGCTGGTCATTTCATTTCCATTCATATGATGGTCAGCTGTCATTTTCTCATTTTCCTCATCAAACGCTTCCAAATAGAACACTGTGTTAGTCTCCTAAGGCTGTGTCGACTAAAAAATATAGACACAACCTGAAAATAGAGAGTTATTTTATTTGGTGTGAATGTTTAGGAGTCCGAGTCTAGGAGAAGGTATCTCAGTAGCTCTGAACTGTTCCAGGAAGTCAGGCTATATATAAGTTTGCAGTAAAGGGAACAGGCACCCTGAACATCAAAGATCAGCTATCCAGTTAAGGAACTGAATAGTTCCTTATGGGACGATGCAAGCCTCTGGGCTCACTGAATTCATTCACTTCACCTCAGCTTTCTGGGGCCAATCCTGTCTCCTTGCTCACCTTGCTTCTTGTATTCCGCCAGCGCCTTAGCAGTCACCGTGGGGGATGGCAGTGTCCACTAGATCGGAGTGTTGGGAGCCCTCATTCATGTTTGGACGCCAGAAATCGCTGATGACTGTGACATTTCTTGTTTATCGATATAGCAGGAGATATTTTCATTTCACAGCTGCCATAACAAAGTACCACAAACTGAAGGGTTTAAGCAATAGAATTTAATTCTGTCACAGTCCTGGAGGCTGCAAGTGTCAAACAGAGGTGTCTGCTGAGCCATCTTCTCTCTGAAGGCTCCAGGAGAAGACTCTTCCTGCCTCTTGCAGCCTATGGTGGTGCCAGACTTTCCTTGGCTTGTGGCCACATCACCCCAATCTCAGCCTCTGTCTTCATGTGGCTTTCTTCTGTGTGTGGGCCTCCCTGTATTTTCTCCTCACCCTATAAAGATGCCAGTCTGTGGATTTAGGGCCCAGCCTAAATCCAGGATGATTCCCTCTTGAGATCCTTAACTAGTTAGATCTGCCAAGGCTAATGTGACCTAAATAAGGTCACATTCTGAGGTTCCAGGTAGGCATGAATTTCGAGGGGCAGGAGTACACCAATTAACCCACTATAAATGCTGTCTCACTAAAGCCTGAGGGAGAAATGCTGATTTCACCANATGTCAGACAGTTCTATGTTAAATAACAGGGCTTTTCTGATATTTGTGACTATTTTTCAGGCCCAGGGAGGTGCTTATAACTCTTGGACTATCTAGTAATCCTATTTTCCTTAAATCAGGGTTTCTCAACCACAGCACCTTTGGGAATTTCCTGGCAGGCCAGTGATTAGGACTCCATGCTTTCACTGCCTGGGTTTGACCCCTAGTCTGAAAACTAAGATGCTGCAAGCCACGTAATCCAGCCAAAAAAAAAAAACCACAGCAAAACCAGAACCTCAGCACTGTTGATATTTTAGGCCAGGTAATTCGTTGTTGGGTTGGAGGGAGGGTGTCCTATGCATTGTGGGATGTTGAACAGCAGCCCTGGTCTCCACTCGCTCAAGGCCACTAGCATGCCCACCACTAGCCCCCAGCTGTGATTGCTAAAGTTGTCTCCAGACATTGCCAAGAGTCCCCTGGGAGGCAATATTGCCCCGGATAAGAATCACTGTATTAGGGTTTACTTAATAAACCCTAATTTACTTACTTTGTTCCAATCGTGCTTCTGATCTAGAGGTATTTAGTGGTCAAGTACATGGTCAATCCTGTCTTCCTTACCCGGAGAAGGTGTGTGGGTCCTGTCTTGGAGCTCTCAGCATTGACATCCTACACGCAGCTTTATTTAATTTGTTCTAAATCAGTAGTTCTCCTGTGGTTCGGTGTGTATGCATTTGTTCTCAAACTGGGCCAAGAGAAGAAATAAAGGATTGCAGATGGCACAGGCTGTAGTCTCTATTTAATTCAGATGAGTCCAGCCTGATGGGACTTATTCCAAAATATGTGCTTGAGGCATACCTAATAGGTATGTAATAGGTATTTTGAGTTATACAGCTCTGCTTATAAGAAACACAAAAGAAAATAGAGTGGATGTTTGTTGTTTTTTGGGCTGCCGGGTATACATTTCTTGCTTCCAAACAGCTTCCTGCTTGCATTTTGAAGAATGAATTCTCCCTGACTATAGGCGCTTGGTGACAGAAAATCCAGGATGCAACTGAGGAAGACAAAGGGTTTCCTGGAGCCTTCCCCCGCCTCCCGACAGATCCTTCCTCTCCAGCTCTGGGAGGGGGAGTGTTTCAGTTTTTCTATTTCTATGAAGCAAACAACTGCAACCCTAGAAGTTTAAAACCACAGTGATTGATAATTTCTCATAATTATTCTGCAAGTTAGTTGCCTGGACAGATCTGCTGGTCTCACCTGGGCTCATCCACGTGGCTACCTGCAGTTAAAAAATTGGCTTGGCTTGCATAGAAGACTCAAGATGGTCTCACTCAATATTTGGTAGTGAGTGCTCCTCCACGTGACCTCTCATCCTCCAGTTGCCGAGCCCTACAACAAGACTCATGTAAGATCTATTTTCCTCTGACCTGAATGGTGTGGTATGAAGATAGGAGATGTACTAAAAGTAGCAGAGTCCAGAACACCCATAGGACTACTGGGGAGACTGGAAATTATAACTGTAGAAGTTAGAATGGAGATGCAGAAAGAAAGACATGACATTCTTGGTGACATTCTGTAAGCCACTGGATCAAGCCCTACCTGAAGCTGAAGACCTACAGATACGTATAGTCGTCAGTTATGTGAGCAAATAGATAATAAATTTTCAGTGTTTTTTAAGCCATCTGGAGTTAGGCTGCAATCAAAAGCATCCTCACCAACAACTATCTCTTATAAGAATAACCTGCTACTTCTTTAGAGGGTAACAGATGGAGGAACTTCAAGCTGCGTGTCACTGAAGAGGACCCAACTCCCAAAGCAAGCTCTACAGGCTCTCTTGGCACTTTAAGGGGTATTCACAAATCCTCCTTGAGCCCCTTCAGTTATAAGATACCATCTGTCGGCATCCTCCAATAGAATCTTTTAGAGTGTCCTATGTAAGCAAGAAAAGCAATTTGCAATTGAATGGAAATTTTCCTTGTGATTTAGTCTTTGAAATTTTTTCCTGTAGTCTAGGTCTCTAAGTGTGAAGAATTTGGCAAGAACAAATGGAGCAAGTGTCTTGGGGCTCATTCTGGGATGTTAAAACTCATATTAAGCTCAGAAGATCATTTATTTTCCACCTCTGGCCATCTCAACCTGCAGGATTCAGAAATAATCTGGTACTTCCGAAAGTGACCAGAGGAACAGCTGAGCCTGTGGGAGCCAAGCAGATAATTCATTTTATTCTCTCACTGCTGCTAACATATGAAAAGGAAGTTTGAGCTCCATTTTCCAGATAAAGCAGATTGAAGCATGTGGAGGTGACTGACTCAGCTATGCCTTAAACAAGCACTGTCAATGGTGCTTACATTTGATGCTGGCAGAGCTCCTAAATATCCTTTGTAAATCACATGGTATCCACCTGCCTGCGTGTGTGTGCTAAGTGCTAAGTCACTCCAGTCGTGTCTGACTCTTGGCAGTCCCATGGACTGTTGCCCACCGGGCTCCTCTGTCCATGGGATTCTCCAGGCAAGAATGCTGGAGTGGGCTGCCATTCCCTTCTGTAGGAGATCTTTCTGACCGAGGTATTGAACCCGCATCTCTTATGTCTCCTGCACTGGCAGGTATGTTCTTTACCATTAGTGCCACTTGAGAAGCCTAGACACCTAAAAATAGAACCAGAATTCTGAGGGAGCAGCTCCCCCAAAAAACATAGAAAAAGAAAAGGCCAGAGGCATTTCAAAATTATAAATCTCGTTTAAATGAGCAGAACATGCATACAGTGACACAGTGCAAGGACCTCATTAGTGACTGACTTTTAAGGAGTTATTAGAATTGTCCAAAAATGAATACTGATCCTTCCACAGTTCCGTGGGTAGAATCAAATGCCATGAGTAAGTATGCAAATTAGCAGATGCCCACATGCCCAGAGTCTAAAGGAAATAAATTAAGAAGTTATCAGAAGAAACACATTCTTCCCCTTTATTAGCATTTGGTTCAGTTTAGTTCAATAAGCATGTATTGAATGCCTACTCCATGCCCAGCGCTGGTCATTTCATTTCCATTCATATGATGGNAGTTATCCGAAGAAACACATTCTTCCCCTTTATTAGCATTTGGTTCAGTTTAGTTCAATAAGCATTTATTGAATGCCTACTCCATGCCCAGCGCTGGTCATTTCATTTCCATTCATATGATGGTCAGCTGTCATTTTCTCATTTTCCTCATCAAACGCTTCCAAATAGAACACTGTGTTAGTCTCCTAAGGCTGTGTCGACTAAAAAATATAGACACAACCTGAAAATAGAGAGTTATTTTATTTGGTGTGAATGTTTAGGAGTCCGAGTCTAGGAGAAGGTATCTCAGTAGCTCTGAACTGTTCCAGGAAGTCAGGCTATATATAAGTTTGCAGTAAAGGGAACAGGCACCCTGAACATCAAAGATCAGCTATCCAGTTAAGGAACTGAATAGTTCCTTATGGGACGATGCAAGCCTCTGGGCTCACTGAATTCATTCACTTCACCTCAGCTTTCTGGGGCCAATCCTGTCTCCTTGCTCACCTTGCTTCTTGTATTCCGCCAGCGCCTTAGCAGTCACCGTGGGGGATGGCAGTGTCCACTAGATCGGAGTGTTGGGAGCCCTCATTCATGTTTGGACGCCAGAAATCGCTGATGACTGTGACATTTCTTGTTTATCGATATAGCAGGAGATATTTTCATTTCACAGCTGCCATAACAAAGTACCACAAACTGAAGGGTTTAAGCAATAGAATTTAATTCTGTCACAGTCCTGGAGGCTGCAAGTGTCAAACAGAGGTGTCTGCTGAGCCATCTTCTCTCTGAAGGCTCCAGGAGAAGACTCTTCCTGCCTCTTGCAGCCTATGGTGGTGCCAGACTTTCCTTGGCTTGTGGCCACATCACCCCAATCTCAGCCTCTGTCTTCATGTGGCTTTCTTCTGTGTGTGGGCCTCCCTGTATTTTCTCCTCACCCTATAAAGATGCCAGTCTGTGGATTTAGGGCCCAGCCTAAATCCAGGATGATTCCCTCTTGAGATCCTTAACTAGTTAGATCTGCCAAGGCTAATGTGACCTAAATAAGGTCACATTCTGAGGTTCCAGGTAGGCATGAATTTCGAGGGGCAGGGGTACACCAATTAACCCACTATAAATGCTGTCTCACTAAAGCCTGAGGGAGAAATGCTGATTTCACCAAAGCTTTTGAAAGGGAGGAGGAGAAGGTTCAGATTACTCATCCTACAGCCGACACCCGTGAAATCCCCTGTTGCAGGTTGAATAGCTGGGAAGCAGACTCAGGTGAAGATTAGCTTGAGGGGTGTTTATTAAGCAGTGCCTCGGAACTTCCCTGTTGGCTCAGATGGTAAACAATCTGCCTGTAATGCAGGAGGTGTGGGTTTGATCCCCAGGTTGGGAAGATCCCCTGGAGAAGGGAAAGGCTAGCTACTTACCTGGAGGATTCCTTGGACAGAAGGGCCTGGTGGGCTACAGTCCATGGTGTCACAGAGTCCAGCTAGATTGAGTGACTAACACTTTCACTTTTGGGATCCTAGTAGGGAAAACCGTTAGACCATTCAGGTATGACCTAAATCAAATCCCTTGTGATTATACAGTGGAAGTGAGAAATAGATTTAAAGGCCTAGATCTGATAGATAGAGTGCCTGATGAACTATGGACTGAGGTTCGTGACATTGTGCAGGAGACAGGGATCAAGACCATCCCCATGGAAAAGAAATGCAAAAAAGCAAAATGGCTGTCTGGAGAGGCCTTACAAATAGCTGTGAAAAGAAGAGAGGTGAAAAGGAAAGATATAAGCATCTGAATGCAGAGTTCCAAAAAATAGCAAGAAGAGATAAGAAAGCCTTCTTCAGCGATCAATGCAAAGAAACAGAGGAAAAGAACAGAATGGGAAAGATTAGAGATCTCTTCAAAAAAATTAGAGATACCAAGGGAACATTTCATGCAAAGATGGTCTCGATAAAGGACAGAAATGGTCTGGACCTAACAGAAGCTGAAGATATTAAGAAGAGGTGGCAAGAATACACAGAAGAACTGTACAAAAAAGA
>SJYW01014033.1:1713116-1730971 GCA_006410735.1 Raphicerus campestris
AAAGTTATGACCAACCTAGATAGCATATTCAAGAGCAGAGACATTACTTTGCTGACTAAGGTCCGTCTAGTCAAGGCTATGGTTTTTCCTGTGGTCATGTATGGATGTGAGAGTTGGACTGTGAAGAAGGCTGAGTGCCGAAGAATTGATGCTTTTGAACTGTGGTGTTGGAGAAGACTCTTGAGAGTCCCTTGGACTGCAAGGAGATCCAACCAGTCCATTCTAAAGGAGATCAGCCCTGGGATTTCTTTGGAAGAAATGATGCTAAAGCTGAAAGTCCAGTACTTTGGCCACCTTATGCGAAGAGTTGACTCATTTGCAAAGACTCTGATGCTGGGAGGGTTTGGGGGCAGGAGGAGAAGGGGACGACAGAGGATGAGACGGCTGGATGGCATCACTGCCTCGATGGGCGTGAGTCTGAGTGAACTCCGGGAGATGGGGATGGACAGGGAGGCCTGGCGTGCTGCGATTCATGGGGTCGCAAAGAGTCGGACACGACTGCACGACTGAGCGACTGAACTGAACTGAACTGAACCCTTGGAGGGAGGGAAAGAAAGCCAGACTGGGGAAACTTGAGCTATGATGCAGTCACCCCAAAGCCTGACACCCGTCATGAAGAACTCTGGAGCTGGGGTGTCCTTCAGAGCTTTTCAGTCCCCATCCATTACTGGGTGGGGATTCCCAGGGATGGGTGTGACCTTGGGTGAAGTGGGTATCTTTCAGAAAGGCAGTCCCCACAGTGGGCTGAGAGCTGAGGACTGCCAGCCAGTAAAATGCCCAGCAGCGGGGGGAGTACCCTTCATCCTTGAAGGGGGATCCGGACAGTGAATCACAGTATCTATAGCACTGCCTTAGTCACTCCTCTCTTTCTGCAGTTGCCATGGAGGAGGTTTTCCTTTTTTTCCTGTCTCCACGAGGTGCTGGGGACCCCTCACAGTCCTCGCCCCCACTGAAGCTTCCTTCTCCAAACTTGCAAAGTTTGGAGTTTCCATCCACAAAAAAAGGAGTCTGAAAATTATCCCTAAGGGTTACCTCCTTAAAAAATNTGCTTACAGGCTGATTTAGTTTTTCTCCCCCACCATCCTGGCATTTTTACTCTATGTAACCATCTTGTTCATCTGTTTACCAGCTATATGTCATCTTCTTAAGAGAAGGGACCTTGATCCCTCCTTTATCCCTGGGACTCAAACTTCTAAAACGATGCCCAAGACATAAGTCAACACCCTATGTATTGTTGAAAGAAGGGTTCAGGTGGCTATATCAGCATTCTACCCCATGAGAAGAAATTATCTTCTCTTGAAACTTGAGATGACAATGATTTTCTGCAGCAGAAATGTTTTTCATGTTGAGTGGATCCAANCACCCTATGTATTGTTGAAAGAAGGGTTCAGGTGGCTATATCAGCACTCTACCCCATGAGAAGAAATTATCTTCTCTTGAAACTTGGGATGACAATGATTTTCTGCAGCAGAAATGTTTTTCATGTTGAGTGGATCCAAAAACGAAGTGCTTCTGGAGCCATGTGGGGAGGAAATGCCATTTTTAACAAAGGGCCGACACGGTCACCATGCCAGCTGATCTACTTTGCCGCCTCACCATGGATGAGGCAAAATATTGTACTCACGGCCAAATGATTTTTGTACATTACTACGCTAGAACTATGTGCTATGTCCTAGCAGTTGGGTGAACACATACTCTGGGGGAGAAAAATAACATATATTGCAGGCTTTTATTTTTTTTAAGTTCTAATCTCAGAAGAATCACAAGCTCAGTGTAGAAATTTTGGAAAACAGAGGAAAGCAGGAAGCACACAGAAAAACGTTGAAATTTCAATCAGCTTTCCAGTCTTTTTTCTGTGAATGTTTTAAAAATGAGTCTGCATCACATAAACTGTTTTAGAGTTGAATTTTTCATATTGGCATATCATGGGTATGATTATTTATTTAACATTCTCCTATAAAAATGTTTCTTAGTTATAATAGATTTAAATAAATTTGACTATCTAAAATACACACCCATGGTGAAAAACAGAAACCTCAGATAGTACAGGGGACTAGGAAAGAAAAAAAGCTTCTCCTACTGCTAAAGGTATGTTGCAATTCCTTCCAGAATATTCTATGTTTATATATACATAAATGGAATCATTACATTATGGTTTAGCAACTTATTATTTAATAATATAACAATATGCTTTAGATATCTTTCTACGGTTGCATGGTGTTCTGCATTATTTGTTACATAAATATGTGGTAGTTTTTTTAACTACCTCTACTTGGACAGTTTTGTAATACTTAGTACTTTGATGTTATACACAATGATTAAATTCTCTCTTTCTCTTTCCCTCTTCTGTCTCTTCCTTCTCTCAATAGATACATAAATAGATGGGTACACAGACAAGTGCATGGACAGTTAGATTAAATAGATAGATAGAGAGAGACACACAGATATAACTGCTTAGACCAGTGCCCACAGACGTGTGTGAGTGTATGCATATCTCCTTTGACTTATAAATTCTGTATACACTGCAAATCTATAAATTTTTAAGATGAATAACATATTTTAAATTTTATAAGATACTACCAAGTTGCCCTCCAAAGGGATGTACTAACTTCCAATTTCACTGAGGGTTTTTGAAAGACCTTTTCTCTATCCTCTGGCCAACATTGTTGCTGCTGTGTTAGTTACTCAGCCATGTCCGACTCTCTGCGACCCCATGGATTATGGCCCACCAGGATCCTCTGTCCATGGGATTCTCCAGGCAAGAATACTGGAGTGGGTTGCCATTTCCTTCTCCAGGGAATCTTCCTGACCCAGGGACTGATCTGGGGTCTCCTGCATTGCAGGCAGATTCTTTACTGTCTGAAACACTAGGGAAGCCCTTTGCCAGTATTAGACAGCATCATTTTTTTTTTTAATTTGTTAAACTGTTAAATGAAAAATTATACTTCATTTAAGTGTTTTTAATTTGCATTTCTCTAATTGTTAGTGAACTTCCTCTATCTTTCTATGTGCTGCTGCTAAGTCACTTCAGTCATGTCCGACTCTGCAACCCCACAGACGGCAGCCCACCAGGCTCCCCCGTCCCTGGGATTCTCCAGGCAAGAACACTGGAGTAGGTTGCCATTGCCTTCTCCCTATCTTTCTATGTATCTATCTGCTCCAGTTCGATTCCTGGAGTTTCTCACGAAGATCCCCTGGAGAAGGGATAGGCCACCCACTCCAGTAGTCTTAGCCTTCCCTGGTGGCTCAGCCAGTAAAGATCTGCCTGCAATGCGGGAGACCTGGGTTCAGTCCCTGGGTTGGGAAGATCCCCTGAAGGAGGGCATGGCAATCCACTGCAATATTTTTGCCTGGAGAATCCCCATGGACAGAGGAGCCTGGCAGGCTACAGCCTATGGGGTCGCAAACATGACTAGGTGACTAAGCACAGCACATACATATACAGAGAGATGTAGATGTATAGATATTTGTTGCTTGTTTGATTATTTTTCCTGAGAATTGCCTTTCATGTCCTTTGTGCCGTTTTCTATCATCCCTCTTTTTCTCATTGATGTCTAATCTCATGTGTTGTTAGGAAGGAAATTGTATGTTGCTAGGAAGGAACCAAATTCATGTAACTAGTGTCTTGGTATTAATTATGTGTTGTTTTCAATTTTCTGAAAACATTGGAGTTTCTCAGCTCTGTTTGCTCAGTTGCATCACCTGAGAGGTTTGTTGGTTTTGCTTAAAGACTGATATTCTCTCTCAAGAGATCTTGATGTGGTCGGCCTGAGGTGGGGCCCAGACATCAGTGTCCCACAGGGCTTCTTAATCTCAGCACTACTGGCTTGTTGGACTAGACAAATCTTTGTTGCAGGGACATACTCTGTCCTCTGTTGGGTGTTTACCAGCATCCTGGCCTCTACCCCTTAGATGCCATTCCTCGACAGTTGCAACAATCAAAAATACTTCCAGGTAATGCCACCTGTCCCCTGCATGCAAAACGCTCCTCTATTTCTCCACCAGCCTCCCCCTGCAGCCCCACACTTGGTTGAGAACCACTGATATATTGGCTTTAACTCCCGAGTGAATCTAAAATGCAAGCAGAATTGAGAACCTCTGGTGTAAATAATGCTGCAGCTGCTGCTGCTGCTGCTAAGTCGCTTCAGTCGTGTCCGACTCTGTGCGACCCCGAGACAGCAGCCCACCAGGCTCCCCCGTCTCTGGGATTCTCCAGGCAAGAACACTGGAGTGGGTTGCCATTTCCTTCTCCAATGCATGTAAGAAAAAAGTGAAAGTGAAGTTGCTCAGTCGTGTCCGACTCTTTGCAACCCCAAGGACTGCAGCCTACCAGGCTCCTCCGTCAAAGGGATTTTCCAGGCAAGAGTACTGGAGTGGGGTGCCATTGCCTTCTCCGGTAAATAATGCTGCAGTGAACATTTTCAAGCATAGGATGTTGCCTACATCTTTAATCCTCTCCATGGGTCACGGACTTGTTGTGAAGGGGTTTGAGTAACTCAATGAAGCTATGAGCCATGCCTTGCAGGGTCACCCAATATGGACGGGTCATAGTGGAGGCTTCTGACAAAATGTGGTCCTCTGGAGGAGGGAATGGCAAAACAGTATGTGTTCCATGAGAACGCTATGAACTGTATAAAAAGGCAAAAAGATATGACACCAAAAGATGAGTCCCCCAGGTCGGACGGTGTCCAATATGCTACTGGGGAAGAGCAGAGGACAATTGCTGATAGCTCCAGAAAGAAAGAAGCAGCTGGGCCAAAGCGGAAATTATGCTCGGTAGTGGATGTGTCTGGTGATGGAAGTAAAATCCGATGCTGTAAGGAGCAGTATTGCCTAGGAACCTGGAATGTTAGGTCCAGGAATCAGGGTTAATTGGCACCAAACTAATGGACATGAATTTTGGGGTAACTCTGGGAGATTGTGAGGGACAGGGAGGCCATGGGGTTGCAAAGAGTCAGACATGACTGAGCAGCTAAACAACAACAACAACATCTTTCTTTCCTTAGCATAACCTCAGGAAGCTGGCGCATCTTAGGGCTCTGGACAGAGTCTGGCCAGTTGCACTTCAAAAAGATTGTAATAGGTATCGACTCTCTCATCACCGGTGCCTGAGAGCATCTTATCCCCCTCACCTTTACCAGTTCTGAATATTATCAGCATCCTTCTCATCCAGTGTGATATGCAAGAAATATTATCCCATGTTGAAGCTGATGTTTTGTAGGCTGCCTTCAAAACTGGGTTTTCACCTAATGAAGAATGTGCCAAAGGTGACCTTAAAATCAATCTTTTTCATCATGTTGGCTAGTTGATTTCACCACTTGAGAAAGCCTGAAGGATTTGGATAAGTTTTGATGCTCATCTAGCTGTGGTGTCTTTGTAAATGTTTAACAACTGGCTCTCTAGAGGTCAAAAATAACAAACCAAACCTCTCCAAAAAAAAACCACAAAACTGTTTGCCAGTTTCTGTGATGTAAGTAAACCCACTGTGGTCAGTTTCAAGTTATCAGTGTGATGCCATTGAATACGCAGATGGGAGGAGATGTATACAATTGGTTGTTGGTGGCTGGTTGTGCCTGGTTGCAGCTCACCACAGCCTTGTATGAAGGTCAAAATAACTGTATAATTCAGTTCTGGGTCCTATATCTCATAGTAAGAATTTAACCTGTTCCTGTTAGATCAGGTATAAGCTAGCAAAGTGGACAAGCAAATAAGCGACAAACCTAGCCCATGAGTTCAGCTTGCATAATGAAAAATTTGAGAGAAAACAAGGATAGTAGGTGAAGACAAGGGTCTGTGTCATCCAGGACTTATTCTAAATACCCAGTGGGCCTAAATATTATCAGCTTGCCACTCTATGTAGTATAACCTGACTTCAGAGGGTCTGTCCTTGGCTTTGACACTTGCAAGATATCCAGCCTTAATCAGCTCCCTTAAATTTCTGTGCCTTATTTTTATCCCATGAATTGAGAAGGAGAAGAAGTATACCATTTCACTAGAGGACTGTGCAAAGGGATGCAGTAAGGCCATCACCCCACTGATTAACATGAAGCCACAAAATGACAAATCAGCTGACTTCAGCTCTGTGCACTCAAGACAGTTTCAGAGCTTAATAATCATCATGTCCAGCACAGAATCAAAATGCATGACCTGACTTGCTAAGCAGTTTCCCAGCGACAGCAGTCAAAATAAGAATGAGTTTCCCTTCTTCCCAACATAAAAAACAGCAACATGTAAGGTCAGATTCCAGAGAGAAAATGACCTATTCAGTAAACACTCAGCTCTACTGTTCAAGGACTATTTTAGCAGTTTAAGAATTTCTTAAACTAGTAGTTCACAATTCTAACTGCAAATCAGACTCACCAAGGGAAATTTTAAAAATTATTTTTTATGAATGTCTAGGCCCCACCCACAGGAATTCTAGTTTAAGTGGTTTGGAGCAGGCTCTAGTACCCTGAGTTTTTTAAACTCTCCAGGTCACTCAGCTGGTAAAGAATCAATGCAAGAGACCCCAGGTTGATTCCTGGGTTGAGAAGATCACATGGAGAAGGGATGGGATACCCACTCCAGCATTCACGGGCTACCCTGGTGCCTCAGACAGTAAAGAATCCACCTGCAATGGGGGAGACCTGGGTTCCATCCCTGGGTTGGGAAGATCCCCTGGAGGAGGGCTTGGCAACCCACTGCAGTATTCTTGCCTGGAGAATCCCCATGGACGGAGGAGCCTGGTGGGCTATAGTCCATGGAGTCACAGAGTCAGACGTGACTGAGTGACTAAGCACAGCATAACATAGGTCATTGTAATGTGCAGCCAGATCTGAAAACCACTGACCTAAATCAGTGGTTCCTAAGCTTGAATCTGTATCAGAATCATTTGGGAGAAACTTTTAGGCAGACAGGGACCTGGGTAGGAACTTGGTAGGAATCTGTAGAGATTCTAATTTGGTGAACCTTGTCTCTGCAGCGTGACCCTTCCCCGGTGATCCAGGGGTCAAGACTCTACTTCATCTGCAAGGGGTGAGGGTTTGAGCCCTGGTCAGGAAACTAAGATCTCACATGCTGCTCTGTGTGGCCAAAAAAATTAAGGTTCTTGCTTGGAGAATCCCAGGGACGGGGGAGCCTGGTGGGCTGCCGTCTATGGGGTCGCACAGTCGGACATGACTGAAGTGACTTAGCAATTAGCAATACTTTTAACAAACTCCTCATCTCAAGACTCACTGTTAATTTAGACAGTGGGGAATGCTCCAAGGATTGGGCAGTGATGGGATCTGATGAGATCAGATCAGGAGATCAGTAAAATGACTGGAGAGAGGAGATATAGGACGACTCCTTAGGGAGCTGTGAGAGAATTCCAGGCAAGTGATTCTGATCTGAAGTAAGTCAGGGGCACTGGAGATGGAGGGCAGGCACTGGACCTTGGGCAGACTTGGGAGTTGGTGTCAGCAGGATTTGGTGATTGATTGGATGTGGAGAATGAAGGGAGAGGAAAAAGACAGATGACCCCCAGGTTTCTCCATTCATAATCAGTTGGATGGTGGTGCAATTAAGGACATAGGAATCACAGTAAATTTAGAGAGAAAAGCAATGTGTTCAGTTTGATGCTCATCTAGCTGTGGTGTCTTTGTAAATGTTTAACAACTGGCTCTCTAGAGGTCAAAAATAACAAACCGACCCTGATACATTTGAGATACCTCTGAGACAGACAGTGCAGATATTCAGTGTTTAACTAGATAGTTATTGCTGCCATCAAGAAAGATAATGGGGGGATTCCCTGGTGGTCCAGTGGTTAGGATTCCACACTTTCACTGCCAAGGGCTGGGGTTCAATCCCTGGTCCAGGAACTAAGATCCCTCAAGCTGCATGGCCAAAAAGGAAAGAAAGATGATAGGCTGGTGATGGAGACCTGAGTGTTGTTGATGAAGAAATGGAAATGAATGAACAAGTTTCCATTTCTTCAACCGTCAACAGTTGAATGGATGCATTCACTCAGGGCCAACTCCTCCATTAGGCCTAGCAGGCTCAGGGCCTAATGCCCATAAAAAATGTTTTAATTGCTTTTAAAAGCAGGAGAAAGCAAGTAAATCTAATAATAATAGTGAACCCCGTCTGGATTATTTGCATCTTTATATGCACACAGTCATAAAGTATGATTTTTAATATCTTATATAGTCAAAACTATGGTTCTGCCAGTAGTCATATATGGATGTGAGAGTTGGACCATAAAGAAGGCTGAGCTCTGGAGAATTGATGCTTTCTAACAGCAATGCTGGAAAAGACTCTTGAGAGTCCCTTGGACAGCAAGGAGATCAAGCCAGTCCATCCTAAAGGAAATCAACCCTGAATATTCATTGGAAGGACTGATACTGAAGCTCCAATACACCTGATGTGAAGAGCCGACTCATTGGAAAAGATCCTGATGCTGAGAAAGCTTGAAGTCAGGAGGAGAAGGGGACAACAGAGGATGAGATGGTTGGATGGCATCACCGACTCAATGGACATGAGTCTGAGCAAACTCCAGGAGATAGTGAAGGACAGGAAAGCCTGGTGTACTGCAGTCCATGGGATAGAAAAGAGTCAGACATGACTTAGCAACTGAGCTGCAAATAGAGGGGGCCCTCTGTNTCAGGAACATCCCCTGAAGGAGGAAATGGCAACCCATTTCAGTGTTCTTGCTGGGATAATCCCATGGACAGAGGAGCCTAGTGGGCTACAATCCATGGGCTCACAAAGGGTTGAACACCACTGAGCAACAAAGCACACGTGCACACGTGCACACACACCATGGTACAGCATCAAGAATGGACCCTAATGTAAAATAGGGACTTTAGTTAATAATAATATATCAACATTGCTTCACTGATTGTAACAAATGTATCATACTAATGCAGATTTTACTAAAATTATTACTAAGAGGGGGAAACTGTGGGCAGAAGAAAAGAGTACATGCAACTGTGTACTCTCTGCTCAATTTTCTGGAAACCTCAAGCTGTTATAAAACTAAGCCAAAACAAAAAACTATGTGAAAGAAGAAAGACGGGGAGGGAAATGGATGGATGCTCCAGATAGATATATCTGGGCTCAGCCAGGACAGGGTGAAACGTAAACTTTTCAAAAAATAATAGNGAAACCTCAAGCTGTTATAAAACTAAGCCAAAACAAAAAACTATGTGAAAGAAGAAAGACGGGGAGGGAAATGGATGGATGCTCCAGATAGATATATCTGGGCTCAGCCAGGACAGGGTGAAACGTAAACTTTTCAAAAAATAATAGATAAAAGCCACAAGATACCACTTCACACACATTAAGGCAGCTATAATTAAACACACTCAGAATAACATGTGTTAGTGAAGAAGTGGAGAAACTGGAACTCTCATATATTGCCAGTGGAAAGTACAACGGTGTAACCACTTTGGAAAACGGGTGACTCTCATATGACCTAGCAATTCCACTCCTGGGTATATACCCAAAGGGATTAAAAATGAGGACTTGAACAGAGCTGAGTATGCCAGTGTTCACTGCAATATTATCACAGTAGCCAAAAAGTAGAAACAGCTAAATGTCTGTTCCTGGATAAATGGATAAACAGAATGTGGTGTATCCATATACCAATGGAACATTCTTCAGCCATGACAAAGGAAGTTCTGATACATGTTACAACATGGATGAAATTTAAAATCATCCTAGTAAGTGAAAGCAGCCAGATGGGAAAGGTCACATGTATGATATGACTCTTTATATGAAATATCGAGAATATGTAAATCCGTAGAGACAGAAAGTATCATGGTTGCCAGAAGCTGGGAAGAGGGAGAAATAAGGAGTGACTACTAAAGGATATAGGAAAAATTAAATATTAAAAAAAAATAAAATAAAGGATATAGGGGTCTTTCTGGGATGATGGAATAGTTCTGGAGTTAGATAGTGGTGATAGTGGTTTCATAACACAGTGAACATACTGAACACCACTGGCTGGTTCACTTTAAAGGATGAATTTTATGTTATGCAAATTATATCTTAATTTAAACACACATAAATAACACAAGTGCCAAACTATTTCTCGCTCCTCCTTTGCTAAGATCTACATGAAATCAGAACTTCCTAGAAGTAACCTACTTATGGCTAATGCTGAGTAGCAAGAATTTGTCTTTCAAAGGCTATATTTTCTCATTTCTAGTTACTGCTTTATTAAGTAAACCGATTGTGCTTGCCACTTAAGGGGAAAATATTACAACAACAATAACAAAAACACAAAAACCCAGATACCATCATGCCTGTGACCTACCACCTAAACAATAATTTCTTTCTGATTCGTGGGATGTAAGGCAGTCACTCAATTTCCAGCATCTGAGAGTCCTGGGGAGCCCAGTTTCCAACATCACTGGTAATTCTTTTCTCAATAGGGGTGTTATTGAGAACAGTTTTCCAGGACACCTACAAGCAAAGATTAGGCTTATAAACAGGCTGCATTTGAACTACCATTGGGTGTTCTGAGATGCATGTAGCCTGCTGGGTATACATTTTAAAATGTCATCTCTGGAGCTATCTTTAGTCTTTGCCTCCCAGCTTGTGCTCATGAAAATAAATACAACCACAAGACAGCGGTTTCAGGAGCAACTTTGACCTTACAAACACAATTGCAGTGTGGTGGTAGATCTCTTCGTGATCTACGGGAACCCTTATGGATGGACATCCTCTGAGTTTTGTTCTTTCATTTAACAAATATTTACTGAGCACCTGCTATGAATATGTGCAGGCACTGTTCTAAGCACTGGGTTCAAGAAAGATGGGTCCAGAGAGTCCTCTTCCTCTGTACCTGCTTCTAGTCACAGAGTTGGTTTATAAACCAACTATATATCTCTGCATATCTTT
Organism: Raphicerus campestris; assembly: GCA_006410735.1. NCBI lineage: Eukaryota > Metazoa > Chordata > Mammalia > Artiodactyla > Bovidae > Raphicerus > Raphicerus campestris. The sequence continues at coordinate 1,723,980 of SJYW01014033.1, forward strand.
GTTCTGTATTATTCTACAGAGCAATAATCAAATGCCTTCAATGTGCCCAGCACAGTGCTAGAGGCAGGTGAATGAGGCTCTGGTCCAAGAAGTTCACAGAAGGGGAAAAAAAATTGGTCAATAAATAAAGGAAAAATGTTAAAACTTGCTAGTGTTTATTTATTTATGGGTTGCTGTGTTCCAAAAAAAGATTCAAGGCTGCTTACAAGGATACATAAAACCCAGCCAGAACGCATAAATTTTAAATAGGAGAGAAGGGGGAAAAAGAAAAACAAGGATGAGGAATGAAATGGAGCCAGAAACGAGACAAACACAAAGATAAATATGAGAACTTCCTCTGTGCCTGATGCCTGGCTGTAGTCCCTTGTGTAGTAGAAGCTGCCGGGGCCCTGCCCAGAGTCCCTCCATACTCCACTCTGTACACACAAGGGTGCTCACTGCTACACTTGTGACTTTCTGAATAAGGGCTTTGTTCTGGTTGTGGAAGCACACCTGGCCAGCAAGCAGGGTGGCCTGGAAGTCCCAAAGAGTTTGTGTCTCTAGAAACAGCCCCACCCAGTGACAGATGGGAGTTGGTGGATGAATATCCCAGCTTCCTCTCCTTCCACTGTGAGGCGTGTTCTCCACAGCCTCCCAGCACCCCCTGGGGATGCTGAGATCCTCTTGCGCATAGCAATAACTCACCTGCCACATGCCCTTTATTGGCCATCTTCCTTTCTGTGTCTCCCTTTCCCTCTCCCCATGCTGTTATTTCCTGGGATCATCTCTTAAATAAATTACCTGCCCTTGAATCCTCGTCTCAGAATGAACTTCTTGGGGAACCCAACCGACGATAACTCATGAGACCCTCATCTGCTATTTTTTGTAGAACTCCAGGTTCCTGCAAGTATCACTCCCAGAATCTCCTGGGATACCCAGGAAGGAGTTGCACATGCCCAGAAACAAGTCTAGTCAGCTAAACTACCATGTTTGTCAATTTTTCCTCTTTTTCTACTTTTCTGGACACTTCTGCATCAACCAGGCACGTTGATATTTCTGCTGCTTATGACTACCTTGGTTGACTGCCACTTTATCCAAAAGTCATCTCCACTTTGCATCACTGGGCACCTTTTGTACCAGCCACTGCTGCCTCCTATCGGGTATTGGGTACCAACTAACACGGTACCAGGGGCCAAAGTAGTTTGGTGTCCAATGGTGATGTTCAGTAGAGGAGAATGCCTCTCCGCCACACTGTGCTCGTCATTGTAGATGCGATACCAGATCAAAATTGTTTGAGAGCCAAAGAGAGGTTTTCATTAAACAATCTCCTAATTTTTTACTTATAGCCATAGCCACATAAAAACTCAGGCATAGTAAGTCCATAAGGACTGGTTGTTAGAACAAATCTGAGTGAAACGTACACCACTATCCTCAAAAATCACCCATCCAAACCCTAGCCAAATCTAAACCTTGTTTTGAGGCTATCTTGTTTGATCTTGTCTTCCCTCTTGATGAGTTATCTCCTGGGAGGTCCTTGGGCCCCTGGTGCAAATAAGCTACATGCAAAACGTACAAGGTGTCTTGGTATCTGGAATTATTAACTAAAATACTACTGAATATTGGAGGACATCGACTCAAACCAATCAGTTCTTAGTTCTTCTTTCTGGCAATTGTAGAACAGAGTCACCTATTTATTGAAGTTACTACAGGATCATTTGTATATATATATATATATATATATATATACATACACATATACATATTTTAGCATTTGGTTACTCGTGCGCTCTGAAACCATCATTGGCTCCCCATTACCCTTAGAATAAAATGTAGACTTCTTAACATGACTTGTTGGCTCCTGTTGGCTCCTGTGTGCCAACTCCATCTCCTATCCCTTTCCCTTTTGCATACCACATCCTAGTCATATGACTTCTTTTCTGTTGTTCCTCAAACATATCAAACTGTCAACTCCAGTCCTTTGCATCTGCTGTGCCTTCTGTCTGGACTGCTCTTCCCATGGCTGACTCCTTTTTCTTCAAATGTCAATTCAGATGTCAACTTCTCAGAGACTGCCAGTTACCTTACATAAATTAGAGGCCCCATACACACACTCCCCACCATCTGATAAAATTACTCTTTACCAAATCATTATATTAATTTTTTTCATAGAACTTATCAGAATCTATGATTATCTTATTCAATGGTTTTCTGTCTCCTTTCACTGAAATATAACCTCCATGAGGACAGGCACCTTGTTTGGCTTTTTCTCCTAAATACTCAGTACCAACCATGGTGCACCCAATATCCACCCAATATGTTGATGAGTGAATGTATGTAAATAAGTGCTCATTTTCTGTTCTCAATAGCAGAAAGGTACATACTTTGGGTTTATCCAAAATTAATGGCACATCATTAAAGTATGACTTAAAAAGCAGGGAGGCCAGCAAGCATCCCTTACTTTCCCTCAAGACATTTCCTAGTGACTCTGATCCTGTATGAGCATCAGTGACTGGCAAGAGAGAAGGAAAGCTTCATCAGACTCCTGCGATTAAACCCATAACCAATTTCTGGTCCCAGTTGGAGTATAAGGAAAGGTCAATAAAATTGATAAACATTACTTTTAACTAAATTTTTCACATGACAGCAAAAAAAAAATATATATATATATATATATATATAAAAGTTCATGGTAGGTGCTCAAAAATAAACAATTGAAATTAATTTTAGTAGTATATTTTATNTATACATACACATATACATATTTTAGCATTTGGTTACTCGTGTGCTCTGAAACCATCATTGGCTCCCCATTACCCTTAGAATAAAATGTAGACTTCTTAACATGACTTGTTGGCTCCTGTTGGCTCCTGTGTGCCAACTCCATCTCCTATCCCTTTCCCTTTTGCATACCACATCCTAGTCATATGACTTCTTTTCTGTTGTTCCTCAAACATATCAAACTGTCAACTCCAGTCCTTTGCATCTGCTGTGCCTTCTGTCTGGACTGCTCTTCCCATGGCTGACTCCTTTTTCTTCAAATGTCAATTCAGATGTCAACTTCTCAGAGACTGCCAGTTACCTTACATAAATTAGAGGCCCCATACACACACTCCCCACCATCTGATAAAATTACTCTTTACCAAATCATTATATTAATTTTTTTCATAGAACTTATCAGAATCTATGATTATCTTATTCAATGGTTTTCTGTCTCCTTTCACTGAAATATAACCTCCATGAGGACAGGCACCTTGTTTGGCTTTTTCTCCTAAATACTCAGTACCAACCATGGTGCACCCAATATCCACCCAATATGTTGATGAGTGAATGTATGTAAATAAGTGCTCATTTTCTGTTCTCAATAGCAGAAAGGTACATACTTTGGGTTTATCCAAAATTAATGGCACATCATTAAAGTATGACTTAAAAAGCAGGGAGGCCAGCAAGCATCCCTTACTTTCCCCCAAGACATTTCCTAGTGACTCTGATCCTGTATGAGCATCAGTGACTGGCAAGAGAGAAGGAAAGCTTCATCAGACTCCTGCGATTAAACCCATAACCAATTTCTGGTCCCAGTTGGAGTATAAGGAAAGGTCAATAAAATTGATGAACATTACTTTTAACTAAATTTTTCACATGACAGCAAAAAAAAAAAAATATATATATATATATATATAAAAGTTCATGGTAGGTGCTCAAAAATAAACAATTGAAATTAATTTTAGTAGTATATTTTATTAAATTTAATGTTTCTAAAATGGTATCATTTCAACATGTAATGAGTATTTTTTAAAAAGATAAAGCAGATCTTTTACATCCTTATTTTTCCTACTAAGGGTTTGAAATCTGCTGTAAATATAATTTCATACTTACAGCATATCTCAGTTGGAATGATAAATTTGAATTGCAAATTATGGCTCTGGATTTAGATTTCAAAAGTTTAGAGCTGAAAAAGTAGATTCATATACCCAAGGAATTCCAAACATACTTGAGAGTTTTTCCAATAATGGAGTCAAGAATCAGTTTACAAGTTAACATGAAGATTGATGACTTTATGCTAAGTAAAAGAAACCAGACACAAAAGGTCACATATTATATGATTATTAAATCCATAGAGACAGAAAAACCAGTGGTTGCCAGGGGCTTGGGGGAGGGGAGAGTGAGGGTAATTGCTTAATAGGTACAGGGTGTTTTGTGGAGTGATAAAAATGTTTTGAATTAGATAGAGATGGTTGTTACACAACATTGTGAATGTACTAAATGCCATGAAATTGTTCATTTTAAGATGTTTAACTTTGCATTGAGTTTCACCTTGATTTTTAAAAACTGAAATTAATCAAATTTGATTCAAGTTACAACTTCAGTTTCTCCATCACACTAACATGGACATCACAATTCGAGTACTCAACATCCCTAGACCATGACACTGTCCAACACACGACCAAACTACTTCTTTGCAGAGGCCTGAGCTTCTTAAATCGTTTATTTCTGTTTTTACAGGACACGGCTTCCCTGCGCTTACTGAAAGCTTTCAAGGTGAAGTGTCTCAGTTTATTTAAACACCACCTGGCAGCCGCTGAAGTGGCACGTTTCTATTTCATGAGAGCCAGCCATGAATCTGATTGCTACTGTTCCACCTGATTAGCCCGTTTGGGATGACAGATTGCTAAGGGCTGTCACCTTTTAGAGCATGTTGTGATTCTTTCATAGCTTTTCTGAAGGGCACCAGGCAGCATTCAGAAGCTTGTGGTCTGTGATAATAGTTTCCAGCAGCCCTTGCCTCCAGGGAGCCAGAGGGGAGCAAGGAGGAGATGAGTCACAGAGAGCAGGCACTGTGCTGGTCACGACACACGTGAAAGGGGCAGTTTAAATGAGTAAGGATGTAAAACCTTCAGAAACCTGAGGATGACTCATAAGACTCTGAAGGATCTGATGAGTTCACGTTGTCCATCCCAAATGAATATAAGGAACTTGCTCTTTTCTTTCAACTTCCCAGAGGTCCACAACCATTCCTGTTTTCTCATTGCACTGAATCATACCTCTCTGGTATTAAGACGTGTTCCTCTAAGTCTTTCTTATCTAAATCTCTCCTGTTAGTTTATCATTTAAACCTCCCAGTTAAGCCTGATATTATTCAGTGATGGCTATCCCCTGGATTCCCTGGTGGCTCAGAAGTTAAAACGTCTGCCCCCAGTGTGGGAGACCTGGGTTTGATCCCTGGGTCAGGAAGATCCCCTGGAGAAGGAAATGGTAACCCACTCCAGTATTCTTGCCTGGAGATACTGAGTGAATTTATCTTCACCCTACCTGGAAATATCTCCTTAATATTTTCTCTCTCTCTCTCTCTTTTTTTTTTTTTTTTAAGTATTTTTATTTATTTATTTAGCCTCACTGTGTGGCATGCAGGATCCTAGTTCCCCTACCAGGGACTGAACCCATGCCCCCTGCATCGCAAGGTGGGTTCTTAACCACTGGATCACCAGGGAAGTTCTGTGTTTTCTCACTTTTGATGCTTCTATATTCCAGTATGATTATTCAGTTTTTAGATTGCCTGGACTTTTTCTTCTCTGTCTTCTTGCTGCCTAGTGCTTTTTTTTTTCTTTCTTTCTTTCTCCTTCATTGTATTGAAGTGAAGTTGCTCAGTTGTGTCCGACTCTTTGTGACCCCATGGACTGTAGCCTACCAGGCTCCTCCATCCACGGAATTCTCCAGGCAAGAATACTGGAGTGGGTTTCCATTTAAGAGAAAAGTAAATAAAACAGTTCAGATCAGTTTTTCTTGGTCAATCCAGTAGTAGAAATATATTCAAATTCTATCTTTCTAATACTAAGTGAGAGCTATCACCATAAATCTATGCCTCTTATTTATTAAAACACTGTGGCCTCATATATATATATAATTTATTTTTAAGACTGTGGTTAGTTTCTTTGAACAGCAACAACAGCAATAATAAAATATATGCCATGGTGACACTTTCAGTCACCCTGCTGACGAAAGTGATAGCTTTCATGGATGTTTCAGAAGAAATGACAGATATTCCTCCAAAGAGTTGCTGTCCATTATACCCCTTCCAAGCTTAAACTTGGCTTGAATGCAATGTCTTGTTCACAAAATTTTGATTTCAAGTGTCCTATGGTTAGCATGAACCAAAAAATAAAAACAGAGGTGAGAGAGAAGAGGAAGTTAACGAAAGGAGGCTGGGGATATTTTGTGGCATCAAAATAGGAGCTGAGCATGGGACTTCCTTGGTGTTCCAGTGGTTAAGAATCCGCATTCTATTGCAGGGGGTGTGGTTTCGATCCCTGATCCCGGAACTAAGATCCCACATTGCCAAGGGGCAACTAAGCCTGTGTGCTCCAACGAAGACCCCGCACAGCCAACTGAAAAAGAAACGATANAAGGAGGCTGGGGATATTTTGTGGCATCAAAATAGGAGCTGAGCATGAGACTTCCTTGGTGTTCCAGTGGTTAAGAATCCGCATTCTATTGCAGGGGGTGTGGTTTCAATCCCTGATCCGGGAACTAAGATCCCACATTGCCAAGGGGCAACTAAGCCTGTGTGCTCCAACGAAGACCCCGCACAGCCAACTAAAAAAGAAACGATAATGGCAAAACTATTTTTTAGAAAGAACTAAACACCTAAGGCTTAGAAAAAGAAGAAACTAAGGATGAGTTTTGAGAATTCAGCAGTAGTTCACAAACTTTTTCTCCAGAGCACTGCCGTCAACATCACTTTGTTCCAGGTCTCCTCCTACTTCTTTCTTTTCTCTTTTCAATTTCAGATTCTTGGAAGAGAGCCCAGGGTGGGTCAGGTGACCTTCAAAATACTTGGTGCAAGTGAAAGATGAAACTAATGTTTAAAAGGATGAGCTCAAATGAGATAATGCACATAAGGCGAATTATGTCTTCCAAAGATGACCAGAGCCATAGCTCCCGTCCCACACACTCTTCTGCAATGTGGCCTTGTCACTCCCTCATCAAGAGGTGTTTGAATCTGGGCTGCCTTAATGGCT
>SJYW01014034.1:0-15769 GCA_006410735.1 Raphicerus campestris
ATATTATATGAAAGTGTTAGTTGCTCAGTCTTATCTGATTCTTTGCAACCCCATGGACTGTAGCTCTCCAGGCTCCTCTATCCATGGGATGCTCCAGGCAAGAGTACTGGAATGGGTAGGCATTTCCTTCTCCAGGGTATCTTTCTGACCTAGGGATTGAACCTGGGTCTCCTGCACTGCAGGCAGGGTCTTCACCATCTGAGCCGCCAGGGAAGCCCAACCGAAAGGTGATGCCTCTGGGTGGGTTTGAACCACCAACCTTTCGGTGAGTAGCTGAACGTGCTAACTGTGCCACAGAGCCATGGCGGCTCTGTTAACATATTATATACTGAACACATTTGTGTGTATAGAACATGATAGCTTTCCCCAACTAGAAGGTAAGCCTGAGAGGACTCTCTTTTTAACTTCTCTAACACTGTAAGAATCATATACAGCATGTGAGTATGTGCTTTGTAAGCATCTGTTGAATGAAAGGAAAAAAGGAAGGAAGGACTTGTGGTTTTTTTTAGGAGATAAAGATCAGTATTGCTGTGATGCAGTATGTGGCCATTAGCACAACTGATCAGAGAAATAGAGACTTTGATTATGGCTTGATTAAATGCCTGGGAAAATGCAAAATGGCTTGAATTTTATGTAGATCTAAGGAGATGATTATAGTTGGCTTCTTTCCCTACTAATCACCCAATGACTCTAAAACAAATATGGAAACAATCTGCAAATATTGGTACAAGTTAGAAGAGAAGGTTCTATTATTTGAGCAGAAATCTCAGGGTAACAATCAGTGATTTTTGCTTTAAGAAATCTTGAGGCTTTCACAGGAAAATAGCTGTGAGGGAACGGTGTTTTCATAAGTAGGTATGTTTGGGGTCTGTTATCAGCTCTTGGAACTGCAATATCTTGATTTTGTTTCTATTTGAATAAACATCCCTGTTTGTTATTCTGGAAATTTATAGTCTGAAAACATGAACGAGGCATTTTGTAACCTGCTAATTCAAGGAGCTGGAAATGATTCCAGCTTTTCTTCCTCCCCGAGTTAATCCCCTTTTTGAAATCTCATGTTGGACACGGAAAGTTCCACTTTGTGACATACACACACCAAACAAAAACTCACAAACCAAAGACCTGTTGAAAAAAACTGAGCTGCTATACCTCTGACCACATGTTCTCTGATCAGAGTGGGCAAAGACTGCCTTTGGGAGTAAAAACCAATAAGAGAGTATAAAATAGGTCAACCACCATGCTGTAAGCTACACGACATTTGTTGCTGTTTAGTTGCTGAGTCGTGTCCAACTCTCTGTGGCCCCGTGGACCGTAGCCTGCCAGGCTCCTCTGCCACTGGAATTCTCCAGGCAAGAATACTGGAGAGGGTAGCCATTTCCTTCTCCAGGGGATCTTCCCAACCCAGGGATTGGACCCATGTCTCCTGATCGGCAGGAGGATTCTTTACCACTGAGTCGTGCCCATAAATGTTATGGCTTAACAATTTGTTTTTTTTTAAATTTGATTTTAGCTTTTGGCCACACTGTGCAGCATGTGGGATCTTAGTTCTCTGGTCAGGGATTGAACCTGTGTCCCTGCATTGGAAGTGTGGAGTCTTAACCGCTGGACCACCAGGGAAGTTCGGGCATAAGTATTTCAAGGATAACTTGACATCAGGTTTGACATAAAAATATGGAGGCTGTAATTCCATATGAGGATTAAGAGATTTATTGCTAAGTGGTCAAAAATGTGTGTGTGTGTGTACGTATACATAGGTAATATGTAGCACTCTGAGTTATGAGCACATCTATTTAGAATCTGACATATCTCACTGAGCACAACACAGCATTGAAATAATAAGCTTTAAATGGGCCAGCCGTTTATATCAGTCACATGCTCTCATCCATTGAGAATGCGGCGGCAGAGAAGTACAGATAGCACGCAAAATAGAAAATTCTGGGGAAAAGAGCTTGCACATCCCCACAGACACATCAAACCCGGCCTGTCTGTGCCGATCGGCCCCTTCGGCATAATTCCTCTCGGCGCTTATTTGTTTGCTCATCGGCCACTACGCCGCACCTGCTCACTGCCGCGCCCTGAGATGAAATGCTCTGGCAGGCAGCAGATGCACNCTCTGCGACCCCTGTGGACCGTAGCCCGCCAGGCTCCTCTGCCATTGGGATTCTCCAGGCAAGAATACTGGAGAGGGTAGCCATTTCCTTCTCCAGGGGATCTTCCCAACCCAGGGATTGGCCCCATGTCTCCTGATCGGCAGGAGGATTCTTTACCACTGAGTCGTGCCCATAAATTTTATGGCTTAACGATTTGTTTTTTAAAAAATTTGATTTTAGCTTTTGGCCACACTGTGCAGCATGTGGGATCTTAGTTCTCTGGTCAGGGATTGAACCTGTGTCCCTGCATTGGAAGTGTGGAGTCTTAACTGCTGGACCACCAGGGAAGTTCGGGCATAAGTATTTCAAGGATAACTTGACATCAGGTTTGACATAAAAATATGGAGGCTGTAATTCCATATGAGGATTAAGAGATTTATTGCTAAGTGGTCAAAAATGTGTGTGTGTGTATGTATACATAGGTAATATGTAGCACTCTGAGTTATGAGCACATCTATTTAGAATCTGACATATCTCACTGAGCACAACACAGCATTGAAATAATAAGCTTTAAATGGGCCAGCCGTTTATATCAGTCACATGCTCTCATCCATTGAGAATGCGGCGGCAGAGAAGTACAGATAGCACGCAAAATAGAAAATTCTGGGGAAAAGAGCTTGCACATCCCCACAGACACATCAAACCCGGCCTGTCTGTGCCGATCGGCCCCTTCGGCATAATTCCTCTCGGCGCTTATTTGTTTGCTCATCGGCCACTACGCCGCACCTGCTCACTGCCGCGCCCTGAGATGAAATGCTCTGGCAGGCAGCAGATGCACCAATTAACAACCTGTCGGGTCNGGCCCCTTCGGCATAATTCCTCTCGGCGCTTATTTGTTTGCTCATCGGCCACTACGCCGCACCTGCTCACTGCCGCGCCCTGAGATGAAATGCTCTGGCAGGCAGCAGATGCACCAATTAACAACCTGTCGGGTCTGATGGATAAGAGAGGGAAAGCGGGTTCCCACACACAGCGCCTGCGTGGCTCCCATCCCCATATCAGGCGTGGGGAGGGGGAGCGGTCAGGAGACACCCCCCGCCTCCCAGGAGAGAGTCTGCGTGGTCTCATTACTGTTTGTCTTCCATGACGCTCGGGGCAGCCTGGGAGAGGCTGACTCACCTGCTCTTCTCCAAGAATCCTGAAGTGATGGAGCTCTTTAATCAAGGAGTTGGGACAGCCAGCTGTTGGGAAGAAGAAGAATTAATCACCGATGAGTTATTCCCACTCAGCGCGGTAATGTGTTCTCACTGCAGTCACGACTACCAGTGACCAGTATCGCTGTTGGGAAGGACACAAATGCTCACTTACCTGTAACACATGGTCTACTCAACGACCAGATAACACCCCCGCCCCCCACCCCCCATCCAGGGTACTGCGGCTGCTGCCAGCTCCCCACTGTGACTCTGTAAGGAAGGAGCTGCATGTGATCCAGACCAGCTTTTTCTCCCCTCCCAATTGTGATCTGGATGTCGTGGGGCCCGAGGACACCATGCCATTTCTGCCCAGCATGTCACTTATCACTAATACAGGGCCAGGGTTTCGTGGGGCCAGACGGTGAGTTGGCAGGTGTTGGTTCATTTCAGTCATCTGCCACCTCCAGGCATGGCTTCTGCACACTGAGGGTGAGGGAAGAGGATGGGGCAGCTGGACACCCTGTCTTCACGGGATGGGTCTAGAATTTAGAACTGCACCTGGTTCTTCCAGGAGGCTTTGTCAAGATGCTGCATTTCAGTTTGGAAAGGTCTATTATGGAGTCTTGTGCCCACCACTTCCTACTTCTGCTCAGTCAGAGAGCCTACTCAAGCTTGATTCAGAGTTTCTTTTTTCAGTTGTAAAAATAAATAAATAAATAAATAAACCATGTGTGTTGTGTGTTGTCGCTCAGTCGTGTCTGACTCTTTGTGACCCAATGTACTGTCGGCCTCCAGGCTCCTCTGTCCTTGGAATTTTCTGGCCAAGAACACTGGAGTGGGCTGCCATTTCCTCCTCCAGGGCATCTTCCTGATCCAGGGATTAACCTGTGTCTGCTGCATCTCCTGCGCCGGCGGGTGAGCTCTTTACGGCTGCACCACCTGGGAAGCCCAGATAAAGCATATCCATACGTACACACATATGTGTATGAGTCCCTATGATCTACCAGTCTCTCTGCCTATGCCAGGACACGCCAGTCCCTGTTTAAAAAGGTATCCTGTCCCTATCTTTTAAATAGAATTATTCCACAGTATTAATTTGCCATCATTAATAACATAAACTCTGGAAACAGAACTGATAGAGAAACCTGTTTCTTTGGGATCAGATCTATGGATGACATGCTATATTGGCTTTTCTGTTAAGGAAAATGAGTTCTGTGAAAATGCACCTAAGCGACAGCTGAGGCTGAGCTGTCTCTGGGAGTCATGACATGAGACAGTGGGAAGTACCAGGGACGCTGGCCTGGGGAGGGCAGGCGGCCGGGGAGGCGCCGTCTGCAGGGGCTGAAGGAGTTATACTCTGTGAGAGGGGCTAGATGTGTGCACTATTCTAGAAGGCAGGATTAGAGCAAATAGGTTAAATGACAGCAGGTATGCTTGGGTTCACTATGAACACATTTCTAATTTAAAATGGAATTTATTTCCTTACCAGCCGGTAACTGAAGGCTTTCAGACAGAGGCTAAATAACTATTTATGCAGAATATTTTAGAGATGAATTTGACTTGAGTTAGTTCCAATTCTGAAACTATGGTCACAGGAAATGCTGGAACAGAGATTTAGTCTTTGTTATTATATTCAATATATATTCATCTTTGACGTTATTGCATTTCATACTCTTGAGAAAGTGGTTCATAAATGTTCACTAAGGCAATACATTTAAAAAAAAATGAACAAAATATATAAACAGGTGATGTCATCACCTGATGGTAGGCAAGAAAAATAAGTGGAAATGCAAGAAAAATTAATGGAAACCCCAAGGTGGATATTTTGGTGGAAAATCTAGTCAATCAGTTATCATAGGCACATCCTACCTACAAGGAAGGAAAGCTAGACCCTGATGCCGCAAGAAACCCTGGAGCTGTGTTTCTCCCACTGGAGGCCATGAAGGCTTATAGCCCAAGTTCTCTTTTAGAAGTTGGTCATTTCAGAGTTGCTATTCTGATCTAAGCAATTAGTAAAAGTCTATTCTGGGTCATTTGGTTGGCTGCCATTCAACCAAAAACTGTTGAAGAAATTCAGCCTCCTGTCAGTTCTTGGGAACAAGGGGTCATATTTTTGTTTTGTGAAAGTCATGAGGAGAGTATAGAGGTGGAAAGAATTCTCAGGAGAAATTCCCAACAAGCGAGGGCCGTGCGGTTTGGTGCTAAGTTTATGAGGGGAGGGGTCACCCAGCCTGTCGCCTAGGAGGAGGGGTGAGAGAATTGAGGTTTGCCAAGCACCCGGTCGCAGGCACTCAGGGCCCGTCTACACTCTAAGGACTGGCTTAGTTTGGTAAGATGACAACGCCTTCCATGTGAAATTCGGAGTTAATTTGAATACTTTTGGTTTTATGCTTTCATTTATACATTTTCATTTGGGTCTTCTAGCTGTATCGCATAAAAAGCTTCTACTTAAATTTATATCTGGACATAGTTGAGAAACATCATTAAAACCAGTTTCATTCAGGCTTCGAAGTTTTAGAGGATTCTTTTTTCCTTTACAAGCAGTCCTTCGCATCCCTCCGACTTGAGAAAAACTGATTTGACTTATTTTAATGGCAGGCAAAATAAGAAACAGAATTTAAAATTAACCTACCTTCAGAATTTGTATTCTATCTTTCTCCGAAGATGTAACTAAAAGGATTGATGTCAGTGATAGCTCAAATGTAAACATCTTGAACAGACGACTAGCTAATTACCTGAAACATCTGGTCGATGCAACAAAATTTGATAAACAAGGAGAGACATGGCGTCGAGTGAGAAGAGTTGCAAGGGGTCGAGGTGTTTAAGGCCACGGAAGGGCACCTGTCACTGTGCGCGTCACAGCAACGTCGGTGCGGGAGACGGACCGGTGCAGAGCCAGTGACGACGCGGCTCCACAGAGAAACGCGGAACCTGCGGGTGGAAGGCGGCAGTGCAGGGAGGAAGGGAGACGCTCGAGGAGGGGTGCGGGGGCACGGAGAGCAGATGAAGATGCGAGGACTGCGCCAACGGCGTAATCTGAACTCTTCCAAGCACCTCACGCAGGGTCTACACACTTCACGCAGGATCCACGACAGCGGATCGCCTTTGGAAGCCCCGCTCTCTACTTGGACCACATTATATCTTAAGAGTGTGCAGTCGTCAGCTGCCTCCACGTCCCTGTCATCAGTCTCTTCTTGAGATAACAGTTAAGAGGCTTCTGTCAAAATAGGTACAACAGCTCTCATGGCATCTGCCACAGGTTTTCCATCTCACCAAGAGTCAAGGCCAAGGGCCTCAGTGGCCTAGGTAGGGTGCTTGGCAGCCTGGGCCGCTGTGTAGCTCCTTATCCCTCTCCCACCGTGGGTCCTGCCAGCCTGCTCTCAGTTCTGACCACCCCACACAGGCTGCTATCTGCAGGGCTGTGGATTTGCTCCTCCCTCTGGGCAGAAAGCTCTTGACCCTGCTGTCCGCATGGAGCGGTCCCCGACTCCTTCACGTCCTTACTCAGATGCCGCATTCTCAGCGAGGCTTTGCAGGACCACCCCGGGGAACCTGCAGCCTATCTCCATCCCCCAGTCCGCCGTCACTGCTGCGTTTGCTCCGCGGCTCTCCCCACCTTCTACACTGCTTTTCTGATACACACTTTATTTCCTGTCTCCTGCTGCTGAAAGGCAAAGGTGAGAAGCGCAGGACCATTGCTTTTTCGTCACCGCTCTATCAGCTGTGTCCAAACCACTGCTGGGCTGGCTGAACTGTTCCACAGCAGCTGCCCCAAGAATGAGTCGTCCAAGCAGTCACTGCCCACCTAGCTCAGTGACCGTGACACTTAGGAGGGGCTCCTATCCACCCCTCCTCTCTTCTCACCATGGAGGCCTCGGCTCTGACCTCCAGCCCCCTGTGTGCTTTGCTTATCAGTTAAGTGGACTTTAACCTCTAACCTCTCTCCCCAGCCTGGACCCCACATGGGAAGATGTCAGTGATGCTTGGATGTTATAACTCCTTTGTACTTTTACTGTAACTTCTTTGCCAGTATCCTATATCCAGTTCTGAGCTTCCCTTGTGGCTCAGCTGGTAAAGAATCCGTCTGCAATGCAGAAGACCTGGATTCTGTCCCTGTGTTGGGAAGATCCCCTGGAGAAGGGAAAGGCTACCCACTCCAGTATTCTGGCCTGGAGAATTCCATGGACTGTATGGTCCATGGGGTCGCTAAGAGTCAGACACGACTGAGTGACTTTCACTCACTCACTATATCCAGTTCTGGGTAAACACGACCACCTGTTTTTCCTTCTCCTGTTCTAGTTCTGCCAATCACAGCTGGTGCAGCAAAAAGGGGCTAGAATACCTTCCAGCAGAGATTCACCCCATCTGCCTGAAGCTGCATTCTTGTTGAGAATGGTGCTGCTGCAGTTCAGGGTCCACTCACTGTCAAGCCCTTGGTGCAACTTGTTCCTATGACTTGCCTTTGGCCAGCACCCTTTCCCATCTCCCTTGGGGGTTCTTCCAAATCATCACCATCCTTCTCAATTAACCTTTAAAACTTCATTCTCAGAGTAGTACCTCACCTGATACAGGTTCAGAATGCAAAGCTCCGGTGGTGAACATGGAGGTTTGGGACCCAGGCCCCTGCAACAAAGGCTAGTGGCCACACTGCAGGAGGACATGAGAGACGCTGTGTCCTGTCTCCAGTCTTCCTCAGCTGCACAGAGCCGCCAGGCCTGAGGTCACATCTTCCCCAGGACCTCCAAATCTGCTGTCTGGGAGGGGGAGGCGGACCTGCCCAACCATTTTGTCCCAACACGAGGTGCTGCCAGTCGACACTGGCTCCCAAGTCTCTGCTCATGGGGCAGTTCAGCTTCTTGCTCGGCCCGCTCTGGGTCTCTGCTCCTCCTTTCTCAGATGCACATCTCCATGACCATCTTGTACTCTGTCCCCTACTTCTGACTTGGCTGCCGGAGAACCTGCCCTGTGGCCACCAGCAAGTGTGCACGCTAAGTTGCTTCAGTCGTGTCCAGCTCTGTGCGGCCCCATGGACACCAGGCTCCTCCATCCACGGATTCTCCAGGCAAGAATAGAGGAGTGGGTGGCCATGCCCTCCTGCAGGGGATCTTCTCGACCCAGGGACGGAACCCGCGTCTCTTACGTCTCCTGCACTGGCAGGCAGGCTCTTCACCACTAGCGCCACCATACCTGACCTTCATCTTGCTATTTAGTCACTAAGTCATGTCCGACTCTTGGCGACCCCATGGACTGTAGCCCGCCAGCCTCCTCTGTCCACGGGATTTTCCAGGTAAGAACACTGGAACAGGTTGCCATCCTCTCCAAGTTACAACCCCTCTGCCTCCTCCCCCTCTACTCCTCCAGGATGTGGTTCCTCCTCCTTAAAACAAGAGTCATTTGTCATCCATCCTAACCTGTCCCCTTCAGCTCCTTATGGTTTATCTCATCATTCACGCACTCTCCTCCAACTCTACTGCTCTGAAGCTTGTTCACTTCAAACCATATGTGTTATTCAAATCTCCCCCCTTTAAAAATTCAGCAAAAATCCAGCCTTGAGCATACAGTTCCCACCCTCTTTCTTTCCTTCTCCTTCCATCCAGTTTTCTCAAAAGAATTGCCTACAGCCATTGTCACCATTTGAAAATATAGCAGTTGGAGGTATGGACTATAGAAGAGAAATATAAAAATGGGGGCTTCATGCCTTTTAAAATAAACTCTTGTCATCATGGCCTAGGCTGAAGCTAACTAACTAGCTATGTGCTCTTGGATCACTCGGTTACTCTAAATGCCGATTCCTTTATCTGGAATAACCACAGCTTCTACTTTTAGTTTTGAATGTATGTGAAAGCAGGATGAAATGACCCAAGGAATTAGAAAGCGCATTTATTGCTGATGATATTCATGGCATATCCATATCTCTTGCTTGTTGCTGCTAATGCTTTAAAAATTTTTATCTATTTAAAAGGAAAGTAACTAATTGAAATAATTGCTACACAATTTATTGTTTTAAGATATAAAGATCAAGACTTCTTTTTTTTCAGTTCAAACACGTAAAAGGGCTTGAAAGTTATGACTCCCATTCTTACAATAAGAAAAATGTGGGCAAACTGAAAGTCAACGCATTTTCTTGGCTCCATCAGAGAATGGATGTCACAGGGCAAAGAACCTCCCTGATATCTGGACAGATAGGCAAGTCCAGAAGTCACAATCCAATCTGCTTACCTGGAGTAGAAGCTGCTGGAACAATAAACCAGTAGGAATACTGAGACTGCAATTTTGATGCATGCTGAAGGCTAAGTCGCTTCAGTTGTGTTAGACTCTGTGCGACCCTATAACCTTTAACCGACCAGGCTTCTCTGTCCATGGGGTTCTCCAGGCAAGAATACTGGAGTGGGTTGCTGTGTGCTCCTCTAGGGGATCTTCCCCACCCAGGGATCAAACCTGCACCTCTTTCATCTACCTACATTGGCAGGCATATTCTTTACCACTAGTGCCACCTGGGAAACGCTTTTGATAAATTTGCTATTATATAAATGGGGTGTAGGCTAGTGTGAGAGTCAGAAACTCCAGAGGCATGAAATCTTACAGATCTTCCCGATATTTATCTTTAAGAAAAATACCCACCAGGTCTTCAAGGTGAGGACCCCTTGTGGCTCTGGCAGAGGGTGGGGAAGGGTAAGCATCGTGAAAAATGCCCAGACCTTTCTCCATAGTCTGCCCTCCAAGGGAAGGACTTTGCTAGCACCTTACCCTGCAGCTATGAGAGAGGGGGCACTCCTCTAACTCCAGTCTGTCTCACTGAATAGGGAAAGAACAGTCGACAGGAATNATGTCATCACCTGATGGTAGGCAAGAAAAATAAGTGGAAATGCAAGAAAAATTAATGGAAACCCCAAGGTGGATATTTTGGTGGAAAATCTAGTCAATCAGTTATTATAGGCATATCCTACCTACAAGGAAGGAAAGCTAGACCCTGAGGCCGCAAGAAACCCTGGAGCTGTGTTTCTCCCGCTGGAGGCCATGAAGGCTTATAGCCCGAGTTCTCTTTTAGAAGTTGGTCATTTCAGAGTTGCTATTCTGATCTAAGCAATTAGTAAAAGTCTATTCTGGGTCATTTGGTTGGCTGCCAATCTACCAAAAACTGCTGAAGAAATTCAGCCTCCTGTAAGTTCTTGGGAACAAGGGGTCATATTTTTGTTTTGTGAAAGTCATGAGGAGAGTATAGAGGTGGAAAGAATTATCAGGAGAAATTCCCAACAAGAGAGGGCCGTGTGGTTTGGTGCTAAGTTTATGAGGGGAGGGGTCACCCAGCTTGTCGCCTAGGAGGAGGGGTGAGAGAATTGAGGTTTGCCAAGCACCCGGTCGCAGGCACTCAGGGCCCGTCTGCACTCTAAGGACTGGCTTAGTTTGGTAAGATGACAACGTCTTCCATGTGAAATTCGGAGTTAATTTGAATACTTTTGGTTTTGTGCTTTCATTTATACATTTTCATTTGGGTCTTCTAGCTGTATCACATAAAAAGTTTCTACTTAAATTTATACCTGGACATAGTTGAGAAACATCATTAAAACCAGTTTCATTCAGGCTTCAAAGTTTTAGAGGATTCTTTTTTCCTTTACAAGCATTCCTTCGCATCCCTCCGACTTGAGAAAAACTGATTTGACTTATTTTAATGGCAGGTAAAATAAGAAACAGAATTTAAAATTAACCTACTTTCAGAATTTGTATTCTATCTTTCTCCGAAGATGTAACTAAAAGGATTGATGTCAGTGATAGCTCAAATGTAAACATCTTGAACAGACGACTAGCTAATTACCTGAAACACCTGGTCGATGCAACAAAATTTGATAAACAAGGAGAGACATGGCGTCGAGTGAGAACAGTTGCAAGGGGTCGAGGTGTTTAAGGCCACGGAAGGGCACCTGTCACTGTGCGCGTCACAGCAACGTCGGTGCGGGAGACGGACCGGTGCAGAGCCAGGGACGACGCGGCTCCACACGAGAAACGCGGAACCTGCGGGTGGAAGGCGGCAGTGCAGGGAGGAAGGGAGACGCTCGAGGAGGGGTGCGGGGGCACGGAGAGCAGATGAAGACGTGAGGACCGCGCCAACGGCGTAATCTGAACTCTCCCAAGCACTTCACGCAGGGTCTACACACTTCACGCAGGATCCATGACAGCAGATCGCCTTTGGAAGCCCCGCTCTCTACTTGGACCACATTATATCTTAAGAGTGTGCAGTCGTCAGCTGCCTCCACGTCCCTGTCATCAGTCTCTTCTTGAGATAACAGTTAAGAGGCTTCTGTCAAAATAGGTACAACAGCTCTCATGGCATCTGCCACAGGTTTTCCATCTCACCAAGAGTCAAGGCCAAGGGCCTCAGTGGCCTAGGTAGGGTGCTTGGCAGCCTGGGCCGCTGTGTAGCTCCTTATCCCTCTCCCACCGTGGGTCCCGCCAGCCTGCTCTCAGTTCTGACCACCCCACACAGGCTGCTATCTGCAGGGCTGGGGATTTGCTCCTCCCTCTGGGCAGAAAGCTCTTGACCCTGCTGTCCGCATGGAGCGGTCCCCGACTCCTTCACGTCCTTACTCAGATGCCGCATTCTCAGCGAGGCTTTGCAGGACCACCCCGGGGAACCTGCAGCCTATCTCCATCCCCCAGTCCGCCGTCACTGCTGCGTTTGCTCCGCGGCTCTCCCCACCTTCTACACTGCTTTTCTGATACACACTTTATTTCCTGTCTCCTGCTGCTGAAAGGCAAAGGTGAGAAGCGCAGGACCGTTGCTTTTTCGTCACCGCTCTATCAGCTGTGTCCAAACCACTGCTGGGCTGGCTGAACTGTTCCACAGCAGCTGCCCCAAGAATGAGTCGTCCAAGCAGTCACTGCCCACCTAGCTCAGTGACCGTGACACTTAGGAGGGGCTCCTATCCACCCCTCCTCTCTTCTCACCATGGAGGCCTCGGCTCTGACCTCCAGCCCCCTGTGTGCTTTGCTTATCAGTTAAGTGGACTTTAACCTCTAACCTCTCTCCCCAGCCTGGACCCCACATGGGAAGATGTCAGTGATGCTTGGATGTTATAACTCCTTTGTACTTTTACTGTAACTTCTTTGCCAGTATCCTATATCCAGTTCTGAGCTTCCCTTGTGGCTCAGCTGGTAAAGAATCCGTCTGCAATGCAGAAGACCTGGATTCTGTCCCTGTGTTGGGAAGATCCCCTGGAGAAGGGAAAGGCTACCCACTCCAGTATTCTGGCCTGGAGAATTCCATGGACTGTATGGTCCATGGGGTCGCTAAGAGTCAGACACGACTGAGTGACTTTCACTCACTCACTATATCCAGTTCTGGGTAAACACGACCACCTGTTTTTCCTTCTCCTGTTCTAGTTCTGCCAATCACAGCTGGTGCAGCAAAAAGGGGCTAGAATACCTTCCAGCAGAGATTCACCCCATCTGCCTGAAGCTGCATTCTTGTTGAGAATGGTGCTGCTGCAGTTCAGGGTCCACTCACTGTCAAGCCCTTGGTGCAACTTGTTCCTATGACTTGCCTTTGGCCAGCACCCTTTCCCATCTCCCTTGGGGGTTCTTCCAAATCATCACCATCCTTCTCAATTAACCTTTAAAACTTCATTCTCAGAGTAGTACCTCACCTGATACAGGTTCAGAATGCAAAGCTCCGGTGGTGAACATGGAGGTTTGGGACCCAGGCCCCTGCAACAAAGGCTAGTGGCCACACTGCAGGAGGACATGAGAGACGCTGTGTCCTGTCTCCAGTCTTCCTCAGCTGCACAGAGCCGCCAGGCCTGAGGTCACATCTTCCCCAGGACCTCCAAATCTGCTGTCTGGGAGGGGGAGGCGGACCTGCCCAACCATTTTGTCCCAACACGAGGTGCTGCCAGTCGACACTGGCTCCCAAGTCTCTGCTCATGGGGCAGTTCAGCTTCTTGCTCGGCCCGCTCTGGGTCTCTGCTCCTCCTTTCTCAGATGCACATCTCCATGACCATCTTGTACTCTGTCCCCTACTTCTGACTTGGCTGCCGGAGAACCTGCCCTGTGGCCACCAGCAAGTGTGCACGCTAAGTTGCTTCAGTCGTGTCCAGCTCTGTGCGGCCCCATGGACACCAGGCTCCTCCATCCACGGATTCTCCAGGCAAGAATAGAGGAGTGGGTGGCCATGCCCTCCTGCAGGGGATCTTCTCGACCCAGGGACGGAACCCGCGTCTCTTACGTCTCCTGCACTGGCAGGCAGGCTCTTCACCACTAGCGCCACCATACCTGACCTTCATCTTGCTATTTAGTCACTAAGTCATGTCCGACTCTTGGCGACCCCATGGACTGTAGCCCGCCAGCCTCCTCTGTCCACGGGATTTTCCAGGTAAGAACACTGGAACAGGTTGCCATCCTCTCCAAGTTACAACCCCTCTGCCTCCTCCCCCTCTACTCCTCCAGGATGTGGTTCCTCCTCCTTAAAACAAGAGTCATTTGTCATCCATCCTAACCTGTCCCCTTCAGCTCCTTATGGTTTATCTCATCATTCACGCACTCTCCTCCAACTCTACTGCTCTGAAGCTTGTTCACTTCAAACCATATGTGTTATTCAAATCTCCCCCCTTTAAAAATTCAGCAAAAATCCAGCCTTGAGCATACAGTTCCCACCCTCTTTCTTTCCTTCTCCTTCCATCCAGTTTTCTCAAAAGAATTGCCTACAGCCATTGTCACCATTTGAAAATATAGCAGTTGGAGGTATGGACTATAGAAGAGAAATATAAAAATGGGGGCTTCATGCCTTTTAAAATAAACTCTTGTCATCATGGCCTAGGCTGAAGCTAACTAACTAGCTATGTGCTCTTGGATCACTCGGTTACTCTAAATGCCGATTCCTTTATCTGGAATAACCACAGCTTCTACTTTTAGTTTTGAATGTATGTGAAAGCAGGATGAAATGACCCAAGGAATTAGAAAGCGCATTTATTGCTGATGATATTCATGGCATATCCATATCTCTTGCTTGTTGCTGCTAATGCTTTAAAAATTTTTATCTATTTAAAAGGAAAGTAACTAATTGAAATAATTGCTACACAATTTATTGTTTTAAGATATAAAGATCAAGACTTCTTTTTTTTCAGTTCAAACACGTAAAAGGGCTTGAAAGTTATGACTCCCATTCTTACAATAAGAAAAATGTGGGCAAACTGAAAGTCAACGCATTTTCTTGGCTCCATCAGAGAATGGATGTCACAGGGCAAAGAACCTCCCTGATATCTGGACAGATAGGCAAGTCCAGAAGTCACAATCCAATCTGCTTACCTGGAGTAGAAGCTGCTGGAACAATAAACCAGTAGGAATACTGAGACTGCAATTTTGATGCATGCTGAAGGCTAAGTCGCTTCAGTTGTGTTAGACTCTGTGCGACCCTATAACCTTTAACCGACCAGGCTTCTCTGTCCATGGGGTTCTCCAGGCAAGAATACTGGAGTGGGTTGCTGTGTGCTCCTCTAGGGGATCTTCCCCACCCAGGGATCAAACCTGCACCTCTTTCATCTACCTACATTGGCAGGCATATTCTTTACCACTAGTGCCACCTGGGAAACGCTTTTGATAAATTTGCTATTATATAAATGGGGTGTAGGCTAGTGTGAGAGTCAGAAACTCCAGAGGCATGAAATCTTACAGATCTTCCCGATATTTATCTTTAAGAAAAANGTTGGCTTTTCTGTTAAGGAAAATGAGTTCTGTGAAAATGCACCTAAGCGACAGCTGAGGCTGAGCTATCTCTGGGAGTCATGACATGAGACAGTGGGAAGTACCAGGGACGCCGGCCTGGGGAGGGCAGGCGGCCGGGGAGGCGCCGTCTGCAGGGGCTGAAGGAGTTATCCTCTGTGAGAGCGGCTAGATGTGTGCACTATTCTAGAAGGCAGGATTACAGCAAATAGGTTAAATGACAGCAGGTATGCTTGGGTTCACTATGAATACATTTCTAATTTAAAATGGAATTTATTTCCTTACCAGCCGGTAACTGAAGGCTTTCAGACAGAGGCTAAATAACTATTTATGCAGAATATTTTAGAGATGAATTTGACTTGAGTTAGTTCCAATTCTGAAACTATGGTCACAGGAAATGCTGGAACAGAGATTTAGTCTTTGTTATTATATTCAATATATATTCATCTTTGACGTTATTGCATTTCATNCACAAAATCACATACAGAATGGTGGATCAGGATGAAATGCTTCAGGAGGCCAGGAAAGAAGCATAATACAGAGGGCAGAATGTGTGACAATATGTACACAGTCAATTATACCATCAAAACAAAGATTAGAGTGTTGAAAGTTCATTTGGGGGAAGGCACTGTGTTTCTTTTAAATGGAAATCATCAAATGTTTGATACAAAATTTTGTTTTCCCAGGTTCGATGCATGAGACAGGGTGCTCAGGGCTGGTGCACTGGGATGACCCTGAGGGGTGGGATGGGGAGGGAGGTGGAAGGGAAGTTCA
>SJYW01014034.1:15811-94058 GCA_006410735.1 Raphicerus campestris
GAATCGCCAGTCCAGGTTTGACTCATGAGACAGGGCGCTCAGGGCTGGTGCACTGGGATGACCCTGAGGGGTGGGATGGGGAGGGAGGTGGAAGGGGGGTTCAGGATGGGGAACACGTGTACACCTGTGGCAGATTCATGTTGATGTATGGCAAAACCAGTACAATATTGTAAAGTAATTAGCCTCCAATTAAAATAAATAAATTTATATTTAAAAATAAAAAATGAAGATCTCTATTCCTGTCCAACATCCACGGTTTTCAAAGAAATGCAAATTAAGATGAGATATCTTTTTTTGCCTTTTAAATAACCGATTAATGCAGTGGAACAGATGTTCATATATTGCTGGATTGTGTGTATATGTGTTATACAGCCTTTTCTGGAAGTTTAATGGTGATTATTTAGTACTTACCTGTCAGACATTGGTTTAAGTTCTTTGCATGTATATTTAACCATCACAACAATCCTGTGAGATAGGCAGATGATATTATTACTTCTTTACAAATGTAGACACTTATACACTGAGAACTTAAGTAACTTGTTCAAAATTAGATAAATAACAAAGTGGTAGATCCAGTTTTCAAATAGAGACAGTCTGGCCCCCTAACCCAAGTTCTTAACCACGACAGTCTTCTGGAAGGATGCAAATGAGAAAAATATAGCATAGCCCCTTCAGCTGCCTATTTAGGCTTGCGCACAAAAAGCCTCTTCTGTCTGCCTGGGTTGGAGGATCTACCATGGTCTGCATGTAACCTGAGGTAGAGAATTACTGTCTCTAATGCTTGTTCCCAAGAGAGTAATATTGACGTGCTTCTGCAAGAGACTCTTGTGTGTGTGCATGTAAAACCAAAGCTAATATGACCTTTTCTGTCCCCTTGCACTACTGTTAAAACTGCTTTCTCTGGCTCTAAATAAAACAGTGTATTAGTTGTTCAGTCATGCCCAACTCTTTGTGACTCCATAGACTGCAGCCCACCAGGCTCCTCTGTCTATGGGATTTTCCAGGCAAGGATACTGGAGTGGGTTGTCATTTCCTTCTCCAGGAGATCTTCCTGACCCAGGGATAGAACCCGGGGCTCCTGCACTGCAGGCAGATTCTTTACCAACTGAGCTATGAGGGAAGCCTCAAATAAAACAGTGGCTGTACAGAAATATATAGACACCAGAGGTCAGACCTGAGCTTGGAGTTGCAAGGCTGGAGCAGCCTGTAGCTAGGAGATAGGAAGCTGTATTTTCAAGAATGTGTATGGATTCTCTTCATTAAAACAGCATTTTAAACAAGAAGACATTGTATTTGAGTAGTAGACTTATTGGTACATTTTCTTTTTCTTTTTGTATTTTATAGTTTTTTTTATATGGGCTTATATTGCTTTTATAACTAGAAAAACACCATTTTAAAAGATATGAAAAATATTGAACTAAGACATAAAAGAATCATATCACTGAATTGAAATGTCTAGCATGGAAAAGGCAATGGCACCCCACTCCAGTACTCTTGCCTGGAAAATCCCAGAGACAGAGGAGCCTGGTAGGCTGCAGTCCGTGGGGTCGCTAAGAGTCGGACACGACTGAACGACTTCACTTTCACTTTTCACTTTCATGCACTGGAGAAGGAAATGGCAACCCACTCCAGTGTTCTTGCCTGGAGATTCCCAGGGACAGGGGAGCCTAGTGGGCTGCCATCTCTGGGGTCGCACAGAGTCGGACACGATTGAAGCGACTTAGCAGCAGTAGCAGCAGCAGTATAAGAGCAGTATAAATGTAACATACACAGAATCTGTCCTAGGCTAAATTACATGTTTTTCAAATTGGCTCTAGGTGCCCTTCTACCCTCTCTCTGTCTTTTCTCTAGCCTCCCCCCTTCCCAGTCTGGTCTGCCTTTCACATATTAGATGCACACTACTTGTCTTATATATGGATCATTTCCTCTTACAGGGAAACAAATTTACTCCCAAGGTGTGGGTGACTGGGTTACACTTCCTGAGGGAGNTCTTTTCTCTAGCCTTCCCCCTTCCCAGTCTGGTCTGCCTTTCACATATTAGATGCACACTACTTGTCTTATATATGGATCATTTCCTCTTACAGGGAAACAAATTTACTCCCAAGGTGTGGGTGACTGGGTTACACTTCCTGAGGGAGATGGGAATGAGTATGTGTTTTAAGAGTAGAGCTCTGGGGACTTCCTTGGCAGTCCAGTGGTTAAGACTCTTGTCTTCCAATGCAGGGGACACAGGTTCAGTTCCTGGTCAGGGAATTAAGAATTGACATAATGCAGGGGGCAGCCAAAAATTTTTTTTCAAGAGTAGAATTCTGGAAGAATTCTCTGTTAATAACCCAGTTATTGGACTGGAGCTACTTTTTCTAGTTACAAAATTTAATCAAATTTATGCTACTTTTTAAGATTAACTTTGGAAATATCTGTCTAATAAAATTTTGATTTAAGTATAAACAAAGACTTTTTGAAAGGGAAAAAAAGGACTAGGGAGCCTGTGGGGAAATAGAGGAGACGTTTTGATGACATTGTTTCAATGACTCTCACAGATGCATTTCAAATCTATCATGGGATTGGATAGAAGCAAATAAAATGATCCTTTGGGTTTTATTTTTTAGTAATATTGTAATATATATAAAATTTTTGCTGATTACTAAATTTTAGAGTTAAAGTTATCGTTCTGTTAAACTCAAGAAATAAGGTTCCAGGATAAGTACTGTTGAGCTCTAATTTGGTGATTTACCACATTAATACTTATTACTGTTTTCATATCTGGTCTGGTTCTATCATTGTTTTATCTGTGAAGTTATACATTTTAGATACCTGGATTATAACATTTCTAACACATTTCATATTCAATTCTTTCTTTCTTTCAGTTTTTTCAGTTTTAGGGTATGCCTTTTAATGTAACAGTATAGAGCTAGAATATAGCCTTTCTAATGTAAGAAAGAGTATAAAGCTAGTATAAAGTATAAAACTATATAGACAGTCATATTTTTGTTTTCTTCCATTCAGGAAGATTCCTGACCAAACATGGGTACAGTGTGATGAATGTCTGAAATGGAGGAGGCTTCCTGGCAAAGTTGATCCATCCACATTACCTGCAAGATGGTTTTGCTACTATAATTCCCACCCAAAGTACAGGTAAGATTAAGACTCAGTATTATGCCAGAGATGAGTCTTGATTTGTCTCTGTTCTAAAACACGTCTCATCTTAAGTCCACACTCTTCAGCCTGGCATTCAAGCCACTGTGCTTACTGGTCTTTACCTATTGTTTGTATGTTAACACAGGCCTTCTGCTTTAGCAGACCTGTGGCTTCACTCTTCCCGACACATGCTGCATGTATTCCCTTCTCCATGACTTGATACTGTCATTCCACTTGCTTAGAGTGCCTTTCTGTATTCCATCTGATCATATCATCTGGGAAGCGGAAATATTTTGTGTGATACTTCTCTTGTTGACAGTATTTTACAGTGATTTTACTCTGGCTGTCTGTAGTATTTAATTCTTCACATTTGCTCACATACTGTTTGAATTTGGGGGATGTTTTTCATGTGTATACATTTGGGCTCTTCAAGAGATTGTAAACTATTTGAGAACAAGGGATTTATATTTCAGGTTAAAGTGACAGTTTTCTTCATATGCTTCCTATATTTGAATCTGTTGAAGTACCTATTGTACATTCAATTTAGATTGTTTACATGTCTGTCTTTCTAATATTCCATCACTCAGCCTGTAAAGAATCCACCTGCAATGCAAGAGACCTGGGTTTGATCCCTGCTTTGGAAGAATCCCCCAGAGAAGGAAATGGCAACCCACTCCTGTATTCTTGCCTGGAGAATTCCATGCACAGAGGAGCCTGGTGGGCTATGGTCCATGGGATCAAAAATAACTGGACACGACTGAGTGATTGACACTTTCACTTTCATCTGTTCCTTGAAGCAGCTAACATCTAGATGTGTTGTTGTTCGGTCGCTCAGTCGTGTCTGAGTCTTTGTGACCCCATGGACTGCAGCATGCCAGGCTTCCCTGTCCTTCATCATCTCCTGGAGCTTGCTTGAACTCATGTGCATTGAGTCAGTGATGCCATCCAACCATCTTGTCCTCTGATGTCCCCTTCTCCTCCTACCTTCTGTCTTTCCCAGCATCAGGGTCTTTTTCCAATGAGTCACCTCCTCGCATCAGGTGAGCAAAGTATTGGAGTTTCAGCTTCAGCATCAGTCCTTCCAATGAATATTCAGGGTTTATTTCCTTTAGGATTGACTTGTTTGATCTCCTTGCAGTCCAAGGGACTCTCAAGAGTTTTCTCCTACACCATAGTTCAAAAGCATCAGTTCTTTGGTGCTCAGTCTTCTTTATTGTCCAGACTCTCACATCATGGACATCATTTCAATTTAACAAATATTTTTATATGACTCAGTAACATAGGTTCATAATAATAATTCAGTTTGTTTCAATTCATCTGTGACTCTCAACTTTTTTCTGTGGTATAAATGTTAATAGAGAAAAAGGTACTAAAACAGAGTATGCTTTTTAAGGAGAAAAAAATGTTGAAAATGGAGGAAATAGAAAACAATAAAGTCCAGTTCTGTAATAAGCAAGGATTCCCCCATAGACTAAAGATGTGCCTAAGTACCTCTTAAAATGTGAGACTGAGAACTTAGAAGTCTCATTTTCAAATTCTCTATATGCTGTCAGTTTATATTTAGTCCAGGAAACATAACCTTCCAGGACACTTTGCCCCCTAATAAAATGGGTATAACATTGGATTTCCAGTTATTATTAGTTTCTGTTTGTTTCTTTCTAGGATTGCCTTTGTCCACTGAATACTTTTTGTAGTACTTCTTTCAGCTTGTACTCCTAAAATTCTCTTCTTCATGCTTTACATATAGCAATCATCTTTTCATTTCTAGAATCCTCTTTTTCTCTTCTTTGCTAGCCTCTGTTGTATCTCTTTTACAATGGCATCTCCTCATGCCTTCATGCTGCTCTCTATCATAGCCTCTGGTTTTCCTCTTCAGGGATCATCACATAGTCTGGATGTTCCCTTGGGGATTGCTTTCTGAGTACATGAGAGGTAGAGACCTAGGTTCTAGTCTCAGTGATATTCTCTTTCTATAGAAGCCCAGGCAAGTCTCCCTTGTGCTTGAATTTCTCTGTGTGAAAATAGAGATTATGCTTCATGCTCTCTACCATCATATGAATTTTATAGCTGTCAAGTACTTTGAGTATCTTGGGAGAAGGGTGATATACGCACCAAAAATAATGATAAGGTATGCATTGAAAAAAAAGAATTGCTACCTGGTAGCCTGCCCACACATTTTGTAAAGTGGGTGCGATCTGAACTCTGTAATCTTAGATGGTGGTTAATCTGCCTTGTCATACTTGTGAGGAAAATACAGGGTCAAAGTCAAGGGCACACTTTCCAAAAGGTAACTTCTTCTATGTACTGCAGGAGGTGCTCTGTTCCAGAGGAACAAGAACTCATTGATGAAGACCTGTACTTGAGCAGAGCTAAGAAACAGTTGAGTATACCTTACCCGAGATGGTGGTCTGTATCCTTTGACAGAGGAGCCTGACCCTTCCTAATAGGATGGGAATTTTGAGAAGAGAGATGATTTTTTTTTAAATGATTTTCCTATTCACCTCTCTGCTCTTAGAGTTCTTTATTCTTTCTAGTTATCTCCTGAATGTCTCAACTAGAGATTGGCTCTAGTTTCTCTCCCTCTCCCCCACCCCACCCCTTCTTTGATAGGGCATTTGAAATCTCTCTTTAGTAGCACAGTCCAGGAAGGAACTCTTAACTACTCGACAAGGCTCACACTGTTTCTAATTTAGAAGGAACATTATAACCTAAATCTATAATTCTTGAGTGAACTAAATAGCACTTTTATATTCTCCTAGAGATCAAACAGTTGACAAGAAGGAGGTACCAACAGAAAACAAGAGCCACCAGGTGAGAGATGGTCCACCCTCTTCCTTTCCTCACACAGAATTTCCCCCAACAGAGGACGTAGGCTGACGAAAGCGGCACTCTTGAAAGCTGTACAGAAATAACGAGCCATTTGTTCTGGTGGTCTTTTTTTTTTTTTTGACAGGATCTTTTGATTTTTGCTTTGATCTGCAGTTACTGATGTTCAGATCACCAAAACTGGAAGAGCTAAATCATTTATTGCCCTGAGTTGGATTCAGTACTGATGCTGGGTAGTGTGAGTGTCCCATTCGGAGTCACAGAGTGTTCAGGGCTACGCTGCATCCTCATACAGGCTGCTCCTGTTGAGTGTCTGGTTTTCCTCAGTCTCCTTCCTTCCAGGATTCACGGGGGACTCCTTTCTGCTTTCCTCTTGGGAAGAAGGGGTGGTTCTTTGTGCCCTTTCCCCCCTCCCTGCTTTCAGGCTGGCTGGCTTTATAAAGACTCTGCTGTTTTGAATTTTCAGGAGCACTGTCTCTCGGACATGGTTGCCCAGCTCCGGACGCTGAAGGGTGCAATAAGGTTGGCCGTCCTTTCAGGGACACTCCTTTCCTGACAGCCACCATAGCACCCATTTATCTCCCCGACCCAACCTTGCCTTTCTGCATGATTTTCCTCTTGACCCTCTTTCCCAGAGATATCTGCTAGCAGCATGTTAGATTCACCTTCCACCCACTCAGTCAGGGTAGGTCAGGCTGGTGAGGATAGAGGCAATTAAATACTAATTCTTCTGACACTCTACCAAGACCCAGGTGTATTAATAAACAGGTTGCAAACCCTCCTATCTTGGCTTTATAGTCTGATCTAGAGATTGGGAAATTTCCTGGGACTGCCCTGTCCTCATTCAGTTTACCTCCCCTTTATACTCCTTCACCTTCATCATTCATGCTATCTTCATAAGCTGGCTCTCCCAGAAGATCCCAGATGCATGTTTCTGTGTGTGCAGTATATGTTAGTCTCTAGCATGCATTTCTCCAAGACCAGCACAGACATTTGCTGCAGTGCTTATTCCCTCCATTCCTTCCCTCATCACAGATCTCAGAGGAGTGAAAACCCAGTCTTACACTGGGTCAAAAGAGAGAATAAGAAAGTGATTCAGGGGCCTGGGTTTGCGTTGTGGATGGGATGATTCCAGGAGCCAATAAGTGAGTTGGGGAGGTCTATTGGTATCCAACTGATAAGGTTATAACTGAATGTGCCTGGGGTCAGTGTTCTAGTGTACATTACTGCGCGCTGTTTGTTTTGTGTAGGAAACAGTTTCTTTTTATTTGGCCAAGTGTTTTTTCCTAGCATCAGAAGGATTGACTCATCCTTTGGTATTTGGTTTGAAATTAGGATTTGTATAAATTCTTTCTTTCTTTGCTAGGTATTCACTAATCTGCTGAAGATCCCTTCTGTTCAAGATATGGATGACTTGAATAATAAGACGACTGGCTATGAGGGAACTGATAGCCCCAGCCGGCTTTCATCTGTTGGAGAAGAAAGCAGAACAACTTCTCTTCAACTTAAGCCTCTGGATTCCAGCATTTTTCAGTTCTCCAGGTGTGTAAAAAAATATAGATTCTCTTCAGTAATGAGCCTCAGGGTTTGCTTTCCTGTAAACTAAATTGGTATGATTATCGTGTTTGCGTTTCTCCTAAAGCCTGGCATGGAATTCAGAAGGAGAGATACCATTTGGGGATTTGGGGACTTGCATGTTGCATGTACCTCCCATTTTTTCAACATTGTAGCTGTCATGTCAAGCCTATTTTTCTATCTTTTTGGTTTTACTTTTTTGAGGGGATCATGTGATGAATGTTCTTTTATGGATTATGTATTCCCATTATGTTGGAAATTGTGTAAGTGAAGTAATGGACATGAAAACTCTTTGCAAAGCATAATGTATTATACAAATGTAAAGTAATGTTACCTGGATAAGCACTGTTTCTTTCTTTAAGTTTAGGAATATTGAAATCCTGCAGGGCCCCATAGGCCTAACACATGTTGCTGCTACTGCTGCTGCTAAGTCACTTCAATCGTGTCCAACTCTGTACCTGTCTCTTATACACATCTTCTCCTCATGCCTTCATGCTGCTCTCTATCATAGCCTCTGGTTTTCCTCTTCAGGGATCATCACATAGTCTGGATGTTCCCTTGGGGATTGCTTTCTGAGTACATGAGAGGTAGAGACCTAGGTTCTAGTCTCAGTGATATTCTCTTTCTATAGAAGCCCAGGCAAGTCTCCCTTGTGCTTGAATTTCTCTGTGTGAAAATAGAGATTATGCTTCATGCTCTCTACCATCATATGAATTTTATAGCTGTCAAGTACTTTGAGTATCTTGGGAGAAGGGTGATATACGCACCAAAAATAATGATAAGGTATGCATTGAAAAAAAAGAATTGCTACCTGGTAGCCTGCCCACACATTTTGTAAAGTGGGTGCGATCTGAACTCTGTAATCTTAGATGGTGGTTAATCTGCCTTGTCATACTTGTGAGGAAAATACAGGGTCAAAGTCAAGGGCACACTTTCCAAAAGGTAACTTCTTCTATGTACTGCAGGAGGTGCTCTGTTCCAGAGGAACAAGAACTCATTGATGAAGACCTGTACTTGAGCAGAGCTAAGAAACAGTTGAGTATACCTTACCCGAGATGGTGGTCTGTATCCTTTGACAGAGGAGCCTGACCCTTCCTAATAGGATGGGAATTTTGAGAAGAGAGATGATTTTTTTTTAAATGATTTTCCTATTCACCTCTCTGCTCTTAGAGTTCTTTATTCTTTCTAGTTATCTCCTGAATGTCTCAACTAGAGATTGGCTCTAGTTTCTCTCCCTCTCCCCCACCCCACCCCTTCTTTGATAGGGCATTTGAAATCTCTCTTTAGTAGCACAGTCCAGGAAGGAACTCTTAACTACTCGACAAGGCTCACACTGTTTCTAATTTAGAAGGAACATTATAACCTAAATCTATAATTCTTGAGTGAACTAAATAGCACTTTTATATTCTCCTAGAGATCAAACAGTTGACAAGAAGGAGGTACCAACAGAAAACAAGAGCCACCAGGTGAGAGATGGTCCACCCTCTTCCTTTCCTCACACAGAATTTCCCCCAACAGAGGACGTAGGCTGACGAAAGCGGCACTCTTGAAAGCTGTACAGAAATAACGAGCCATTTGTTCTGGTGGTCTTTTTTTTTTTTTTGACAGGATCTTT
Source organism: Raphicerus campestris (assembly GCA_006410735.1). NCBI lineage: Eukaryota > Metazoa > Chordata > Mammalia > Artiodactyla > Bovidae > Raphicerus > Raphicerus campestris. The sequence continues at coordinate 24,966 of SJYW01014034.1, forward strand.
TGATTTTTGCTTTGATCTGCAGTTACTGATGTTCAGATCACCAAAACTGGAAGAGCTAAATCATTTATTGCCCTGAGTTGGATTCAGTACTGATGCTGGGTAGTGTGAGTGTCCCATTCGGAGTCACAGAGTGTTCAGGGCTACGCTGCATCCTCATACAGGCTGCTCCTGTTGAGTGTCTGGTTTTCCTCAGTCTCCTTCCTTCCAGGATTCACGGGGGACTCCTTTCTGCTTTCCTCTTGGGAAGAAGGGGTGGTTCTTTGTGCCCTTTCCCCCCTCCCTGCTTTCAGGCTGGCTGGCTTTATAAAGACTCTGCTGTTTTGAATTTTCAGGAGCACTGTCTCTCGGACATGGTTGCCCAGCTCCGGACGCTGAAGGGTGCAATAAGGTTGGCCGTCCTTTCAGGGACACTCCTTTCCTGACAGCCACCATAGCACCCATTTATCTCCCCGACCCAACCTTGCCTTTCTGCATGATTTTCCTCTTGACCCTCTTTCCCAGAGATATCTGCTAGCAGCATGTTAGATTCACCTTCCACCCACTCAGTCAGGGTAGGTCAGGCTGGTGAGGATAGAGGCAATTAAATACTAATTCTTCTGACACTCTACCAAGACCCAGGTGTATTAATAAACAGGTTGCAAACCCTCCTATCTTGGCTTTATAGTCTGATCTAGAGATTGGGAAATTTCCTGGGACTGCCCTGTCCTCATTCAGTTTACCTCCCCTTTATACTCCTTCACCTTCATCATTCATGCTATCTTCATAAGCTGGCTCTCCCAGAAGATCCCAGATGCATGTTTCTGTGTGTGCAGTATATGTTAGTCTCTAGCATGCATTTCTCCAAGACCAGCACAGACATTTGCTGCAGTGCTTATTCCCTCCATTCCTTCCCTCATCACAGATCTCAGAGGAGTGAAAACCCAGTCTTACACTGGGTCAAAAGAGAGAATAAGAAAGTGATTCAGGGGCCTGGGTTTGCGTTGTGGATGGGATGATTCCAGGAGCCAATAAGTGAGTTGGGGAGGTCTATTGGTATCCAACTGATAAGGTTATAACTGAATGTGCCTGGGGTCAGTGTTCTAGTGTACATTACTGCGCGCTGTTTGTTTTGTGTAGGAAACAGTTTCTTTTTATTTGGCCAAGTGTTTTTTCCTAGCATCAGAAGGATTGACTCATCCTTTGGTATTTGGTTTGAAATTAGGATTTGTATAAATTCTTTCTTTCTTTGCTAGGTATTCACTAATCTGCTGAAGATCCCTTCTGTTCAAGATATGGATGACTTGAATAATAAGACGACTGGCTATGAGGGAACTGATAGCCCCAGCCGGCTTTCATCTGTTGGAGAAGAAAGCAGAACAACTTCTCTTCAACTTAAGCCTCTGGATTCCAGCATTTTTCAGTTCTCCAGGTGTGTAAAAAAATATAGATTCTCTTCAGTAATGAGCCTCAGGGTTTGCTTTCCTGTAAACTAAATTGGTATGATTATCGTGTTTGCGTTTCTCCTAAAGCCTGGCATGGAATTCAGAAGGAGAGATACCATTTGGGGATTTGGGGACTTGCATGTTGCATGTACCTCCCATTTTTTCAACATTGTAGCTGTCATGTCAAGCCTATTTTTCTATCTTTTTGGTTTTACTTTTTTGAGGGGATCATGTGATGAATGTTCTTTTATGGATTATGTATTCCCATTATGTTGGAAATTGTGTAAGTGAAGTAATGGACATGAAAACTCTTTGCAAAGCATAATGTATTATACAAATGTAAAGTAATGTTACCTGGATAAGCACTGTTTCTTTCTTTAAGTTTAGGAATATTGAAATCCTGCAGGGCCCCATAGGCCTAACACATGTTGCTGCTACTGCTGCTGCTAAGTCACTTCAATCGTGTCCAACTCTGTACAACCCCATAGACGGCAGCCCACCAGGCTCCCCCGTCCCTGGGATTCTCCAGGCAAGAACACTGGAGTGGGTTGCCATCTCCTTCTCCAATGCATGAAAGTGAAAAGTGAAAGTGAAGTTGCTCAGTCGTATCTGACTCTCTGTGACTCCACGGACTGCAGCCTACCAGGCTCCTCCGTCCCTGGGATTTTCCGGGCAAGAGTACTGGAGTAGGTTGCCATTGTTGGCCACATATAAAAATAAGTATTAGAAGTTTGTGCCATTGTTTCCTAGGGTAAATTTTTCGTGTAACTTTAGTCTTAGAATTTACCTGTTCATCGTCTAGCACCACAGCAATATTATTTTGTTATTCCCTGGTGGCTTAGACCCGCCACCAGTGGTAAAGAATCCACCTGCAGCGTGGGAGACCTGGGTTCGATCCCTGAGTTGGGAAGATCCACTGAAGAAGGTCATGGCAACCCACTCCAGTATTCTTGCCTGGAAGACCCCCATGGACAGAGGAGCCTGACAGGCTACCGTTCATAGGGTCGCAAAGAGTTGGACATGACTGAGCAACTAAGCACACACAGCAATCTTTATAACAGAATTTTTCTTAAATATTAGGAATATTTGAAGCACTAAAAGGTATGACTGCCTGTGTGCTGTCGTGAGACTAGAACTCAGAACTGCTAATTATGACTTGCTTTCTCCTTGCTACTGTGTCTGGCAGGGCCAAGCCATGGGGAAGGTACAGAGTTGCTCTCTAGTGGTAGAAACTTCTAGAGTCCACAATAATGTGACTGTTACATAGTAGACTGTGAAATTTTTATGAACCCTTTTCAGTTTGGATATCTTCTTAACATACTGTAGAAAAAAAGCAATGAGATATATAATAGGGGGAAATTACTCCTGCCCCCACCTCCACCAATGTTATTGATTTCTTTCCCTCTTTCTTGCTTCTTAAGTAGGTCTTTTCAGCTTTCACCCAGACAAACATCTGTTTATGTGTGCAAGTCCCCTAGTCTTCCACAATTAAGCCCCCTAGATATTGAAAGAACCTCATATCCCCCTGAGCATGAACAAAGAGTCTCAAGAGAAAGTGGGCTATTAGGAGAAAAAGTAATAGAACTCTAAAGGAAGTAAATGAGAATCTATACAAAAGCATCAAGAATAGTTGGAAGAGAATAGCTGTGCAGAAACTGATAGTTGAATTCAGTCATATTGAAGGAGCTATTTCTAAAATAGAACCATGCAGCAAAGGATTAAGGAATATATCGTCGTTGGTCTCAGGGATTTGGTCTTAATTCTACTGTTTCATCCAGTTATTCAACTCCCATTTTAGGTTGGGAGGGGTATAAAGAAAAGCATTGTGGTTTTGTTAAGCACATTGTTAGCTCTCTACATTGATCTCCTTGAGATGGTCATGCATCAAAACTGATACTGGAGTATTAAGATGACACTGCTCTTGAAAGCTGTCCTTTCCCTGCTGTGACCACCTTTGCTTTCTCTTCAGTGTTTCTATTGATACTGTCCAGTGGCTTTTGGTAACCTGAAGGAGATAACAAATGCTAGCCTCTGTATGTGTGTATTTTATGAGTGCAGCATGACAGTGCATCCATTGGGTGGCATGCTTCATCAGTCTTAATTAGAATCTCTGTATGAGTCATTGTGAAACTGCACTATCCAGAGTTGGGTTTTAGCTCTAGAGTTCAGGTAAAATATTCTTGACTATTTATGTGTAATTTTAATTTGAAAATAATATTTCTTCAAGAGATATGTGATAATTGATACTGCTAATGTCATGTTTTATGTAAGGTCAGTAAATGATGATTCTGTCATTTCAAGCTACGCGTATAGGGGGATTCAGATTGATTGGAAATAGTCTACCTTTTTTATAGAGGAAAATTAGATGCTCAAGAGTCTAATAAAATATGCAAGGTTTTCTTATAAAACTGTGTAAAGGGAATAATAGGTTTAGTCAAGAGTTAACAAAGATCTCCCTTGCTATCAAAACCTAAAGCTGATAAGGGTCCTTGGGTCATGTAGTACAGCTCTTTAATTCTAGATAAAATAAAGCCTACACTATCCAAGAGTTTTTTAAAATTTTCTAGTGGAGTAGGTTATAAGACCTACAGGGTATTCCAGAGGTATCATTGGAAACAGCTTTGTGAGTCTTCACGAATCTAGCAAAGATAGGGGACAACCTACAATAAAGAGTCAGTTCAGCTACGATATAAACAAGCATAATCTATTAGGGCAAGACAGCTTAAAGGAAGTAGTCCCCTTTCTGTTCATTCATTCTACATATATTTGAGTCCTTACTATATGAAAGCAGTATTCTAAGGCAGTGATGGCATCTAAGATGAAGGAGCTTATGGTACTCAGAGTTGCATATGTAAGCACCCTGGATACATGGTAGGTTTCATATGAGTGATATAAACTAAGGTCTAAAGTAGCCATAAACATATAGACAAAGATGAGAATTACAGCCTGTTCTTTAGATATTTAGAGAACCTCTGAGTAAGCTATATTGCGTGGTAAGTTGCTTCAGCCGTGTCTGACTCTTTGCGACCCCATAGACTGTAGCCCATCAGACTCCTCTGTCTATGGGATTTTCCAGGCAAAAATACTGGAGTGAGTTGCCATTTCCTTATCCAGGGGATCTTCCTGACCCAGGGATCAAACCCTTATCTCTTACATCTCCTGCATTGGCAGGCAGGTTATTTACCACTAACGCTACCTTGGTTACTCTGAGTAAACTATATATCAAAGGCTAATTATTTCATATATTAAAAGGATAGCCAGAAAAAAATTTAAATTACATTATAATGGTGAAAAGAGAGGAGGAAAGATATCCTAATATATTTAAAGGAATATTTGAAGCAACAGACAAAAAGTAGAAATAGAAAACAATTTTGCAAATGAATGAAATTGATTCAAGGGTCAGTATTAACATTTTAAAATACGATCTTTGAGAAGAGTTCCAGAATAGCAAAATGAGTAGTGTGATGAACTCTTTTACCAACAAGTAACCATTTAACTGGAAAAAAATTATTAAACAAAGCAATGCAATCATTCTTAGTTCCTGGAAATTGTCCTAGGGGCACACAGCAAGTACAGAAACATTTGTTCAAGAAAATCTATTAAATCTCAGAAAGTACAGCGAAAGGTGGGCATTTAACCTGCTCTCATCTCCCTCTAAGTTTTCTTTTATGAAAACTATTCAAGAAGCTCTAATCCAGGTGGGTGTGGTCAAGAAACTGGGGGCTTCCTCTCTCCCTAGCTCCTAGTCTAGAGCTATGGTTTCACTTGGGAGGTGCACGCCTCTGACATTTCTTATATCCTCCAGGTTTGTCTTGCTCTGTTCCAAGCAGACTCAAGAGGACTGGGCCTCTCTTCTCCCACCCAGCTTTCTCTTCTCCCATCCACAGGTAGCAGCAGTCACCTAGGGACAGCATGCTGACAAGCCTAGACTCCTGTTGCTCCACCCCCAGCTTACTTATAGGGCAGAGGTTCATGCCTGAAGGAGCAAGCCAAAAACCATCCCAGCACCCATTTGTAAAGAAAAGGTTTCACTCTTAGAGAGTGGGCCACTGTCCCTGCTTTCAGCCCTGCATGGTGGCACAAAGGTTCTGCTTAGGGAGAGAGGAAAGCCTGACAGATGAAGAACTCCTTAGTACTACCCAAAGGAACTGACTTTGGAACATATCATGGAGAATCCCATTCCGAAGGGCATTGTCAGACAATGGAAATCTTAGTGGGGAAAAATTAACAATTTTATCATAGCTCCATGATACAAGTTACAACAAGCGAGATGACTGTGAAATCATAAGTTTGGTAATAGAAGCAAGCAAAAAGACATCCAAGCACTCCTGGGATCATAGTCAACCCTGTGGGTTAGGAAGGCTGTGCGTGAACTTGAGACTACATTCACTGAGGACACAAGGTGACCTTGCAAGCAGTTCCCAAGCCTCACACAGATCAAACAACAGAGAGCAGAAGTCTCACTGGTACTAGGCACTTAAGCACAGCCTCTAAGCAAGCACTGACTGGCCCAGGGGCCACTCCTTAGAAGCCAGGCTTAAAAGTAAAATCACAGATATCTCTGTTAGTCTGGGAAACTGCACATGCTGAAGGCTGTGCCTCCTCGTAAACGATTGGAGAGGGAAAATCCAAGCTGCTCCTACCTGGCTGAATGGGGGAGGAAACGTGAATTCTTTGATCTGTGATAGTAGCCTTCAAGCCACACATACATTCAGAGTTAAAAGGTAAAACTCTAACTGGCTAAGGGGGCGTAATTATGCTGACTCAGGGTAACTTCTAGATTGTTAGGTAAAAGATAAAAATCAAGAAGAAATCTGAGCAAGAATATTAGAGGCTGTATATTACAGGGGAAATAGTTTTCATGGAGTCACTTCAGCCAGATCACTGGGGGAAAAAAAAAACCAACAGACAATAGCAACAGCCATTCAGGGAGGTGGAAATTGTTTGCTATACTATATTATCTAAAATATCGATTGTCAACAAAAAAATTATGACACAGGCAAAGAAAAAAAAATGTGACCTGTATATGAGATGGGAGGGAAGCAGGTAATAGAAACTGCCCCTAAATAGATCCAGATGTTGAATTTAGTAAACAGAGACTTCAAAGCATCTATTATAAACATGTTCAAAGAACTAAAGGAGACCATGTTTCATCAACTGCAGAATATTAGTAAAAGGGACAGAAATTATGTTTAAAAAGAACCAAATGGAAATTCTTGAGGTAAAATGTACAAAAACTAATGTGAATATTTCACTAAAGGGACTTAACAGTACATTACAATTGGCAAGAGAATCAGCAAACTTGAAAATATACCAATGACAGAGTTTATAGATTATGCTTTCTGGAGAACAGAGAGAAAAAGAATGAAGGAAAATGCCTCACAGCCTCACAGAAATGTAGAACACCATTAAGTGCACCAACATATACAAATTTGGAGAACATGAAAGAGAGGAGAGGGAAGAAAAGAAGTGGAAAAAATACTCAAAGAAATAATGGCTGACAACTTTCCAAGTTTGATGAAAAACATTTACACATTTAAGAAGTTCAAGTAACTCAAAAGAGGATAAATGCAAAAAGATTTACAGCCATACAGTGAAAATATTGAAAGCCAAAGGCAAAGAGAATTATCTTGAAAACAGGAAGAGAAAAATATTTGTCATGTAAAAGAGAACCCCAATAACCCTGGCTTCTCATCAAAAACAGTGGAAACCAGGAGCAGTGGGATGACATATTCATAGTACTTGAAGAAACACTTTCAACCAGAAGTCATAAATCCAATAAAACTATTTTTAGAAAATGAAGGTACAATAAGTACATTCTTATATAAATGAAAGCTGATGGAATTTGTTTCTAGAAAAACTGCCATATAAGAAATGCTAAAGAGAGTTCTTCAGCTTGGAAGCAAGTGACACCAAATAGTAATTCAAATTTGCAGGAAAAAACAGTACTGGCAATGATAACTATAATTTNGACTGCCTGTGTGCTGTCGTGAGACTAGAACTCAGAACTGCTAATTATGACTTGCTTTCTCCTTGCTACTGTGTCTGGCAGGGCCAAGCCATGGGGAAGGTACAGAGTTGCTCTCTAGTGGTAGAAACTTCTAGAGTCCACAATAATGTGACTGTTACATAGTAGACTGTGAAATTTTTATGAACCCTTTTCAGTTTGGATATCTTCTTAACATACTGTAGAAAAAAAGCAATGAGATATATAATAGGGGGAAATTACTCCTGCCCCCACCTCCACCAATGTTATTGATTTCTTTCCCTCTTTCTTGCTTCTTAAGTAGGTCTTTTCAGCTTTCACCCAGACAAACATCTGTTTATGTGTGCAAGTCCCCTAGTCTTCCACAATTAAGCCCCCTAGATATTGAAAGAACCTCATATCCCCCTGAGCATGAACAAAGAGTCTCAAGAGAAAGTGGGCTATTAGGAGAAAAAGTAATAGAACTCTAAAGGAAGTAAATGAGAATCTATACAAAAGCATCAAGAATAGTTGGAAGAGAATAGCTGTGCAGAAACTGATAGTTGAATTCAGTCATATTGAAGGAGCTATTTCTAAAATAGAACCATGCAGCAAAGGATTAAGGAATATATCGTCGTTGGTCTCAGGGATTTGGTCTTAATTCTACTGTTTCATCCAGTTATTCAACTCCCATTTTAGGTTGGGAGGGGTATAAAGAAAAGCATTGTGGTTTTGTTAAGCACATTGTTAGCTCTCTACATTGATCTCCTTGAGATGGTCATGCATCAAAACTGATACTGGAGTATTAAGATGACACTGCTCTTGAAAGCTGTCCTTTCCCTGCTGTGACCACCTTTGCTTTCTCTTCAGTGTTTCTATTGATACTGTCCAGTGGCTTTTGGTAACCTGAAGGAGATAACAAATGCTAGCCTCTGTATGTGTGTATTTTATGAGTGCAGCATGACAGTGCATCCATTGGGTGGCATGCTTCATCAGTCTTAATTAGAATCTCTGTATGAGTCATTGTGAAACTGCACTATCCAGAGTTGGGTTTTAGCTCTAGAGTTCAGGTAAAATATTCTTGACTATTTATGTGTAATTTTAATTTGAAAATAATATTTCTTCAAGAGATATGTGATAATTGATACTGCTAATGTCATGTTTTATGTAAGGTCAGTAAATGATGATTCTGTCATTTCAAGCTACGCGTATAGGGGGATTCAGATTGATTGGAAATAGTCTACCTTTTTTATAGAGGAAAATTAGATGCTCAAGAGTCTAATAAAATATGCAAGGTTTTCTTATAAAACTGTGTAAAGGGAATAATAGGTTTAGTCAAGAGTTAACAAAGATCTCCCTTGCTATCAAAACCTAAAGCTGATAAGGGTCCTTGGGTCATGTAGTACAGCTCTTTAATTCTAGATAAAATAAAGCCTACACTATCCAAGAGTTTTTTAAAATTTTCTAGTGGAGTAGGTTATAAGACCTACAGGGTATTCCAGAGGTATCATTGGAAACAGCTTTGTGAGTCTTCACGAATCTAGCAAAGATAGGGGACAACCTACAATAAAGAGTCAGTTCAGCTACGATATAAACAAGCATAATCTATTAGGGCAAGACAGCTTAAAGGAAGTAGTCCCCTTTCTGTTCATTCATTCTACATATATTTGAGTCCTTACTATATGAAAGCAGTATTCTAAGGCAGTGATGGCATCTAAGATGAAGGAGCTTATGGTACTCAGAGTTGCATATGTAAGCACCCTGGATACATGGTAGGTTTCATATGAGTGATATAAACTAAGGTCTAAAGTAGCCATAAACATATAGACAAAGATGAGAATTACAGCCTGTTCTTTAGATATTTAGAGAACCTCTGAGTAAGCTATATTGCGTGGTAAGTTGCTTCAGCCGTGTCTGACTCTTTGCGACCCCATAGACTGTAGCCCATCAGACTCCTCTGTCTATGGGATTTTCCAGGCAAAAATACTGGAGTGAGTTGCCATTTCCTTATCCAGGGGATCTTCCTGACCCAGGGATCAAACCCTTATCTCTTACATCTCCTGCATTGGCAGGCAGGTTATTTACCACTAACGCTACCTTGGTTACTCTGAGTAAACTATATATCAAAGGCTAATTATTTCATATATTAAAAGGATAGCCAGAAAAAAATTTAAATTACATTATAATGGTGAAAAGAGAGGAGGAAAGATATCCTAATATATTTAAAGGAATATTTGAAGCAACAGACAAAAAGTAGAAATAGAAAACAATTTTGCAAATGAATGAAATTGATTCAAGGGTCAGTATTAACATTTTAAAATACGATCTTTGAGAAGAGTTCCAGAATAGCAAAATGAGTAGTGTGATGAACTCTTTTACCAACAAGTAACCATTTAACTGGAAAAAAATTATTAAACAAAGCAATGCAATCATTCTTAGTTCCTGGAAATTGTCCTAGGGGCACACAGCAAGTACAGAAACATTTGTTCAAGAAAATCTATTAAATCTCAGAAAGTACAGCGAAAGGTGGGCATTTAACCTGCTCTCATCTCCCTCTAAGTTTTCTTTTATGAAAACTATTCAAGAAGCTCTAATCCAGGTGGGTGTGGTCAAGAAACTGGGGGCTTCCTCTCTCCCTAGCTCCTAGTCTAGAGCTATGGTTTCACTTGGGAGGTGCACGCCTCTGACATTTCTTATATCCTCCAGGTTTGTCTTGCTCTGTTCCAAGCAGACTCAAGAGGACTGGGCCTCTCTTCTCCCACCCAGCTTTCTCTTCTCCCATCCACAGGTAGCAGCAGTCACCTAGGGACAGCATGCTGACAAGCCTAGACTCCTGTTGCTCCACCCCCAGCTTACTTATAGGGCAGAGGTTCATGCCTGAAGGAGCAAGCCAAAAACCATCCCAGCACCCATTTGTAAAGAAAAGGTTTCACTCTTAGAGAGTGGGCCACTGTCCCTGCTTTCAGCCCTGCATGGTGGCACAAAGGTTCTGCTTAGGGAGAGAGGAAAGCCTGACAGATGAAGAACTCCTTAGTACTACCCAAAGGAACTGACTTTGGAACATATCATGGAGAATCCCATTCCGAAGGGCATTGTCAGACAATGGAAATCTTAGTGGGGAAAAATTAACAATTTTATCATAGCTCCATGATACAAGTTACAACAAGCGAGATGACTGTGAAATCATAAGTTTGGTAATAGAAGCAAGCAAAAAGACATCCAAGCACTCCTGGGATCATAGTCAACCCTGTGGGTTAGGAAGGCTGTGCGTGAACTTGAGACTACATTCACTGAGGACACAAGGTGACCTTGCAAGCAGTTCCCAAGCCTCACACAGATCAAACAACAGAGAGCAGAAGTCTCACTGGTACTAGGCACTTAAGCACAGCCTCTAAGCAAGCACTGACTGGCCCAGGGGCCACTCCTTAGAAGCCAGGCTTAAAAGTAAAATCACAGATATCTCTGTTAGTCTGGGAAACTGCACATGCTGAAGGCTGTGCCTCCTCGTAAACGATTGGAGAGGGAAAATCCAAGCTGCTCCTACCTGGCTGAATGGGGGAGGAAACGTGAATTCTTTGATCTGTGATAGTAGCCTTCAAGCCACACATACATTCAGAGTTAAAAGGTAAAACTCTAACTGGCTAAGGGGGCGTAATTATGCTGACTCAGGGTAACTTCTAGATTGTTAGGTAAAAGATAAAAATCAAGAAGAAATCTGAGCAAGAATATTAGAGGCTGTATATTACAGGGGAAATAGTTTTCATGGAGTCACTTCAGCCAGATCACTGGGGGAAAAAAAAAACCAACAGACAATAGCAACAGCCATTCAGGGAGGTGGAAATTGTTTGCTATACTATATTATCTAAAATATCGATTGTCAACAAAAAAATTATGACACAGGCAAAGAAAAAAAAATGTGACCTGTATATGAGATGGGAGGGAAGCAGGTAATAGAAACTGCCCCTAAATAGATCCAGATGTTGAATTTAGTAAACAGAGACTTCAAAGCATCTATTATAAACATGTTCAAAGAACTAAAGGAGACCATGTTTCATCAACTGCAGAATATTAGTAAAAGGGACAGAAATTATGTTTAAAAAGAACCAAATGGAAATTCTTGAGGTAAAATGTACAAAAACTAATGTGAATATTTCACTAAAGGGACTTAACAGTACATTACAATTGGCAAGAGAATCAGCAAACTTGAAAATATACCAATGACAGAGTTTATAGATTATGCTTTCTGGAGAACAGAGAGAAAAAGAATGAAGGAAAATGCCTCACAGCCTCACAGAAATGTAGAACACCATTAAGTGCACCAACATATACAAATTTGGAGAACATGAAAGAGAGGAGAGGGAAGAAAAGAAGTGGAAAAAATACTCAAAGAAATAATGGCTGACAACTTTCCAAGTTTGATGAAAAACATTTACACATTTAAGAAGTTCAAGTAACTCAAAAGAGGATAAATGCAAAAAGATTTACAGCCATACAGTGAAAATATTGAAAGCCAAAGGCAAAGAGAATTATCTTGAAAACAGGAAGAGAAAAATATTTGTCATGTAAAAGAGAACCCCAATAACCCTGGCTTCTCATCAAAAACAGTGGAAACCAGGAGCAGTGGGATGACATATTCATAGTACTTGAAGAAACACTTTCAACCAGAAGTCATAAATCCAATAAAACTATTTTTAGAAAATGAAGGTACAATAAGTACATTCTTATATAAATGAAAGCTGATGGAATTTGTTTCTAGAAAAACTGCCATATAAGAAATGCTAAAGAGAGTTCTTCAGCTTGGAAGCAAGTGACACCAAATAGTAATTCAAATTTGCAGGAAAAAACAGTACTGGCAATGATAACTATAATTTATTATAAAAAGACAATCAGTTCAGCTCAGTTGCTCAGTCATGTTTGACTCTTTGCAACCCCATGGACTGAGCATGCCAGGTCTCCCTGTCCATCACCAACTCCCAGAATTGACTCAAACTTATGTCCATTGAGTCAGTGATGCCATCCAACCATCTCATCCTCTGCCATCCCCTTCTCCTCCCATCTTCAATCTTTCCCAGCATCAGGGTCTTTTCAAATGAGTCAGTTCTTTGCATCAGGTGGCCAAATATTGGAGTTTCAGCATCAGTCCTTCCAATGAATATTCAGGACTGATTTCCTTTAGGATGGACTGGTTGGACCTCTCAAGAGTCTTCTCCAACACTGCAAGTTCAAAAGCATCAATTCTTCGGTGCTCAGCTTTCTTTATAGTTCAGCTCTCACATCCAAATATAGTGGCATGTTTCTTCCTCTTTCTGTTCTTAACTGATTAAAAGAATAATTGTATAAACAATATATATATGTATATAGCTTCATAGATATATATAATTTTATTGTTGGGATCATCTACAGATATAAAATATTTGCCAATAACAACATAAAAGAAGTGGGTGGGAGCAAAGCTATATTGGAGTGAGGAAATAATACCAGATGGTAACTCATATCCATAGTAAGAAATTAAAATTTAAAGTGGAAAGATAAGGTTAATTTAACAAACTATAAATATGTCCTTGCTCTACTTTCTTCTCTTAGCTTCCTCAAAAGACATAACATTGCATAAAGTAATAATTATAGTAATGTATTATTAAATTTGTAAATGTTAAACTAGAAAATACCCACATAACATGAAAAGAGGAACAGTAAAGGAAGAAGGAAACCATGACATATATAGAGAGCAGAAAACCAAATAATGAACATCAATTCTAACATATCAATAATAACATTAAATGTGATAAGATTAACAATCCAATCAAAAGCTGGAGATTGTCCAATTAGATTTTTTCACATACACAAATATAATATCTATATATTTTATATTCAGAGATACAAATAAGTTGAAATTTAAAAGATGAAAAGAGACATACCGTATATATAGCAACTATAGAGAACAAGAGTGGCTGTACTAATATCACACAAACTAATAGACTTTAAACAGAAAATGGTACCAGATATAAAGAGGGACATTTCATATTGATAAAGTCCATTAGGAAGATACAAAAATTATACCCATATACGGACCTAACAACAGAGCCCAAAAATGCATGAAGCAAAAGTAGACAGAACTGAAGGGAGAAATAGGCACTTTAACAGTTAACAGCTGGAAACTNCCTCTGCCTCCTCCCCCTCTACTCCTCCAGGATGTGGTTCCTCCTCCTTAAAACAAGAGTCATTTGTCATCCATCCTAACCTGTCCCCTTCAGCTCCTTATGGTTTATCTCATCATTCACGCACTCTCCTCCAACTCTACTGCTCTGAAGCTTGTTCACTTCAAACCATATGTGTTATTCAAATCTCCCCCCTTTAAAAATTCAGCAAAAATCCAGCCTTGAGCATACAGTTCCCACCCTCTTTCTTTCCTTCTCCTTCCATCCAGTTTTCTCAAAAGAATCGCCTACAGCCATTGTCACCATTTGAAAATATAGCAGTTGGAGGTATGGACTATAGAAGAGAAATATAAAAATGGGGGCTTCATGCCTTTTAAAATAAACTCTTGTCATCATGGCCTAGGCTGAAGCTAACTAACTAGCTATGTGCTCTTGGATCACTCGGTTACTCTAAATGCCGATTCCTTTATCTGGAATAACCACAGCTTCTACTTTTAGTTTTGAATGTATGTGAAAGCAGGATGAAATGACCCAAGGAATTAGAAAGCGCATTTATTGCTGATGATATTCATGGCATATCCATATCTCTTGCTTGTTGCTGCTAATGCTTTAAAAATTTTTATCTATTTAAAAGGAAAGTAACTAATTGAAATAATTGCTACACAATTTATTGTTTTAAGATATAAAGATCAAGACTTCTTTTTTTTCAGTTCAAACACGTAAAAGGGCTTGAAAGTTATGACTCCCATTCTTACAATAAGAAAAATGTGGGCAAACTGAAAGTCAACGCATTTTCTTGGCTCCATCAGAGAATGGATGTCACAGGGCAAAGAACCCCCCTGATATCTGGACAGATAGGCAAGTCCAGAAGTCACAATCCAATCTGCTTACCTGGAGTAGAAGCTGCTGGAACAATAAACCAGTAGGAATACTGAGACTGCAATTTTGATGCATGCTGAAGGCTAAGTCGCTTCAGTTGTGTTAGACTCTGTGCGACCCTATAACCTTTAACCGACCAGGCTTCTCTGTCCATGGGGTTCTCCAGGCAAGAATACTGGAGTGGGTTGCTGTGTGCTCCTCTAGGGGATCTTCCCCACCCAGGGATCAAACCTGCACCTCTTTCATCTACCTACATTGGCAGGCATATTCTTTACCACTAGTGCCACCTGGGAAACGCTTTTGATAAATTTGCTATTATATAAATGGGGTGTAGGCTAGTGTGAGAGTCAGAAACTCCAGAGGCATGAAATCTTACAGATCTTCCCGATATTTATCTTTAAGAAAAATACCCACCAGGTCTTCAAGGTGAGGACCCCTTGTGGCTCTGGCAGAGGGTGGGGAAGGGTAAGCATCGTGAAAAATGCCCAGACCTTTCTCCATAGTCTGCCCTCCAAGGGAAGGACTTTGCTAGCACCTTACCCTGCAGCTATGAGAGAGGGGGCACTCCTCTAACTCCAGTCTGTCTCACTGAATAGGGAAAGAACAGTCGACAGGAAGCAGAGCTTCAAAGATATAGACTGAGAATGCTACCTATGGGGAAGGGAGTAGGAGGCAAGGGAAAAAAGAAAAAAAAAAAATCCCTGTACCACCCTGTACCATCCCTGTTCTCACTTCCAAGAGAAGCACTTGTGAGGCTACAGACCCAAGAAACGGGCCCATAGGAAGACTGAGATTTGATCAGAAGATCGCTGCCACCCCCACAACACATTAACCTTACCACCATACCAGCTAGCCTTTACTAACAAACAGTAGGTAGTAGCTGAAAGAGTTTTAAGCATGGATTCTCTCTGAGAAGGAGTGGTTCGCTCACAGTCAGGAATGGAGACAAAAATCAAGAAAACTAGAGACTGGAATGTCTGGCATCTTTGGCTACAGCAGACATTAAACACTTAAACACAAGCCCAACTCCTTGTCAGATCGACATATATCCTCACATTAAAGGCCTACATCATCAGCTCCTATGACGTGTAGAACTTGTCCAACTATCAGCATATAATTACTAGTCATGTCAAAAGGCAAGAAAAACACACTCTGAAGAGATAAAGCAAGTGTCAGAATCAGACTCAGGCATGATATAGATGTTGGAATTATCAAACAGGGAATTGAAAGCAACTATGATTAAGATGTTAAGGACTCTAATGGAAGAAGTAGACAACACACAGATGAATAATACAGGCAGAAAGGCAAAGTCTCTTAAAAGAAGGAAAGTGAAGTTGCTCAGTTGTGTCTGACTCTTTGTGACCCCATGGACTATGGCCTACCAGGTTCCTCCGTCCATGAGATTTTCCAGGCAAGAGTACTGGAGTGGGTTGCCATTTCCTTCTCCAGATCTTCCCCAGCCAGGGATTCAACCCAGGTCTCTCACATTGTAGGCAGACGCTTTACTGTCTAAGCCACCAGGGAAGTCAAAAAAATCTCTTAAGAAGGTGTCAAAAGGACATGCACGAAATGAAAAGGTGTAACAGAAATGAAGAATTTCTTTGATGGGCTGTCAACAAACTTGACATGACAAGAAAGAATAAGTAAGCTTGAAGAAAGATCGAAACCCAAGCTAAAATCAGAAAGGAAAAAAGAAGAGAATATTTAAAAACTGTAGGACAAAAATAACATACACATAATTTGAGTACTAGAAAGAGAAGAAAGAGAACAGAGCAGAAGAAATATTCAAAGTAATACAGACTGGGAACTTTCCAAGATTAAGGACAGATTAAGGACAAACCGCTGGTGCAGGAAACTCAGAGTATCAAAGTGAAAGTGAAAGTTGCTCAGTCAGCTCTGACTCTTTGCAATCCCAAGGACTGTATAGTCCATGGAATTCTCCGGGCCAGAATACTGGAGTGGGTAGCTGTTCCCTTCTCCAGGGGATCTTTCCAACCCAGGAATTGAACCCAGATCTCCCACATTGCAGGAGGTTCTTTACCAGCCACAAGGGAAGCCCAAGCAGGATAAATATCCCCAATCCACACCTAAATATAATTAAATCTTTATTTTGGCAGAAAACCAAAGACAAAGAGAATTGTGAAAGAAGTCAGAAGTCTCCTGGTTTGATTCCTGGGTCAGGAAGATCCACTAGAGAAGGGATAGGTTACCCAGCCCAGGATTCTTGGGCTTCTCTTATGGCTCAGCTGGTAAAGAATCTGCCTGCAATGTGGGAGACCTGGATACTGTATTATAAGGTTATTAATCTTAATTAAGAACACATTCTTTGTTCTAGTGACCTCTCAAATGGACTTAGATTAGTTAACATATGTGTTGTAAACTTTAAGGCAGCTATTAGAAAACTGAATTATCTAAATCTAACGATAAGATGGATTCAGTTCAGTTCAGTCACTCAGTCGTGTCCAACTCTTTGCGACCCCATGAACTGCAGCATGCCAGGCCTCCCTGTCCATCACTATCTCCCGGAGTTCACTCAGACTCATGTCCATCGAGTCTGTGATGCCATCCAGCCATCTCATCCTTGGTCGTCCCCTTCTCTTGCCCCCAATCCCTCCCAGCATCAGAGTCTTTTCCAATGAGTCAACTCTTCTCATGAGGTGGCCAAAGTATTGGAGTTTCAGCTTTAGCATCATCATTCCTTCCAAAGAAATCCCAGGGTTGATCTTCAGAATGGACTGGTTGGATCTCCTTGCAGTCCAAGGGATTCTCAACAGTCTTCTCCAACACCACAGTTCAAAAGCATCAATTCTTCGGTGCTCAGCCTTCTTCACAGTCCAACTCTCACATCCATACATGACCACAGGAAAAACCATAGCCTTACCCAAGTGGTTAAACAAGACAAAAAGTAAAGGTTAGACACTAAATTGTTTCTGCTATAAGAAGAAATTCAACAGTCTGTTGACATCAGCAGGTGATTTCCCAAGTAAAGGCCTGAGACTGTCTCAGTCAAGGAGTTTTGAAGTTGATGATGGGGTTATGATCACTTCTTCTGATCTTGTATGGATTAGAAAGTAAAAACCACTGTTTCCCATGGGAGGACAAATGTAAAGCTCTAATTTACTTGGAAAACACACTAAAGATGGTTTTAGTGTCAGAAACAATGAGTTGTATAACATATATTACCCTAGGCATTTTAATTTGTCAGTGATGTCTTTCCTTGGGAAAAAAAAAAAAAAGGCTCCAGAAATGAACTAAATAAGCACCAGTGACGCACCCACCCCTGGTTTTGGAATGCTACAAGAAGGACTCTCTACCATCAGAGCCGCCAGGGAAGCCCCTAGAGAAAGGAAAAGAAGCAGACTATGGTCTGTGAAGACGTCACAAAGCCAGCTGGATTCAAAGCATGCACTGCATGGTAACCTTACTGTGAATGAAGAGTGTGTACAAAATCAAGAATATGTGAAGACGTGCATCAGGACGCAGAGTCCTTCCCCACACGCCGGAGAAAGGTAACCATCAGCCGGCAAAGCTGTGTTCACTTTCCTGGTTGCCCTCCACTCTCGCTCTCCCTCAGCGGGCGGACTCCACCCTTGCTTTACCTGCCTGTGATAGCGGGGTGCTCTCAGTTCAGCAGGGCTCGCCCCACCTACCCCAGGTGCCCGGCCCAGCAGAAGGCGACAAACAGCGGTGAAGTGAGAAGAGGAGAAGGAAAAGAAGGGGCCTTCCTTCTCTACCACTAACCAGCTGTACCATCTTGGGTCCAAGATGTTGTGTTAGCTCCAAAGCTTTCATTTTCTACTTGAAGAAAGGAGAGTAAGAATTCATACCTTATTGGGTGGTTGGGGATGATGTATGTGGGTATCTATATGTTTGTGACTATATGTATTATCTAGTACAGTTCATTGTACATAGTAGGCTGTTAATGAATGGCAGCTGCTATTTTGAGAGTCTCTGGAATACGAGGAACTCATGAGACTGTACTTGAAAGGCTGCTCTGCTGCTATCCCAGAGATACCTTTTTAATCAAATCTTCAATATTTAGAGGCAGATTTTGCTAAAGGAGTCCAATATCCAATTGCTAATTAAGATTTATTATGACAATGTACTGAAAGACAATAGATGAGCAAGGATGTATATACAAGCATATATCCTTGCTCATCTACATATATGTATAGGTACACATGATCAGATCATATATGCTTAGAAAACTATGGCAAGTATACATTTAAGACTTTAAGTGTGTGGCCTTTTAATTAAGTCATTATTTTTATTTATTCACTACAATCATTAAAATGATTAATAAGCAACTTGACATCTTCATTCACTTCATGGCAAATAGAGGTGGAAACAATGGAAAGAGGGACAGACTTATTTTCTTGGGCTCCAGATCACTGCAGATGGTGACTTCAGCCATGAAATTTCAAGATGCTTACTCCTTGGAAGAAAAGCTACGACCAACATAGACAGCATATTAAAAAGCAGAGACATTACTTTGATGACAAAAGTCCATCGAGTCAAAGCTATGGTTTTCCCAGTAGTCATGTATGGATGTGAGAGCTGGACCATAAAGAAAGCTGTGCTGAAGAATTGATGCTTTTGAACCGTGGTGTTGGAGAAGACTCTTGAGAGTCTCTTAGACTGTGAAGAGATCCAATCAGTCAATCCTGAAGGAAATCAGTCCTGAATATTCATTGGAAGGACTGATGCTGAAGCTGAAATTCCAGTACTTCGGCCACCTGATGCAAAGAACTGACTCCTTGGAAAAGACGCTGATGCTGGGAAAGACTGAAGGCAGGAGAAGGGGACGACAGAAGACAAGATGGTTGGATGTCATCATCAACTCGACGGACATGAGTTCAAGCAAGCTCTGGGGGTTGGTGATGGACAGGGAGGCCTGGCTTGCTGCAGTCCGTGGGGAGGCAAAGAGTTGGACACCACTGAGCCACTGAACTGAACTGATAGTTTCATTTGATATCATAAAGCTTTATGACAAATTTTTACCTTTGAACTAACTGGAAATTAAAAAAAAACCCTCACTAGTCATTTCAAAGTGCATGCTTTACATATCTATACTTACAAGGTGAATTAATGGAGTCAGTAATGCACATAACTTAAACCCCAGATCCCCAAGCACCTCCACTTATCCAAACATGCAAAAGGGAAACTGCTCAAATTTCCGACAAAAGGGACACTTAGCAACTACTTAATCTACCTTCTGTTTAACTTCCTGAGTCAGCCATAACACATAGTAAGGGCATCACTTGAGTAGACAATCAACAGATGGATGATTATGGCAAACAAGCTGTGGCTTAAAAACAAATATTCCACAAAGATGTCAAAGAAGAGGACTGACGACTCCTAATTCTGCTTAGCCAGAGCTGAATCTGTTTTTTATTGTGTGTGTGTGTAGGGGGGGGTGGGGGCGCTCTGTCTTCTACTTGCAGCTCTGCGGTAGTATTCAAGGTTACCTGCCTTTCATAACCCAGGTTGTAAGTGCAGTAAATGACAGAGCTGAGTAACAGACAGTTCCAGTCCCCTATGCACTGCAAACTGCTTTCTGCCCTGTGAGGTTGGTTTAACAAAAACAGATGTCAGACTTGTACATAGAAATGCCACATGTTCAGGATTTTATATACTACATTATTTTAACCCTCAAACTAATAAGATTAGTCTGATCAACTTGAGTGCACTTCTTGTGTTTGGGGGAGAAAATATACTACTTTAGAGGCATCAAAAATCTAAACAACAAAGTACAAAAGCAAAACAAAATTTCAGAGGTTAAATGTGTTCCTCATGAAAATGAAAGTCACTCAGTCATGTCCAACGCTTTGTGACCCCAAGGACACATACAGTTGATGGAATTTTCCAGGCTGAAATACTACAGCGGGTAGCCTTTCCATTCTCCAGGGGATCTTCCTGACCCAGGAATCAAACCAGGGTCTCCTACATTGCAGGCGGATTCTTTACCAACTGAGCCATCAGGGAAGTCTGTAGCGACTCAAGGGGGAGAAAAAACAAACAGGCAAGAAGAGCCTGTGAATCTGAAACAGAAGAGAACGAACCTGCCTCCATAGTGAATCTATTCTTTTGTGCTCTGTCGCCTGTGCTGACTGCAACTTTTGTGAAATGTTGCCTACAGGCTGAAAGACACAGTCCATTTTAAGGCTCTGACCTTCAAAGGTATAATATTTTTCCATTTCGTATAGAGACAAAAAGTTACAGAACATTTGTTTTGCTGGTGGTATATAACAGCACTGTGACCAGACCAATGTGGACAACTGCAAGAGCCAAGAATTACGGCCAGCACCAGTCATACTCCCAGTCCTTTTAGGATAAAAAGCCTGAATTCTAACTTGAGTAAGATGGTTCTTTGGGACACGCGTCCACCATCTTCTCAATCTGCTGACTTTCTTAATAAAGTTGCTATTCCTTGCCCCAGAACACTGTTCCTTGATTTACTGGTCTGTTGAGTGGTGAGCAGTACAGCTTGAACTTGGTAACAAACATGGACTCTCTTTAGTTGGTACAGTTTTACTGTCTATCATCATACTCTTGAAAAAAGGTAGTACATTCAACTTAAATGTGCTGGTGTATGTATAAAGCTTGCACGGATGACAAATAATTAAGTTGACTTAAAAGCAGTTTGGGGGGCCCATAGGTACAACACCTGGCACAAGTTCCATTCACTATAATTGTAATTATTTGTTAATATCTCTGAATTAAGGGGGAAAGTCATTGCCTTTGGTTTTCATGAATAAGAGCCTTGGGAAATAAGTGACTATATGAGCATGTATAGCATAATTTAAGGGCCTTTGAGTGAAAGTCTATTTGCTCCAGGCACAAGGTTGAATTTTTAAAACCAAAATATTAGTATACCACTACTCAAACAAAACAGTTTTTTTCCCATAGTTTCATTTCCTACTGGTCTTGTCAAAGTAAAAGTGATTTTCAGTGAGAGTTGAGCTTTGCTTTCCATGGGAGACAGAGACCAGGTCTGCTGGGTTGGTTCAGATTGGGGCCACTCTGATAGGCAATTACTCAGACCACTGTGGGAATGTCAGAATATTTTCCTTAAGACAGTCATGCAATTGGCAAATACAATCTGATTATTTTGTTTATACCAATGACAGATCTAATTCTTAGATTTTATGGACTTGCTGGCATTTCATTTCTTCAGTGATTAAAAACAGATTTATGTTCTTTATATTAAAGAACAAAAATATCTTAGTTTTTAAAGAGCTCTTAGTGATTGCTCTCTCTAGACCAACCTCTCTCAGTACAGAATTCCCTTCTGTAACACTTTTGACAGCTACATTACAGACTCTGACTCAAGATTTCCAGTGACAGGGTTAAGAGATTCAGAGAATCAGCCAAAGAATTCCATTCTAATAATGAGACATTCTTGTTGCTAGATGAATCTTTCTAGATAATAGTTCTCGATTTGTGATAGAGATCATATTGAATCCCTTTCTTTCCTGGAGCAAATGCCTGAAGTAATCTGGAATATGGGCTTTCCTGGTGACTCAGACAGTAAAGAATCCACCTGCTAAGCAGGAGACTTGAGTTTGATCCCTAGGTCAGGAAGATTCCCTGGAGAAGAAAATAGCAACCCACTCCCATATTCTTGCCTGGAAAATCCCACGGATAAAGGAGCCTGGCGGGCTACAGCCCATGCGGTTGCAACAGTTGGACATGACGTAGTGACTAAATAACAAATAGCAGCACCAGCCATCTGTAATGTGTGTGAAAATCTATAGGAAGCATCCAGACGTTCATTTGCCTTCCCTCTGTTTTTAGACTTGACCTTGTAGTTAGCAACATTCCTGTTCCAATGTGCTATGCGGGAGTCTCCAGTTCATTTGCTCCTGACACACTCACTCATGAACTTAGTGTCAGACTAAGTGTCAGTCAACTGACCAGATGCTGGGGAACCTGAGGTTGTACAGACCGAACTGGGACATCTTGGTACTTTCTTCCAAAAAGCCTTTGTTTTTTTTTTTTTGGCCCCACCACTTTGGCCACTCGTGGGGTCTTAGTTTCCCAGCCAGGGATTGAACTCTCATCCTCAGCAGTAAAGCTCAGAGTTGGATAGAAATGAACTTACTTACAAAATAGAAACAGACTCACAGAGACGGAACTTATGGTTACTGGGGTGAGGGAGGGCACGGGGAAGGGACAGTTAGTACGGGAGTTTGGGATGGACATGTACACACTGCTATGTTTAAAATAGATAACCAGCAAGGACCTACTGTAAAAAAACAACAACAACAAAAAACAATAACAAGGCTTCCAGGAGCATATTCTCTTTGCTTGCAAGGTCTGGCTTTTTAGATGAGCGTTCTCATACTTGCAATGTTCCTTTCTTCATTTTATTTCTGACATCTTACTGGTGGGTTTCCTTCCACCCTACCGATAACGCCCTTCTACAATGCCCTCTTTGGTTCAGGGACCCAAGAACTGAATCTACCCCTAGAACAGATCCCTAATTTGTTGGCCTATTAAAATGCTGTTTTGCTGTCTTTGGGCATTGAAATTAGAATTTCATCTCCTTCTGGGTTTATCCTAATGATCGGCTCTCAGGTTTGTGTTTTTCGATCATTTTTTCCCAGCCAGGAAAATCCTCATTCGTTGTGTACACCTGCTTTCTAAATGTCTGATCTTATTGTAAATAAGTTGCCTTTTGGGTATTTGAATTAATTAGAAAATTTATATAAAAAGCATATGAAGGCAGAATTGAATCTCAACCTTTTAAGGGATAATTTTGAAACTGGGATTTTTATTTCAACATTTACTTTCTTTCTGTTTCCATAACATAAAGATTATTTGACAATCTAATTGTGAATCTCCTCAGGAAAACGCATTACAAAGTTGTGGACCATTTCCACAAAGTCACTGATAGCTAGTAAAAAACAAACAACAAAAACCTTCGGGGAATTAACTGAACTACAACTTTTAAAGAAAGCTTCTGCTNGCTATGTTTAAAATAGATAACCAGCAAGGACCTACTGTAAAAAAACAACAACAACAAAAAACAATAACAAGGCTTCCAGGAGCATATTCTCTTTGCTTGCAAGGTCTGGCTTTTTAGATGAGCGTTCTCATACTTGCAATGTTCCTTTCTTCATTTTATTTCTGACATCTTACTGGTGGGTTTCCTTCCACCCTACCGATAACGCCCTTCTACAATGCCCACTTTGGTTCAGGGACCCAAGAACTGAATCTACCCCTAGAACAGATCCCTAATTTGTTGGCCTATTAAAATGCTGTTTTGCTGTCTTTGGGCATTGAAATTAGAATTTCATCTCCTTCTGGGTTTATCCTAATGATCGGCTCTCAGGTTTGTGTTTTTCGATCATTTTTTCCCAGCCAGGAAAATCCTCATTCGTTGTGTACACCTGCTTTCTAAATGTCTGATCTTATTGTAAATAAGTTGCCTTTTGGGTATTTGAATTAATTAGAAAATTTATATAAAAAGCATATGAAGGCAGAATTGAATCTCAACCTTTTAAGGGATAATTTTGAAACTGGGATTTTTATTTCAACATTTACTTT
The DNA here is from genome assembly GCA_006410735.1 of Raphicerus campestris. Classification (NCBI taxonomy): domain Eukaryota; kingdom Metazoa; phylum Chordata; class Mammalia; order Artiodactyla; family Bovidae; genus Raphicerus; species Raphicerus campestris. The sequence goes on from SJYW01014034.1 coordinate 48,938, forward strand.
CTTTCTGTTTCCATAACATAAAGATTATTTGACAATCTAATTGTGAATCTCCTCAGGAAAACGCATTACAAAGTTGTGGACCATTTCCACAAAGTCACTGATAGCTAGTAAAAAACAAACAACAAAAACCTTTGGGGAATTAACTGAACTACAACTTTTAAAGAAAGCTTCTGCTGACTTCCCTCAATCACCATGCTGCGAAGTAGGGAAAACTCATTTGGAAAATACATTCCCTTGAAAAGCATTAAAAACCACATGAGTCTTCAATCACTATTTTTCTTTTTAATTTCCTTGCAAATCATCACAGGGGCAATTGTGATATCCTTTGGGTTCAATGGAAAACCGTGAGCACCGGGCTTGGGATAAAAATGGAAATGGACTTCAGCTCTCTGATGTGCTGCTGGCACTGGCCACGTGACGGAAATAATCTGCAATTTGCAGATTGCTGCTGTTTGGTGTGACATGCTTTGAGGATTAATTTCTCTCTTGGCTATAGCTTAGAATCCCAAATACAGGCTCAACAATGACAGTTACCTTCTATTTTTCCCTTAAGTACAAGTTTGAAAAAGGAAATGGCTGATGAAATAGCATTAATAATCAATGACGATTCAATGTGATCAAAGGTGAAGCAGCAAAACATCAGACAACTACCTTTAATAGGCATTACGACTTGAATAAACAAAACCAAGTTCATATTTCTAGTTCTTTTCTGCTGACAGGATTTTACTGATATCAATAAAGGATTGTTTAGGAGTGTTTGCATGCATGCTCAGTCGCTTCAGTCGTGTCTGACTCTTTGTGACCCCATGGACGTAGCCCGCCAAGATCCTCTGTCCATGGGATTCTCCAGGCAAGAATACTGGAGTGGGCTGCCATGCCCTCCGCCAAGGGATACGACCTGGGGATCAAACCTACATCTCCTGAGTCTCCTGCGTTGCAGGAGATTTTTTACCCACTGAGCCAAACTGGGAAGCCCCCATTGTTTATGCAAATAAAAATTCAAGAATTTACAGACCTGAGTTTATATTTATCATGAACACATATGAGCATGTATGTAGTTTGAAGAAGTAATGCCTTCTCATATAATCACTTTATCAGGAAGCACAGCTTATCTGAGTAGGATAGCAGGAATATTTGTAGATTTTGAAGGTTTAAGAATAATCCAAAAGAAGCCACAAATATTAGTTATTCATTTTCTCACTTATAAATGAGGGAGTTACTGCCCACAAAGCACACAAATTACTCTTCCTAAAGCTCAGAATAGGTGGGTTACGCTCGGATGTCTGTGAGTTCATGATATAGACGCACGCACGGCATTTTCTGGTCCATGGCAGCTGCTGTATTAATCCAAATATCTTTTTGAGTCAGTTCTCAGCGGCTACAAAATGCCTTATTTTCCCCTGAGGTACTGCTGAAGAATAAGTCTCACTCCTAATGAGACACAATTAGAAATTCCATGTTTTTTTTCCATTTCACTAACAGTAATAGTAAAGAAGGCTGAGCGCTGAAGAATTGATGCTTTCAAACTGTGATGCTGGAGAAGACTCTTGAGAGTCCCTTTGACAGCAAGATCAAACCAGTCAACTCTAAGGGAAATCAACCCTGAATATTCATTGGAAGGGCTGATGCTGAAGTTCCAATACTCTGCCCACCTGATGCAAAGAGCCAAGTCATTAGAAAAGACCCTGAAGCTGGGAAAGATTGAGTGCAAGAAGAGAAGGGGCGACAGAGGATGAAATGGTTGGATGGCATCACTGATGCAAAGGATATGAGTCTGAGCAAACTCTGGAACATAGTGAAGGGCAGGGAAGCCTGGCGTGTTGCATGGGGTCGCAAAGAGTCAGACACGACTGAACAACAGTATTAATAAATATTATGACGGGCAGGAGATGGATTCCAGCCCAGCAGTCACTAATTATTGAGCAACTCTTCTGCATGTGTCTACCATATATGAGGCCAGATTCTAACAGAGATGGCAAAGGTAAGTCAGGCTGGGACTTTGCCTCCATGGAACTTGCAGACGAAATAATATGCACATAACAAACCACACAAATGGAGAAACAGTCAGGTGTGCTGAGAACAACCAACAGAGAGGTGCTAAGAAAAGAAAAAAAAAGATGAGGGATGGGATCAAAGGCCTGGAGCTGGAAGCACCAAGCGTATTTAGGGAAGCCAAGCAGCTGTTTGGGTGCAGAGAGGCACTGAAAGTGACCGAGTCTACAGGGTGTAACTATTTGGGTTGAGAACCAACTCAAAATAAGACCACTGAGACCTAATTGTTTGCCCCTCGTCCCCCCCCAAAAGAAACCAAAAAACCCCACAAAATCTGCTTTTTGAAGATAAGCATGTAATTTAAGAAATAACTTCACTGTTTGCTTCAATACATTTCTGCAAATAATTAAACCAGTTTGCTCATCTGAGTAGCCATCTCCTTGAACAGAACCATAGCCTGCTCACCTGGCAAGGGCTCACATATCAGACCACAGTTTTCGTATCAAGGATCCTTTTGAAATCCTGTCCATTGTGTCTTCCAGCCTCTAACCATTATGTTATGAATGTCGCCCAGTTCCAGTCAGCTCCCTACCAGAACGATCTGCTTAACCATGTGAGCCCAGATTCCCAATCCTTATAAATCCTGACCTCTCCTTTCAGTAAAAGCCCACAACAGTCAACATGGTGGGGTTTCTCACTATAGTACACCTAATAAATGCTGTTCTGCTTGTTTAATAGACTTTCTGATGGTCATTTGGGAGAACTGACACAGGATATATAGAAGATAAGATAGGAAATAGAGTAGAAACATTAAAATCACAAAAATTTTCTCATTTTTATATTATGATGTCAAGACAGTTTTAAACGTTAGAAAGTGGTTCTCAGTGTGTATCTTATTGGTACTCTGCCTACACCTCTGTAGTTCATAAAACTCTTCTTTTGGTATTGACCTATATTTCTGAGGCTTTGACTTAAAATTTCTAGAGGGCAGGTATTTTCATCATCTGGAAGTCCTAGCTTAATCGGGATGGTCAGTACTTAAGAGTGGCCACTGGGGTGCAAGGCTCCCAGAGTGAAAAGTGATCCCAATCCACTGCTCCCTTTCTCCTGCTGGCCTCAGAACTTCATTTGTGCTTGAAATGGGCAAAGGCAAAGCGGGAAGGAAAGGTGAGGTGCTAGTCACTCAGTCGTGTCTTTGACTCTTTGCGACCCCAAGGACTGTAGCCCGTCAGGCTCCTCTGTCCACGGGATCCTCCAGGCAAGAATACTGGAGTGGGTCTCCAGGGGATCTTCCCCACCCCGGGATGGACCCAACCCGAGTCTCTTACCTCTCCTACATTGCAGGCGGATTCTTTACCATCTCAGTCACCAGAGAAGCCTGGCAGAGGGGGAAGCTATGGAGAAATAGCTTCCTGTTGCCTTTAATGTTTTTCCATACATTGTCATGGTTGGTTTACCCAAGCAAGCACATCAATGTCTGATTAACTTTACGGGGGAAAGAGAACTCATGGGATTGGAATCCCAGAGTGGATCCAATTAGAAAGGAGACCCAGTGAGATAAAACATGATCCAATAGGTTCAGTGGGTCATATGGGCGACTAACTACCATGGTTATAATAATGAGATTTATTCAGGGTATAAGCAGTGTGAGTTCCAAACTATATATATGTGTGTGTGTGTGTGTGTGTGTATGTGTGTGTGTGTGTGTGTGTGTGTGTGTGTGTGTGTGTGTGTGTGTGTGTGTGTGTGTGCAAGTTTATGGAACATTCCTTGTTCCTTTAAGAACTGGAAATTCTTGCTTTTCGTTTCTGTACCCTGCACTTTGCCTTAGAATGGTTCTTTCAAATTGCTACAACCACCTGAACCTTCACCAATCACCACTCTGATCACTGAGAAACCATCAACACTGAGGTGGAACTCTCCACAAACAAAAAGCNGACCTTCACCAATCACCACCCTAATCACTGAGAAACCATCAACACTGAGGTGAAACTCCACAAACAAAAAGGTTACAGCTCTCTAAAGGCTCAGACAATGGCCAGCCTTTATTAGCAATACAATATTTTTAATTAAAAAAAAAAAAAAAGAATGGTTCTTTCAAGTGAACTTCCTTGGGACATAATTCAGGCCCTACTAAGTTTGAGAAAATGATATCCAAGACAATATTAAACAAATAAATATAATGGATTTTAAGATTTGGCACAGTTCTAAAGAGGGCTTAAAAATGAGAGGAAGAGATCATTTAGAGAATAAAGGGAGACTGCGGAGGAACATAAAAAACTTGATTTTTACAAAGTCTGTATGGTATTTTGTTTCTGAATTTTCGTATTTTAATTTATTTCAGTAATTTCCCTTGCTACTTTAGTGCTTTGCATTCTGTCTCTTTTATTCATCTTAGTGTGGGCATAACTGCATCACTACTGACAGGCATATTTCAACTTCTAAACAAAACAAAATAATAAGTTTTTAAGTACTCTAAGTACTGCTGCTGTTTAGAGTCATCACTGCTCTCCCATAGTTCAGATGTTTAAAATTTGTATACTGGTGCAAGATACAGTTGAAAGAGATGAGATAAAAAAATAAAACCAATAATCCAATTTAAAGGACAAATAGCCTCAATGACGGGCAAAAAAAAGAAAAAACCACCTCTACAGCTTCAGCTATATCATAATTTATACTATGGTTCCTTTAGACCTTTATATCTTCCCACATGAAAATTAGTAATCATTCTTTAATTAGCTAAAATAACTAAATATGAGTAACTTTCAGTTGTCAGAAGAGTTATACCATTGAGTTCATGCTTGTCGTTCATATTCTGAAGACAGCATTCACAAGCATCAGCGAGGCACCTTTAAAACAGAGATGGCGAGGTTTAGCCAGCAGGTTTGCTGGGTTTCTGGTTACCATCCCATCATCTGGCCAGACTGGGGTCCCCTCCCAGCTCATGCCTTGGGCAGGTCGCAGTGCCTGGGGACAGGCCACTTCAGGCAGCAAATCCAGCCATTCTGCCTGCGCATCTCCATAAGAAATGTTCTACAGACGCTTTGCTTTAAGCATTTGTCAACTAGAAAATGAAAATCAATAGATTCTGATATATTCAGTGTTTCAAATCTGATGATTATCTTACTAAAAACCTTCATCCGTCTGCACCTGTTCTTTGAGAAGCTCGTATATACACCAACTTTTACTTTCACAACTTCCATGGATTTGAGTCAAGTTATTTTAGCGAGGAAACCTGTCAATTCTAGCTTCATCCAAGAGGTGATTTTAATATTTTTATGCTGTCACTTTGTCTAAGTTGTGGTCTAAACTATTGGTGTTCCTTGTATTTGCAGTGTTTGCACTTTTATTATTTGGTGACTTTAACAAATGTCAGTTGACAATCCTGGCTGGTAAAGTATAGAAGTGTTCCTTTTGGAACTGGAAAGAGAGGAGGTCCACAGAGTTTGGACCAGAGGTGACACATCAAACAGAGATGCTGTGTCAGAATGGAAGACAGCGAGAAAAGGACAAATGTTACAAATGCAATTGTCACATCAAAGATCATTAATCACAGATGACCACTGTTGCTGTTCGATTGCTAAGTCCTGTCTGACTCTGTGACCCCATGGACTACAGCACACCAGCTTCCCTGTCCGTCACCATCTCCTGGAGTTCGCTGAAGTTCATGTCCATTGAGTCAGTGATGCTCTCCAACCATCTCATCCTCTGCCGCTCCCTTCCCCTTTTGCCTTCAATCTTTCCCAGTTTCAGGGTCTTTTCTACCACAACAAATATAATAATACTGAAAAAGTTTATCATAATGTGAGAATTACTAAAATACGAAGAAGACAAAGTGAGCAAATATTGTTGGAAATAAGGCATTGCTCGTCTTTTCCAATTCGGTGTTGCCACAAACCTTCAGTTTTTAAAAGGAAAAAATGCAGTATCTGTGAATCATAATTAAGTGCAATAAAGTCAGGTATGCCTATACTTAATTAGATAGCTGGGAGTTGCTATGAGAGATCTTAAAAAATCTCATCATAAGGGCAAAACCTAACTGTGCATGATGACAGATGTTAACTAGACTTATTGTGATCACTCTGCAATATGTACAAATATCAAATCATTATGTTGTGCATCTGAAACTAATATAAAGTTATATGTCAATTATAGCTCAATTAAAATAAAGCAAACAAGACAAAAAACCGTTAGGGTTATGTCCAAAGGACTCCAGAACCCCCACAGAGGGGTTCACACTAGTACAAGACAGGATAATTTGAGTACCGATAAAAATAGGAACTGCAATATATTTAAATGCATTGGATATGTTAAAAGTCATGAGTTCTTAAGATTTTTTTTTAAAAACACCTTATTTATCAGTTGTAGAGGATACTAGGAAGACAATTCATTATTCTTACAACTGATAAATAAAAGGTGGGGTATTTGAATCAAGATTTAAATTGCCTTTAACATAAGAATTGCATCTCTAAGTAATCAAATAGTCGATTAAAGAAGATTTCTTTCAATAAAAGCACTCCAGGAATAAATTAATAAGAAATGATAGAATTATCAGAATATATAAAACCAAATGAAATTAAGTAATAATCAACAATGGTTGCTAGGCCCACAAAAGTGGACAAAGGACATTTTGTGCCACGTGGTAGAAATACATAAGGCTGTTTTTGAAGATTCCTGTGAGAAATGAAAGCCTTCATTCAGATCAAACCTTTGGTTAGAAACGCCCATTTAAAGGTGACGCAGCACGCAGAGGATGACTTATACCAGCGGTTCTCAGAGTGAGGTGTCATCATGGACCAGCATCATCATGGTTATCAAGGAACTTGTTAGATACGCAGGTTCTCAGGCCCACCCTGGCCTACTGAATCAGAAACTATGGGATGGGGCTCAGCAACTGCATTTTACTGAGCCCTCTTCAGTGACATGAGTTGCATGCTACATTTGAGAAACACACCTCCGTATACAGCCCTCATAGGAGTGCAGCAAAATTCAAAACGCTCTACAGCAAATGGCCCAACTGCTTCAACAAACACCACAAAGGTCTTACAAGAGAGATGGGGAGACTTAAGAGACAGGAAACATGGTGCCGGATGCACTGTGTAGACTGTTTTTGGTTCCTGGTTTGGAGAAAAAGCTCACTGTAAAAATTTGTTGAGACAATAAGCAAAATGTAAACAATAACTNCAGCCTACTGAATCAGAAACTATGGGATGGGGCTCAGCAATTGCATTTTACTGAGCCCTCTTCAGTGACATGAGTTGCACGCTACATTTGAGAAACACACCTCCGTATACAGCCCTCATAGTGCAGCAAAATTCAAAACGCTCTACAGCAAATGGCCCAACTGCTTCACCAAACACCACAAAGATCTTACAAGAGAGAGACAGGGAGACTTAAGAGACAGGAAACATGGTGCCGGATGCACTGTGTGGACTGTTTTTGGTTCCTGGTTTGGAGAAAAAGCTCACTGTAAAAATTTGTTGAGACAATAAGCAAAATGTAAACAATAACTTGATATCCTTGGTGACGTTAGGGATTATAATCTATACTTTAGATATGATAGAGACAGTGTGGCTACGCTCAGGAAATGTCCTTATCACTTGGTAGCTCTAAATGAGACAATACAACCTCTAGAGTTTGCTTCAAAATAACCCACCAAGTGAAGTCCAATTGAAACAGGACTGTGTACCGAGGCCCTGTACCTAGTCTTTGGTTTCCGTGCTGAGAGCTTCACATCCCTGCAAGCTCTACACTCTCTGTTACTTAGTGGCTCTCCAAGGCCCAGGGGTGAGGGGACAGTTGGGGGTGAGTGATGTGAAGCTTGGGTGAGGGGACACTGGAGCATCACAGGTGGGGCTCAATGGGCTGTCACCTTCTGGGGTCGTGACACTGCCCTGGTGGTCGGGACAAGAGCAGGGGCTTGGAGGGGAAGGTGCTGTGCGCTGAAAAGGCCCAGAGGGAATGCTGTAGGCCTTCCCTGACTCACATCCTCCAGGGGTCCTCCCTGCATCTTATGTGCCCAGGGCTGGGTCAGAGGAGGGCCTGCCGGTCCTCGTTTATCCCTCTGTAGCTGTGAGCATTCACTTGTCCATCCCGCTACAGCTCCATCCTCCTATAGCTCCTGCTCAGAGAGCCGAGGGCACACACAGTCATGAACTCTCCTGCCGCCGCTGCCCTCAGTAGGCTTTGCTCACTCGCATGTCAGTGTATCTTCTTTCTATTTTATACCGTGCACTCCCTCAAAACCAGGGAAGGGGGGTGTGTGTAACCTCCAGACTCCCTGTGCACAGTGCTACTCACTCTCCTGAAAGGGGATTAGCTCACATAGCGTCTTGCCCCTAGTTCAGTCGCTCAGTCCTGTCCGACTCTTTGCCACTCCATGAACTGCAGCATGCAGGCTTCCCTGTCCATCAGCAACTCCCAGAGCTAGGTCAAACTCAAATGTGATGCCATTGAGTCAGAGATGCCATCCAAACATCTCATCCTCTGTTGTCCCCTTCTCCTGCCTTCAGTCTTTCCCAGCATCAGGGTCTTTTCCAAGGAGTCAGTTCTTCGCAGGAAGTGGCCAAAGTTTTGGAGCTTCAGCTTTAGCATTAGTCCTTCCAATGAATATTCAGGACTTATTTCTTTTAGGATGGACTGGTTTGATCTTGCAGTCCAAGGGACTCTCAAGAGTCTTCTCCAACACCACAGTTCAAAAGCATCAGTTCTTTCAGTGCTCAGCTTTCTTTATAGTCCAACTCTCACATCCATACATGACTAAAAAGCATAGCTTTGACTAGATGGACCTTTGTCAGCAAAGTAATGTCTCTGTTTTTTAATATGCTTTCTAGGTTGGTCATAGCTTTTCTTCCAAGGAGCAAACGTCTTTTAATTTCATGGCTGCAGTCACCACCTGCAGTGATTTTGGAGCCCCCCCAAATAAAGTCTGACACTGTTTCCATTGTTTCCCCATTTATTTGCCACGAAGTGATGGGACCAGATCCATGATCTTAGTTTTTTGAATGTTGAGTTTTAAACCAGTTTTTTTTTTTTTCCCCACTCTCCCCTTTCAATAGAGCACAGCCTTGTCTAACTCAATGAAACTATGAGCCATGCCATGTAGGGTTACCCAAGATGGATGGTCATAGTGGAAAGTTCTGACAAAACATGGTCCACTGGAGAAGGGAATGGCAAACCACTTCAGTATTCTTGCCTTGAGAACCCCATGACCAGTATGAAAAGGCAAAAAGATAGGATACTGAAAGAGGAACTCCCCAGGTGGGTAGGTGCCCAATACACTACTGGAGATCAGTGGAGAAATAACTCCAGAAAGAATGAAGGGATGGAGCCAAAGCAAAAACAATACCCAGCTGTGGATGTGACTGGTGATAGAAGCAAAGTCTGATGCTGTAAAGAACAATATTGCATAGCAGCCTGGAATGTCAGGTCCATGAGTCAGGATAAATTGGAAGTGGTCAAACAGGAGATGGCAAGAGTGAACACTGACATTCTAGGAATCAGCGAACTAAGAGAGACTGGAATGGGCAAACTTAATTCAGCTGACCATTATATCTTGCCCCAAATCCACTATTTTTTGCTCAAGTACAAAGTCCTTTTACTAAAAGCACTCTGACTCAGGAAAAATAGTCTTGAAGGAGATATTTTAAAAGGCACATATCTAATAACAACCTAACTCTTTTGGTAATTCATTTTACAATAGCAGAAATATTCCTATAGGAGAAAACCATGTCTTGGATTAAAATCTTTAGATTATTACAGAACAATTTATGATCTCTAAGCTGGAAGCACTCCTTTGAAAAGCTACATATTACAATGTTGGGTAAACCAGACACACTCAAAATTGGGGAAGTCTGCACTAGTATACTATTATTAATCTTACAATAAGGATGTAAGTGTCATGAACACAGAAGGAGAGTTCAGAGCTGCGTCTTATGACTCAGATCCACACTCCCCTGCTGCCCTGGTAGGGGTGAGCCCTTCTCTGTGGAGGTGGCCCCAGCACAGGCCTGGAGCTGGGATAAGACTATGAAACCACTCAGAGGACAGCTATTCAATTCCAACTAACATCTCTGTACTTATATGCCTTACCTCAAAACGCAAAAAGTAATTCTGCAAGATCCATAAAACCTTTAAACCAAAAATAGATTCATGATTTACTGGCGAATTCTGTGATGATTAACTGTAGAGTGTTCCAGAAAACCTGAAGCTTTTCTGTTTGACTCTCAGTTCTCACTTTTTTTTGGTTGTTGTTGATAATGATATCATGCTGAGTGCACAGAACACAGATTATATCTAGTTCCCTGAATATATACAGCACTATTTACTGTCTTAAAATATTTCAGGACAAATAAGAGAGATATTTATACCAATATATGGCTAGACAGCTGTTAGCACACATGATCTGCTATTCTGAAAAGAAGAAGTTTAAGACAAAGCCCATCTTGGGACAAGGAATTAAGAAAATTGGGTTTTCTGATGGCTCAAGGGCTTCTCTTGTAGCTCAGCAGGTAAAAAGTCCACCTGGAATGCAGGAATCTGCCTGCAATGTAGGAGACCTGGGTTTGATTCCTGGGTTCAGAAGATACCCTGGAGAAGGAAATGGTGACCCACTCCAGTATCTTTGCCTGAAAAATCCCATAGACAGAGGAGCCTGACGGGCTCTAGTCCATGGGATCACAAGTCAGACACGACTTAGTGATCAAACCACCACCACGGTGGCTCAGCACTATGGGGGGATACTGCAAAAAGGCACACACGTTTCTCACCTCTTAGGCTTCCCAGGCAGCATNTCAGAAGATACCCTGGAGAAGGAAATGGTGACCCACTCCAGTATCCTTGCCTGAAAAATCCCATAGACAGAGGAGCCTGACAGGCTCCAGTCCATGGGATCACAAGTCAGACACGACTTAGTGATTAAACCACCACCACGGTGGCTCAGCACTATGGGGAGATACTGCAAAAAGGCACACACGTTTCTCACCTCTTAGGCTTCCCAGGCAGCATTAGTGGTAAAGAACCTGCCTGCCAGTGCAGGAGATAATAAAAGACTGGCTCAATCCCTGGGTCAGGAAGATCTCTTGGAGGAGGAAGTCACAACCCACTCCAGTATTCTTGCCTGGAGAATCCCAAGGACAGAGGAGCCTTGCGGACTATACTCCGTAAGGTCACTGAGTCGGACACGACTGAGGCAACCTAGTAGAGACAGATTTTTCATTTCTTATGAGGTTTTTTTTTTCCTTTATCTAGGAGAAGTTAAGGAAACGTTTAATGTCTACAATTCTGTGTTCTCTTAAAAAAAGTTTTCTGAGTTTTTGTCCATGCTCACTGTAAAATATTAAAATCGTAGAGAAAATGAAACCCAGCAATTTCACCACTCAGAGACAGTCACCACTGCTATTTTGGTGAATATTTTTCTAGATAATTCTCTTACTGTACACACACNGACTCAATGGACATGGGTTTGGGTGAACTCTGGGAGTTGGTGATGGACAGGGGGGTCTGGCGTGCTGCGGTTCATGGGGTTGCAAAGAGTCGGACACGACTGAGCGACTGAACTGAACTAAACTATTGCTTGGAAAAACATGGGTCGATTATAATTCTGAGACAAAATTGACCTAGGTTCTGATGTGCTAGAGACATTCTAATTTATCCATGTTGCTTTTAAATTTTTGATACATATACAAGGGGGATCAATAGTGAAAATTCACACAGGTGGCCAATAGGCACTTGAAAAAATAATTAGTAATGTTCATCACTAATTATTAGAGAAATGCAAATCAAAATTACAATGAGGCATCACCTCACACCAGTCAGAATGACCATCATTCAGGTACAGTGAGAATGTCCAGTTTTCTAGAGCAAATTTACTTGATGTGACTAACAGATGAGGTTTAGCTGGCAAAAATCAAATCGCATCTACAGAATTTCAAACAAAATCTTCAATATCACTCTCCCTTTTCCCCACCCTTAATCAGTATCCAAATGTCAAGTGGCCATCAGGGCAGTCAGATAAATTAGGAGGTAGATGATCTTGACCTTATAGTATTTTCTCCTCCTCACTTCCTTGGCAATAACAAGAGTTTCTTATTTCCTTTTGGGGAAGGAAGACAGAGAGAGAGAGAGAAAAGTAACTGCGAGAAACTGTACATTTCTAAAAGAGGCTGAAGTCTGAGTAGGTCCTCAGAAGAATGAAAATGGGAAAATAAACGTTTCNTCACTTCCTTGGCAATAACAAGAGTTTCTTATTTCCTTTTGGGGAAGGAAGACAGAGAGAGAGAGAGAGAAGTAACTGCGAGAAACTGTACATTTCTAAAAGAGGCCAAGGTCTGATTAGGTCCTCAGAAGAATGAAAATGGGAAAATAAATGTTTCTTGTGAATGAGATGGTAAGTGTCTCTATAGAAATGAGTCTTCGACCAATGAGATGCATTTTGTGCTATTTTTTGTCTTCTGTCTGATTACAGGCTGCCTTTCCGTTGTCCTCATGGTGAACCTGCTTTCCTAGACTTTAAAAAAACAACCCCAAAGCCATCATTAAGGACACGTGAGAAACTGGTGGAAATTTGGACAGGCTAAAAATGTTTTTATTGTAGTGAGTTCTAAGTACCTGCTTTGGGGGCTATCCAGGGTTTAGACATGCTAACATATCAATATTATTAATTAACATTATGTTATTATATAATATATACTATATATTGATGTTATGCTTATGTTATATTATGTTATAATTAATGTTAATTATAATACAGATTATGATTAAAAATATATGTATAACATATATATTAATAGCTGATATTTCCCCTGATCTTCTCAGGATGTGAGGAAATCACCCTCTACTGTGAAAGCATCTGGATTTGGGTTTCGTGTTGCTTACAGACCCAAATGGCCCTAGCAGAGGTACGCAGGGTTGTCCAGCATTACCTCTGGCTTGTTTTATTTTCTCCTTCTCTCTGCTCCCATGTTCGGAGTCTATCCCTGGCTTCATGTACTGACTTTGATGCACCGTGGGTCTCTCTCGTGGCTTCTCAACGAGTCTAGACTTCTTTTCCTGCCTTCCTGCCTTCTGCTGCCCCTGCTGACCCCTCGCTCTGTGTGCTTCTTTGACTTGGTGGCCTTTGCAGCTTGGAGCAAAAGGTTCTCTGTGTCGGAGAGCAATGCAACATACCAGGTTTGTTCCAGGCTCTCCCCAGCAGGGGAGGGGAGGGGACTGATCTTATCCCTTTTCAACTTTAGGCTAAAGGTGAACTTGAAGGGAAACTAGTGCACGGCGCAATGTCCCCGGTGGTGTGCACACCTCTTTCTCACGGCGCGCCTTCTGTACTCAAAAGTGCTTTTGGCAGTTCATCAGCAAATCAGGAAGATGCTGATGAGACCAAAATTCACTTGCTTAATTAGCAATCTTTATCTCCTCAAAACTTTAAAAGATGTTCATGAAGATTTTAGAACAAATGATCTTAAAGTCATTTCTGTTTCTGGGGACAGGAATGTGCCTGTTTTGTAGTTAGAGCAGAATCTTCAAAGAGAAATATCATTACAGACTTTAGTAGGGTAACTGAAGGGTATGTGTCTATTTTTTTCTTGTTTCTTTTAGCTATGTTAGCTATGTTTTCATCATAGAAGAGTCTGAACGGATCAGTAGATCATACAATGGTTTTGAGGCATAAACATGTTTTGTGTTTGTTATGACTGAGTTAAGATCCTAGGGAGCCATTGCAAGGACTGCCCACAGAAAGGTACAACTTTCATATTTGCGTCTGATCTGTAGACGCTAGGTTCGCTAGTAGACACTTGGGTTTATTCATAAATGAACTGCAGCAAGGGAAAATACTGTAGGAGGCCGAAATCCTTAGGACTCCCCTAAATCTCCCCAAAATTTGCCCCTGGAGCTGTGGATGGTAAACCGCAGAGGACTTGCCCACATTTCGGCAGGGAATTATATAGAGGCATAAGAGCTAATCTGTATTCATGATAATTTGCTAAATAAATGTTACTTTGGTTTTACTACACTTGTTCCAGCAAATTGCAACATATATTTTTTCCTATTAGTGTATGAAGCATTTTGTGTGGAACACTATTTTATGTCCTGTGCTTGTTAATTCTCTGAGCATGGCTCCCGTTTTTCAGCTGCTGCTTTGAAAAAAGTTATTTGGTTTGAGAATCCTTTTCCTCTCCTGACCTTATTGCCCCCGGATGTGAACAACTTCAAGGAGAAATACACAAGGGAAGTACTCTGTGCTTCACCTGCCAAGTCACAGACATCTTTGAATGTTACTGACCCTCTTTCATGGTAAAAAAGCAAGACCAATTTTTCTGCTTGCCTAAATTTCTTGGCAGCCTTTCCCTTACTTTATCACTTTCCTCTCCTCTCAAAAATCCTAAAAAATTACACTAAAGGCTTATTCTCAACTTTATACCCAAACCTAGCTACAAACTATACCCTAATACCTAACTGACTAATTATGCATAAAATATAAATTCTATTGCACTATTGCATAAAAATGCAGATTCCTTCAGTGGTTGGTGCTGAGCTCAACCCAATAAGGGTTGCCTGTCTCAAGATGGCTTGGCTTGTACAGATGCAATTATCTCTCAAGTACTCCAACTGCTTTCTTTCAACAACATTTCTTTTATTATGCAAATGTACAAATCTAATTTTAATCTGTGAGACCATGTAGCAGATTAAAACTTTGCTCAAGTCTTGCTTTCGCTAAGTGTAATTAAAGATATTAATTTTTTTTTCATTTGAGGACGATTCAGCTGCTATCAAGAGTTCTTCATCCTTATCTGCCTGCAGGTCAGGGAACCACAAAGAGCAGCCATGATGACCCAGATTAATCTTCATTCTAAGTGCTTCTGGTTAAGCAGGAGTGACAGCAACGTGAACCAAAGAGAATGGTGGTTTCAGCAGAAGGCAGCTGAAGTGTTTTTCCCTGGTAGAGAGAAAGTCTCAGTAGATTTCACTAGCATGGGAAATTTTGGCAAGCTTGTAAAGCAAAACTTTAGAGAAGTTTACAAAGTTTACCAAAACTGTCTTCATTAAAAAAAAAAAAAATCTATTCTGAACATCCCTGGTGGCTCAGTGGTAAACAGTCTGCCCGCCAATGCAGGAGACCTGGGTTTGCCCCTGATGGGGAAGATCCCACATGCCTAGGAGCAACTAAGCCCGTGCGCCACAGCTACGGAGTCTGCGCTAGAGCCCGGGAGCCGCAAGCACTGAAGCCCTCAGCCCCTGAAGCCCACCTTCCGCAACGAGAGAGGGCACCGCAATCAGAAGCCCTCCCAGCACAGCTAGAGAGCAGCCCTGCCCCCAAAGCCAGACAAAGCCAGAGCAGCAACGAAGACCCAGCAGAGCCAAAAGAAAGAATCAATAAAAATTAAGAGAATTACCAACTTCTCAGTACCTTAGGAGTGTAAAAGACTCACGGTGTTTTGAAGACTTAAGTGTGTAAAACAGAATGGAAAATACCTCAACAACTTTTTATTGATTACATGTTGACATTATAATCTTTTGGATATACTGGGCTGCATAAAATATATTAAAATTAATTTCACTTGAATGTGAATAATAGAAGGTTAAAATTATGTAACTGCCTCAAACTATATTTCTACCCATCCCATAGGTTTTAGACCCTTAACTCTCACACTGGCTGCCCACCACCCTCGGATAGCTCTTTTATCACCATTCTCAGGGAAGCGAATGAATATATGAATCTCTGAAAATTGCTCTTGATGAACTTTGGTAGTTTCTCTCTCGAATTGAATTGCGTCAGTTGCGGTGTGGGGGTGGGGTCACGTGGAATGTAAGAGGAGCAGAATTCATGGAAAATCAGAGACCACCGCTACCACTGCTCGCTCTGCAGATGGCGCATCAGGAGACGCTGAATGTCCGCTGAGCACTGGCATTTCCAGGACAGGGTTGCTTCCCAACTCTATGGCTGCAATTTCAAACTTCCATACCTTATTTTCCCGAATAGTAACTAACAGATCCAATGCATGGACACCTGAAGAACTAAATGGAACAAGAATTTTTTTTTGTTACAATTCATCTGTGTCAACAGATTAAAAAATAAAAGTAGATTATTTTTATTAAAACACAGTCAGCATTCCTTGCTGTTGTTCAGTTGCTCAGTCATGTCCGACTCTCTGCGACCCCATGGACTGCAGCACACCAGGTAGCCCTGTCCTTCACCATCTCCTACAGTTTGCTTGGATTCACGCCCACTGAGTTGACGGTGCCATCCAACCATCTCATCTGCTGGACCTGAGATCCATCTTCTCTCCCCTCCTTTCCCAGATGGCAGCTGGGGGTGTCTGGGTGTGCCCGCGGGATGAGGTGGGGGCACGGGGTAGGAGGGGGCTGCTCCCCGGGCCTGCGTTGGTTCTGCAGTCCTGGCCTCCCTTGCCTCCTGCGGTCACGGACGTCTGTGCTGGTCACCGCCCCTGTATCACGGGACCCCTGAACGGTGATTTTGCGCAGTGCTCTGCGGTCCTCTCATATCTGGCGGCAGTTCCCATGTGGTTCCTGGACTTGCTGGTTGACCTGCAGCCTTTGGCTGTGGACCCCGTCTGCTCTGTAGCCAGCAGTACGGGGCTCCCCAGAGCATCTGAGGATGTCTGGACAAGCATTTCACCGCCCGTGGGTCCCCTGGGTGGCTCCGGGAGCTAAACTCAGGCTCCCTCCACCCGACCCATGGTGCCCCTGACCTCACTCTGATTCAGGTGTTCACAGTGAGTGGAGCGAGAAGCTCTCTCTGCACCGCTTCCTTGCTTCCAACACACCTCCCGCGCCACGGACCCGGGCGAGTGACGGGAAATCAGGAGATACCCATCCCACAGTCCACTTGGGGCCCGAAGAGATGCTACCTTCCTTTTCTGCGTTTTTTTTTCTGGCAAGAACCTCCTCTATATTACATCCTCCTCTGGGTTTATATGAGCATTATGTCTTCGGGAAAGTTGATTTATGAGGAAGAGAAATTAAAACGAAGAGTAAAAAAGAGCTAGATAAACAAGAAACCTGGCCGACTAGCTTTCCTGTTTGTTCCAGAATGAATTCTCCACGTGCCTGACTGTTTTGTGTAAGCACGGCATTCTCAGATGCTATGGATGACTCTGCGGTGGCAAAGTGAAAAAAAGAGAAGAACGAGAGCCGAAAGGAAGCCTAAGCAGTTTCGACATCACCTGCCCTTGTGACTCATCTGCACTCCGCACCTCCTTTGGCAAGCGCATCAGAGAGTGTCTCTGGTTGTTTACGCTTTATATTTCTTTAGGTGTTTATTCCATCTGCTGCAGCTATTTGCATCGATACCATGAGTCCCGCTCTGTCTCTAAAAAGCACAATATAAAAATGTATGTATATATATATATATATAAAATGCAATAAATACAAGGCCCAAGGTGACACTCAAGAGCCTGTGGGGAAGCCCGAGGGGGGAATGTGCATGGCATCTGTGTGGATGTCCCAGGCACCCCCCAGAGAGCAGGATCCCCTTCCTTCCCTGTTTAGCTCCTGGGTTTGCTTCATATTGTGACATCACAGTTTTCCTGCATCAGTTCAAACACACCTCCCCATAAGAGATGTACACATGTAGACATAAGTATTTCAAATGAATGTATGGATAATGGGTCTATTACTCCCAGCTCGAAGCAAATATACAACAGGAAGGGAGTGACAAATAGCTTCTTAAAAGCTGTGCTTTGGGGAAAACTGTCAGCTAAGAATGCTGCCTGCCATATCAGTAAACAAAGGGTGTTGCAGCCATCAAGCCATCACATAACAGCCACCCTGATGATGGTGAGCCCCAGGGGCCTGATGCCCCCTCCCGTCAAGCAGTCAGCATCTGCAGTCACCCCCTACCCTTGATGGTGCACCTGGAGGAGACTCAGAAGGAGAAGGCACAGGATACTGGCCCTAGATAGCTGAGGTGCATATGACTTCAATGAACCTAGACTTTGCATCTTCCCATACATAGAAACCTGCTAATTTCATTAACTCGAGATATCTGCTTTTCTTTATGTAACTGTAATCACTTGATGGTCTAACTACCGGGTCTTTGTTGCAAAAATTCCTATATATCCTGGCTACTCCCTCCTTGGCCCCCTCGCCTCTTTGGAACAGTCCGTCAGAGCTATCCGAGAGTCCTGTCTTCTGGACTTGAAGTCCGCAGAATAAAACGTAACTCTTAACTTTTAGGCGGTGATTCTTTTTTGTTTAGTCAACGAAACAGATCTAAATAAAATACTTGTTATTTTTCTACCATTGCAACAAAATGGTTGTGAACAATATTACATTATTCCACTGCATTTAGTCTGAAAGTCATATTCTTCCATTATCAATTACTTTAATGCATTTTGTATTTTCTTAAGTTTGGGCAAAAGCTGCCCACTATTTCCTCAGTGACTTGATGAAACTGTAGTGTCTGCAGATCAGCCAAAACTGGGTAAAAAAGAAAAGAATAGTGGTAGGAGAAAGCCAGAAGATCTGTCTTTGGTTAAGAATTCGATCTTTCCTTACACATGTATTTAAATATCCAGTACACATATGCTTATGAATAAAAGAAGTAAGACATCTGTATGTTTGTGGTGAGCTGGCTAATTTGATGGTTGTTTGGATTGCCCACCCAAAGGGTCATCTAATATTTGATAATAAACACAGTCCTTGAAAGTTTCAGTTTTCCTTGAATTACAGAAAGAAAGGCCTACTACGAAGAACACTTTCAAAGGCCTCATTATGGTTTTGAATCCTGTGGAAATTATACTCTCTCCTTTTGACATCTTGTAATAAATAAAACTGTTAATATTTTGACTTTCAACAAATTGCTCTGCTGCTCTCAGCGGCTGACGGTTATGAAAAGAGACAGTGCTCCATGAGTTACAGCGATTTAGTCTGGGGACACTAGCAGAAACACATAAAATCCATTAGCGGAGCCAACAGCTATATCCAATTCTAACAAAAAGGGCTACGTACAGTTTCTAAGATGAGTCTCGAAACTTCTTTGAAAACAGAAAAGAGTTGAGATGATCACTTGGGTAACTAAAGCAATAGCCCTGGTTGGATTCAAGCCAAGAGATTTGTTTTCAAAATACTGTAACTGATGTGTTGGTGCGAAAATCCTCTCTCTGTTGCCAGATGCATATGAGCTGGGAAGAGGGGTTCCCAGTTAACACCTGGGCTTGGTAAATCTGGGGTCCCGCCCCTGGTGCTGCGGTGTGCTCCAGAAGACGGCAATAACAATTATAAGAAAGATGATCATACATCTATGGTTCTTAGGAGCAGTCATACAAGGTCACTATTGGGAGAAACACATCCATTTCTGCTTCCCACAGGGATTGCAAGACTTTGACTTTTGATCAATACATGTAATGTGTTGGCCAAAAAGCGCATGGACAAACTCAAATGAACTTTTTGGCCAATGCAATACTTTCATTCCCCTGGGGAAACCTACAGAGCAACCTAATTTGGTTGCTAGTAAGACACGTGGTCTGATGATTTATTCAACAGCATTTCCTAAAAGAATGACACTATTCCTAAAAGCCTTTTGGGGGAACTCCTTTTCATCCGAAAAGTATGTGAAAAAGAAGCTGTGAAGCTATGGTGAGATAGACTTGTGCTGAGGAATTAGCCTTTACAAACAATGAGCAACAGATACTTGGAAAATAGAAGATGAAATAAATCCAAAGTGAGTGTAAACACACAGGTTGTCCTGCACGTGCATTACTTAGAATGTGTTATCTCCCTCTGCATTTCTTATTGGAAGTCTTGCCTAGGGCAGAGCCCTTTATCACGAGATGGTTGTTCATCTATTTATTCCCAATATAACACATCCCTGAGGGGTCAGCTCAGAGAGGTAAAGTGCCAGCCATGTAGAACCTCTTGGTAACAGTGAGAAGTGAATTCCCTGTGCTAGGATTTCAGCGGGGCAATGCACATAAAGTGCCTGATTGGGTTCAGCTCAGAGGTGTATTGAAAAATGCCAGAACATTCTGCGGAGCCCTGTACCAAGGTCACAGGTGTGGCGCCCTGTACCAGGGACACAGGATAAAAATCTCTGGAACTGACCAAGCCTCATAGCAACTGCTGCCATGAGCCTCCAGATCTAAACCAGCCAGTTCCCTGACCCCATATTATGTAAAATACACACCCTACAATCTACCCTAAAGCATCTGAACCAGTCACCTAATGCCACCATTCCTGTAGGAATTTTCTGTCTTGAGGCTATAAAATCCTGCGAAAGCATTCAGCTCTGCCTTGAGCCAGCCCGCTGTTCTGCCAGCATCTCCCACTCTGATAAACTTTATTCTTCTGCCTCATGTCTGGAAATTCTTTTCCAATCTGCGCACGGTCCAGGACACATTCCTGCATAGACCAGGCCTCTTGGGATTATTAATCCTCTTGACTTTTCCCACAAATTTCCCTTATAAAGGGACTATGGAATAGCAGTGGGAGGCCAAATGTCTGGCCCCCACCATACCAGATCCTGCCCAACATCCAATATGAAGAATTGGTTTGGCTATAATTCTAAGTGAAATGAAAAGCAGATAAATTGTAGAAATGGACTTCCCTGATGGCTCAGCAGTAAAGAATACTCCTACTAATGCAGGAGATGTGGGTTTGATCCCTGGGTCGGGAAGATCCCCTGGAGGAGGAAATAGCAACCCACTGCAGTGTTCTTGCCTGGGAAATCGCTTGGACAGAGGGAAGTGGGAGGCTACAGCCCAAGGGGTAGCAAAAGAGTCATAAATGCAAGAGTTCAACTTAGTCAGACAAACAGCAGACTGTAGAGATCTACATCCGGACTGTGTCTAATCTGATGCCCTCGTTTTGGCAAGGAGACGAGGACTGGGGGTCCCCTTTGTATCTGCAGGGCCAAGCCAGGACAGGGTCTAACCACTCACTGTCTGTTGGCTGAATGGAATGAGATAACTGGCCAGTGCGGTATACACAGGTGATACTTACATCACCAAAGTATGTAAGTCTGACCTCTTGTGGTCTTGCCTCGGGTCTAGGCTTATCAGAGAAAGTATGGTTCTAGGGATTCTCACAAGGTGGGCAGATGGAGGTACCACTCATGTGAATTTATACAAGCCTCTGGCTTGAAGTTCCTTTCTGGGGCACACAGCCTTCATCCAACAAAGGGAACGTACTGATACACTTTGATTTAACTGGGTCCTTGTTTACTTGACCCAGTAAACAAGGGTCAAGCCTCTGGTGACTCAGAGGTTAAAGCATCTGCCTGCAATGTGGGAGACCTGGGTTCGATCCCTGGATTGGGAAGATTCCCTGGAGAAGGAAATGGCAACCCACTCCAGTACTCTTGCCTAGAGAATCCCATGGATGGAGAAGCCTGGTGGGCTACAGTCCATGGGGTCACAAAGAGTCAGACACGACAGAGCGACTTCACTTTCATTCTTACTTGGGAGTCCTCGGGTCCCTGTGGTTGCCCACTAGCAGGTGGCTTCCACATCACTTGGATGAAAGGCCAGACCTATGCTCTGGCTGTATTTGCTGTGTCTCACTTTGCCAGCCAGGCCTGGCACCACCCCAATTTGCCTTCTCTCAGCAGGTTCCACTGGTGGCAGAGCCTCAGATCAAAGTGCAGGAAATGAAGGACTCCCGTGGTCTCATCACAAGTGCTGAGAGGATCTTACAAATCAAAGAAGTAAGGTTTAGCTATTACGTGGTCTATTAAAGATTACAGTTCTTTGAGAAAAGTTTCAGCAAAGCTCTATTTTTCTGAATCGAATGGCCACTAAAATATGTCTTATTTTCTGAAATAACTTTATCCAGTTGAACCACATGGAGAAAGTGAACCACATGGAGAATGGTACCCAAGTCACTGAGTCAGGTGACATATGCCTGAGATTTAACTTGCTACGTTTCTCCTCCTCCTCCAAGGACAAGATGTGTGTAGCTAGCATCTGCAAATACACCCAGAAAACTGATCACCAGGCAATCAGTTAAGAACACCCAAGACGGCCTGAAGACCTTTCTTTCAATGAGAGTTCTAGAAAGACTGGGAGAACTCAGAGCACAGGATGCGCGGTCTCTGCAAGAAATAAGAAGCTGCTTCCCTGCATTTGCTGCTGGTGCCTGTGGATTCCAGCTTCGGGCACAAATGCTCGTAGCTCTGGTGCAGACTTCCATGGGCTTCCCCAGTGGCTCAGAGGTTAAAGCGTCTGCCTGGAATGTGAGAGACCAGGGTTTGATTCCTGGGTTGGGAAGATTCCCTGGAAAAGGCAATGGCAACCCACTCCAGTACTCTTGCCTGGAGAATCCCATGGAGGGAGGAGCCTGGTGGGCTACTAACCCATGGGGTCGCAAAGAGTTGGACACGACTGGGCAACTTCACTCCATGGGCTGGCTTTACTGCTGCTTTTGTGAAGCAGGGTGAGTGAAACTCCCAACACATTTGTGCTGTGCTAACTTGTGCTACTTCCAGAAATGACACAAAGCAGTTAGTTTTCAATTAAAATCTTCCTTTAAAAATACATTTGGTTTCACAGATTTATAAAGTTCTAGAATGCCTCTGGGAACTTACCCTTCCTATGTGTTTTGTGGCAGTTACATGATCTGTGACAAACCTAGACAGCATATGAAGAAACAGAGACATCACTTTGCCGTAACAGTCAAAGCTTTTGGTTTTCCAGTGGTCAAGAACAGATGTGAGAGTTGGATCATGAAGAAAGCTGAGCAGTGAAGAATTGATGCTTTTGAACTGTGGTGTTGGAGAAGACTCTTGAGAGACCCCTGGACTGCAAGGAGATCCAACCAGTCAATCCTAAAAAAAATCAACCTTGAATATTCATTGGAAGGACTGATGCTGAAGCTGACGCTCCAATCCTTTGGCCACCTGATTCAAAGAGCTGACTCATTGGGAAAGACTCTGATTCTGGGAAAGATTGAAAGCAAAAGGGGAAGGGAACAGCAGAGGATGAGATGGTTGGATGGCATCACCGAATCAATGGACGTGAGCAAACTCCAGGAGATAATGAAAGACAGAGGAGCCTGGTGTGTTACAGTCCAAGGGGTCACATGACCAAAAACCTGAAGCGTAAGACAGAAGCAGTATTGTGACAAATTCAATAAAGACTTTTAAATAGTTCAGAAATTTGAAAATTCTTTTTTAAAAAAAAAGATCAACCAAAAGGATGGTGCTACATACTGGGTCAATTAGAACAACGATGGACAAAGGAAGTATATGATGTCTCTCAGATGGATTTACTGCTTTCCTTTCTTACTCTCTAGAAAAACTAGACTAAGAACCAATGGCATTTGTATGACACCAGTCTAGTGAAGAGCTGCAGTGGTTTGGCTGTTCACCTCATTTTGTTCAGGAAGGTGTGTGTAAACATTTAGTGCTTGCATGCTTGCTAGTCCATGGATGAAATCCCAACTAGGTGAGAGCTGTGAGCCCAGCTTTTCAGAGAATCAGAGAAATGGTACCTCACAGAGGGGATGTGGCATCTCTAGGCTTGGTGGTGCTGACTGTCCAGTTCTTACTGTGGGATCGTTTACCAAATATTTAATGTATCCACTCACTCAGGGGGCAGACATCAACCTACAAGGACTACGTGAGGCCCTGCGGGCATGCAGATGGGTGATGCACGTGTCCTGGATGTGGGGAAGCCAGCAGAGAGTGTGAAATGACACAGACAACTGGAATGCTGGAAGGGATGCAGTGGTCATTTGCAGCACATATAGTTTTGTAAGGATTTAAAGGATGGATAATTTATCATTGAGAAAAATTTTCAAGAAGTGGTGTCGTATAAACTTAAGAGGCTTAGATGTGGTGGACAGGCAGAGAAGTGAAGGAGAGGGAGAGAGAGCTGGGCACATGAGGAAAGCACATGTCAGTTACTGGTGTTGCCCCTGGACTCCGCTGGAATGGGGGTGTTAGGTATAGGAAGGGGCGGGTGCAAAGAAGGTTCTGGAAGCTCATGGAGTTTGGGGTTTCGTCAGGAAGCCAGCACGAGCCTCCAGAGATATTTGACTGCATACATGGTCTATTCAGAGAAGGGTTTTAGGACACTGATTTCAAGAGATGAGAACAGGACTATTTGGGTGCAGGAGACAAGTGGGGAAAAGCTCCCAGTCAGCAAAATCCATCTGAAAACCAGGGACGAGGTATAGAAACCCGAAGTGCAGGCAGCAGCAACTTCAGAGGGCCTCCCAGACCCCGCTGTGGCTGTTCAGGTCATCTTTTGCCTCTTGTCTGCCTCTCCTAACTCTTACTCCACATTTCCAACAGTCATCTTTTCAAGCAGACCAGCATTTAATATCTCTGCTTAAAAGCTCTGTTATCTGACCCACAAAGGTGAAAGTGCCCAGCTGGCCACTCAGAGCCCACTACCAGCTACCCTGCCAACCTCCCCGTCCTCCCATGCGGCCCCCCCGCCTGGTCCTGAGCTGCACTGGCTTCCATTTAATGCCCCTGTCCTGAGTCTGGGTCTAAGGAGTCCACTCAAGGCTAGCCTCACCTCCCTCTCCACCCAGCTGGCAGTGCCTGTTTGATCTTCAGGAAGATGCTTCAAATCAGCTCTGTGTGCTCAAGAGTCGGTTAATTCAGGAGCTGAGCCTTCATAAAGCCTTGGGGCCAGAGTGGTTACCTAGTGACTCACATTCCTGTGCTTGGCTAACAAAAGCTTGGTTGACAAACCCTTTTGCTGGCTCTGGCTTCACTTCCATCTCCCAGTTAAGGGTTTGTGAAAAGCTTTCGGGCTTGTAGCTGAAGAAGTTCGTGGAGCTCTGGTACACTCAGAGTAGGACTGTGTCAATGAGCCTACAGAACCTTCGTTTTGTTTAGTCCTCCAAGTTATCACAGTAACAAAAGCCTCTTTGATTTCCAATCTGATTGAGTGTTTATCCTGAAAAGGCTTTTTTTTTTTTTTTTTTNACCTCCCCATAAGAGATGTACACATGTAGACATAAGTATTTCAAATGAATGTATGGATAATGGGTCTATTACTCCCAGCTCGAAGCAAATATACAACAGGAAGGGAGTGACAAATAGCTTCTTAAAAGCTGTGCTTTGGGGAAAACTGTCAGCTAAGAATGCTGCCTGCCATATCAGTAAACAAAGGGTGTTGCAGCCATCAAGCCATCACATAACAGCCACCCTGATGATGGTGAGCCCCAGGGGCCTGATGCCCCCTCCCGTCAAGCAGTCAGCATCTGCAGTCACCCCCTACCCTTGATGGTGCACCTGGAGGAGACTCAGAAGGAGAAGGCACAGGATACTGGCCCTAGATAGCTGAGGTGCATATGACTTCAATGAACCTAGACTTTGCATCTTACCATACATAGAAACCTGCTAATTTCATTAACTCGAGATATCTGCTTTTCTTTATGTAACTGTAATCACTTGATGGTCTAACTACCGGGTCTTTGTTGCAAAAATTCCTATATATCCTGGCTACTCCCTCCTTGGCCCCCTCGCCTCTTTGGAACAGTCCGTCAGAGCTATCCGAGAGTCCTGTCTTCTGGACTTGAAGTCCGCAGAATAAAACGTAACTCTTAACTTTTAGGCGGTGATTCTTTTTTGTTTAGTCAACGAAACAGATCTAAATAAAATACTTGTTATTTTTCTACCATTGCAACAAAATGGTTGTGAACAATATTACATTATTCCACTGCATTTAGTCTGAAAGTCATATTCTTCCATTATCAATTACTTTAATGCATTTTGTATTTTCTTAAGTTTGGGCAAAAGCTGCCCACTATTTCCTCAGTGACTTGATGAAACTGTAGTGTCTGCAGATCAGCCAAAACTGGGTAAAAAAGAAAAGAATAGTGGTAGGAGAAAGCCAGAAGATCTGTCTTTGGTTAAGAATTCGATCTTTCCTTACACATGTATTTAAATATCCAGTACACATATGCTTATGAATAAAAGAAGTAAGACATCTGTATGTTTGTGGTGAGCTGGCTAATTTGATGGTTGTTTGGATTGCCCACCCAAAGGGTCATCTGATATTTGATAATAAACACAGTCCTTGAAAGTTTCAGTTTTCCTTGAATTACAGAAAGAAAGGCCTACTACGAAGAACACTTTCAAAGGCCTCATTATGGTTTTGAATCCTGTGGAAATTATACTCTCTCCTTTTGACATCTTGTAATAAATAAAACTGTTAATATTTTGACTTTCAACAAATTGCTCTTCTGCTCTCAGCGGCTGACGGTTATGAAAAGAGACAGTGCTCCATGAGTTACAGCGATTTAGTCTGGGGACACTAGCAGAAACACATAAAATCCATTAGCGGAGCCAACAGCTATATCCAATTCTAACAAAAAGGGCTACGTACAGTTTCTAAGATGAGTCTCGAAACTTCTTTGAAAACAGAAAAGAGTTGAGATGATCACTTGGGTAACTAAAGCAATAGCCCTGGTTGGATTCAAGCCAAGAGATTTGTTTTCAAAATACTGTAACTGATGTGTTGGTGCGAAAATCCTCTCTCTGTTGCCAGATGCATATGAGCTGGGAAGAGGGGTTCCCAGTTAACACCTGGGCTTGGTAAATCTGGGGTCCCGCCCCTGGTGCTGCGGTGTGCTCCAGAAGACGGCAATAACAATTATAAGAAAGATGATCATACATCTATGGTTCTTAGGAGCAGTCATACAAGGTCACTATTGGGAGAAACACATCCATTTCTGCTTCCCACAGGGATTGCAAGACTTTGACTTTTGATCAATACATGTAATGTGTTGGCCAAAAAGCGCATGGACAAACTCAAATGAACTTTTTGGCCAATGCAATACTTTCATTCCCCTGGGGAAACCTACAGAGCAACCTAATTTGGTTGCTAGTAAGACACGTGGTCTGATGATTTATTCAACAGCATTTCCTAAAAGAATGACACTATTCCTAAAAGCCTTTTGGGGGAACTCCTTTTCATCCGAAAAGTATGTGAAAAAGAAGCTGTGAAGCTATGGTGAGATAGACTTGTGCTGAGGAATTAGCCTTTACAAACAATGAGCAACAGATACTTGGAAAATAGAAGATGAAATAAATCCAAAGTGAGTGTAAACACACAGGTTGTCCTGCACGTGCATTACTTAGAATGTGTTATCTCCCTCTGCATTTCTTATTGGAAGTCTTGCCTAGGGCAGAGCCCTTTATCAAGAGATGGTTGTTCATCTATTTATTCCCAATATAACACATCCCTGAGGGGTCAGCTCAGAGAGGTAAAGTGCCAGCCATGTAGAACCTCTTGGTAACAGTGAGAAGTGAATTCCCTGTGCTAGGATTTCAGCGGGGCAATGCACATAAAGTGCCTGATTGGGTTCAGCTCAGAGGTGTATTGAAAAATGCCAGAACATTCTGCGGAGCCCTGTACCAAGGTCACAGGTGTGGCGCCCTGTACCAGGGACACAGGATAAAAATCTCTGGAACTGACCAAGCCTCATAGCAACTGCTGCCATGAGCCTCCAGATCTAAACCAGCCAGTTCCCTGACCCCATATTATGTAAAATACACACCCTACAATCTACCCTAAAGCATCTGAACCAGTCACCTAATGCCACCATTCCTGTAGGAATTTTCTGTCTTGAGGCTATAAAAATTGGCTGCAATCCTGCGAAAGCATTCAGCTCTGCCTTGAGCCAGCCCGCTGTTCTGCCAGCATCTCCCACTCTGATAAACTTTATTCTTCTGCCTCATGTCTGGAAATTCTTTTCCAATCTGCGCACGGTCCAGGACACATTCCTGCATAGACCAGGCCTCTTGGGATTATTAATCCTCTTGACTTTTCCCACAAATTTCCCTTATAAAGGGACTACGGAATAGCAGTGGGAGGCCAAATGTCTGGCCCCCACCGTACCAGATCCTGCCCAACATCCAATATGAAGAATTGGTTTGGCTATAATTCTAAGTGAAATGAAAAGCAGATAAATTGTAGAAATGGACTTCCCTGATGGCTCAGCAGTAAAGAATACTCCTACTAATGCAGGAGATGTGGGTTTGATCCCTGGGTCGGGAAGATCCCCTGGAGGAGGAAATAGCAACCCACTGCAGTGTTCTTGCCTGGGAAATCGCTTGGACAGAGGGAAGTGGGAGGCTACAGCCCAAGGGGTAGCAAAAGAGTCATAAATGCAAGAGTTCAACTTAGTCAGACAAACAGCAGACTGTAGAGATCTACATCCGGACTGTGTCTAATCTGATGCCCTCATTTTGGCAAGGAGACAACGAGGATTGGGGGTCCCCTTTGTATCTGCAGGGCCAAGCCAGGACAGGGTCTAACCACTCACTGACTGTTGGCTGAATGGAATGAGATAACTGGCCAGTGTGGTATACACAGGTGATACTTACATCACCAAAGTATGTAAGTCTGACCTCTTGTGGCCTTGCCTCTGGTCTAGGCTTATCAGAGAAAGTATGGTTCTAGGGATTCTCACAAGGTGGGCAGATGGAGGTACCACTCATGTGAATTTATACAAGCCTCTGGCTTGAAGTTCCTTTCTGGGGCACACAGCCTTCATCCAACAAAGGGAACGTACTGATACACTTTGATTTAACTGGGTCCTTGTTTACTTGACCCAGTAAACAAGGGTCAAGCCTCTGGTGACTCAGAGGTTAAAGCATCTGCCTGCAATGTGGGAGACCTGGGTTCGATCCCTGGATTGGGAAGATTCCCTGGAGAAGGAAATGGCAACCCACTCCAGTACTCTTGCCTAGAGAATCCCATGGATGGAGAAGCCTGGTGGGCTACAGTCACAAAGAGTCAGACACGACAGAGCGACTTCACTTTCATTTTTACTTGGGAGTCCTCGGGTCCCTGTGGTTGCCCACTAGCAGGTGGCTTCCACATCACTTGGACGAAAGGCCAGACCTATGCTCTGGCTGTATTTGCTGTGTCTCACTTTGCCAGCCAGGCCTGGCACCACCCCAATTTGCCTTCTCTCAGCAGGTTCCACTGGTGGCAGAGCCTCAGATCAAAGTGCAGGAAATGAAGGACTCCCGTGGTCTCATCACAAGTGCTGAGAGGATCTTACAAATCAAAGAAGTAAGGTTTAGCTATTACGTGGTCTATTAAAGATTACAGTTCTTTGAGAAAAGTTTCAGCAAAGCTCTATTTTTCTGAATCGAATGGCCACTAAAACATGTCTTATTTTCTGAAATAACTTTATCCAGTTGAACCACATGGAGAAAGTGAACCACATGGAGAATGGTACCCAAGTCACTGAGTCAGGTGACATATGCCTGAGATTTAACTTGCTACGTTTCTCCTCCTCCTCCAAGGACAAGATGTGTGTAGCTAGCATCTGCAAATACACCCAGAAAACTGATCACCAGGCAGTCAGTTAAGAACACCCAAGACGGCCTGAAGACCTTTCTTTCAATGAGAGTTCTAGAAAGACTGGGAGAACTCAGAGCACAGGATGCGCGGTCTCTGCAAGAAATAAGAAGCTGCTTCCCTGCACTTGCTGCTGGTGCCTGTGGATTCCAGCTTCGGGCACAAACGCTCGTAGCTCTGGTGCAGACTTGACTAGCACTTCCATGGGCTTCCCCAGTGGCTCAGAGGTTAAAGCGTCTGCCTGGAATGTGAGAGATCAGGGTTTGATTCCTGGGTCGGGAAGATTCCCTGGAAAAGGCAATGGCAACCCACTCCAGTACTCTTGCCTGGAGAATCCCATGGAGGGAGGAGCCTGGTGGGCTACTAACCCATGGGGTCGCAAAGAGTTGGACACGACTGGGCAACTTCACTCCATGGGCTGGCTTTACTGCTGCTTTTGTGAAGCAGGGTGAGTGAAACTCCCAACACATTTGTGCTGNTTTTTTTTTTTTTTTAAACTGCGCTCCTATTTCTGGGGAGGTTGGTCACATCTCAAGGAAAGAGAAGCCCTCGGGGTCTGGATGCCTGGTAGCACCCTACTCCACCCCTGGCCGGCCCACCACCCACCAACAACTTCCTCTTTTGAAAACTGGACTAATGGCCTCTTTGTAGAGTTGAAGTGAGAACTGAGCGAGACGCTTAAAAGTAACTGGCATTATGTGATATGCATAGTATGTTCCTGATAAACACAAAGAACTGTCGGCATTATTATTCATACCACCGATCATCATCATCAATTTCAGAAAAAAATTAATGAAATAAACCCCATTTACTTAAGTCTATCAGGGTCCCCAAAGCAGAGAGTGTCTGAAAAACCTTCCCGTGCTTCCAAGAAGTTCACAGTCCTGGTATCTTTCAGGTTCAGAAGTATTCATACCTGAAAGTTGCCATTTCACGAGAATGAAACACAAATGCACAGAGCTTGGTTCTACCCGATCTGTCATTTATAATCCATGGAACTCATCGGGCACTCTCAGCAGGCATCCAGAGCATCTCATGAACCTCATTAATAAAGGTGTTCGCTGCCCACTGTGCCCACGGCCCCGCCTCAGGCTCTTGAAGTGATGGATCACAAACCACACCTTGCTCCCTGCTAGCAAAGGGTTTCCCTTCCAAACCGGACACCTGGCTGGAGGCAATCCCCCATTTGGAAGAGAACGGAGAGACGCAGCAAGTATAAACATCTAAGCACAAAAAACGTTTTCCTCCCAAATGTCTGTCACAGATGACAGCGAGAATCCTGTGGGGAGCATTCTGCACCCCAAGGGCACCATGAGGCCACGCTGCCTGGAGGACTGGGGCCCTGCTTGCTGGGCACATGGCTTTGTGACTGCCGGTCCCCCAGGACTGGGCTGCCAGCCTCAGCCACCGCCGGGAGAGGGAGGGGAAAAGCCAAGCAACTGTACTCCCCTGGGCGAGTGAGGGTGGGGAGTTTGCCAAAGGGAGCAGGAGTCAGCGTGGAGAACACTGGAAATGCCCCCTGAGGACTAAGCCCCAGCTAGGGCTCCAAGCCTTCAAAATGCTGAGCTTCCACGAGTGGAATGTCCTCTAAACAACAGGTGTTGCTCTTATAAGAAGGAAGTCAGAAAGAGAAAGACATACACCGTTTGTTAATGCATATATATGGATTCTAGAAAGATGGTACCGAAGATCCTACGTGCAGGGCAGCAAAGGAGACCCAGACCTAAGGAACAGGCTTTGGGCCTTAGCAGGAGAAGGAGAGGGTGGGACGAGTTGAGAGAACAGCACTAGAACGTGGACATTACTGTACGTGCAACAGATGACCGGCGCAAGTTCCATGCACGACGCGGGGCACGGCGCGGCTGATGCTCTGGGACAATCTGAAGGGAGGGGCGGGGAGGCAGGTGGCAGGCGGGCTGAGGATGGGGGTCACGTGCACATCTATGGCGGACTCACACCGATGTATGGCAAAAACCATCACAGCACTGTAAAGCAATTTTCCTCCAGTTAAATAAATTGAAAAGTCAGTTTGTGGTTTTAAATGGAACCACGTGGCACGTAACATCTGCAAATCTCTGGCTGGTAAGTCCTACCAGACCCCCCTAACAGCTCACAGCCAGATTGGTAAGGTAAGACAAGATGCGAAAAGCTTTACCCTGTGCTTCCTGAACCTCGCCAAGTGCGGCACATCCGAGACACGAGTGGCTACCGGCATTCCGAAAGAACCAAATGCAAGTGGAACATAAAATAATCTAGGAAAGGAACTTTTCACGGCATGAGAATACTGGAATTAAAAAAAAAAATGTGTCCATGTTAACATGAGGGGGGAGTCTTGGTTACCAGGAATTCACTGAACAGTTTATATTCAATGGGGGCAGGAAAATGCTTTTTGAAATGTTTTGCTCTGATTGGTCAGAGGCATACTCCTGTCTCTTATACACATCTTGGCCTCTTTGTAGAGTTGAAGTGAGAACTGAGCGAGACGCTTANTATTCAATGGGGGCAGGAAAATGCTTTTTGAAATGTTTTGCTCTGATTGGTCAGAGGCATACTCTTCTTTTTCTGTATTTCTATTCTGTCTCTCTCTGCCGGTTGCTAGATGTGCACAGTTGAGGATGTGTATGCAGCTGTGCGTGCACACACACAGACACAGAGAACAATTCCTCAGGGCTTTTCATCCATTGGAAATTTGCAAGAGCTAAAAAGGGGAACAAAGTCCAGTGTCTATGAAAAGCTGCTGAAATCAAAACATATCCTGAAACATGTTTTTACCCAATTTATCCTGTTTAGGACTGCAGAAAGTATTTGAGAAGAAAAACTAATAAAAAACACACAAGGAGTTAACTATCTCTTGTTAGAATTCTAATTTCCCCAGCAGCGCATTAAAATGTGCTGTTCAAATTAATAGTGTCTACGTTCAAAGAGCATGAAAATAAACCTAACCACGTCTGCATGCCCATGTCAGGGAGCTGCTCCTGCCCCCAATTAGAAGCGAAACTCCAGTGAGGCCGGCGGCTCCTGAGACGGCAGTGGCAGAGAGGGCTTCTCTAGGTATTTCCATTTGCGCTTCAGTTTTAACAACAGTTGGAGCATCGCGCATTTTGTTCATTAGCAGAGATGAGGCCTAAGGTTACAAAAGCTGTAGAAAGCACCCTCCTTAATTGTGTGGGCAGTGCTTCTAGGATTTGAGAAGAGACAAGTAAGCGGCACTCGGGCCAGACATGGGCATCTGTTGCTCTGGGCAACCAAAACTCTCACATTCAATGGACTTTAAAATAAAGTCCACGTGTTAGTCTACCCTTGTGACCCTGTGGACTGTAGCCCGCCAGGCTCCTCTGTCCACAGGATTCTCCAGGCAAGAATACTGGAGTGGGTTGCCATTTCCTTCTCCAGGGGATCTTCCCAACCCAGGCATCAAACCTAGGTCTCCTGTGTTGCAGGCGGATTCTTTACCATCGGAGCCACCAGGGAAGCCCCTTGCCCTCCTCATATACCCAGCATGGCTCTGCTTTAAAATGCCAGCTACTTTTGCTGGCCTGTAAATTCTATGACCTTTGGTTTTATTTCTTCTGGAAAAAACAAAATACGCTACTTCGTTCTGAAGTCCAGGATCTTTTGCCCCTGGATTCACTCTTTTGCATGGACCAAGCCACAACAGAAGTCATTTCACTTTCCCAGAGGTCCCCGAGTCCTTCCCACAGCCGAGGGATCTCAGGAGGAAGCTGGCCAATTCCTAGGCCTGGAGGGCCCAGCTACTGGCTTGTTACTGGCCGATGTTGGGTGTGGGAGGTGCCCATCCGTGCCCAGACTGCCTCGTGCTGTGCTGATGGAGAAGGAAGCCGGGAGGCAGGGCCTCCCCCCATACTTCTCTCCTGGGCATGGGTGGGGGGCAGTCCTGTCAAGGAACCCTTAGCAGGGGACATCAGAGGTCATGGTAGGAGGAGTACACACTTGAAGAATCTATGAAACGGAGTATTCCCTGGCACATCTATAAACAAGGATGTCACAGCCGTCTGCATGATTTTAGCTCTCCAAATGTGAATTTCTGAGCCTGGAGGGTGTCCAGGAATAACAAGGCCAGCTTATCCGGCAGCCATCAGTCACAGCCCCATGGTGAGTACTGGACACAGAGAGCCGAGACGAACATGAAAGGAGCGATTTCAGTAACTCTGACTCTTGCATCTTCCCATACATCAGTTCAGTCAGTTCAGTTGCTCAGTCATGTCTGACTCTTTGCCACTCCATGGACTGCAGCATGCCAGGCCTCCCTGTCCATCACCAACTCCTCAAACTCATGTCCATTGAGTCGGTGATGCCAGCCAACCATCTCATCCTCTGTCGTCCCCTTCTCCTCCTGCCTTCAACCCCTCCCATCGTTAGGGTCTTTTCCAATGAGTCAGTTCTTCGCATCAGGTGGCCAAAGTACTGGAGTTTCAGCTTCAACATCAGTCCTTCCAATGAACACTCAGGACTGATCTCCTTTAGGATGGACTGGTTGGATCTCCTTGTAGTCCAAGGGACTCTCAAAAGTCTTCTCCAACACCACAGTTCAAAAGCATCAATTCTTTGGTGCTCAGCTTTCTTTATGGTCCAACTCTCACATCCATACATGACTACCAGAAAAACCATAGCTTTGACTAGATGGACTTTTGTTGGCAAAGTAATGTCTCTGCTTTTTAATATGCTGTCTAGGTTGGTCATACTTTTCTTCCAAGGAGTAAGAGTCTTTTAATTTCATGGCATGTCATGTAATTTCCCATACATAGAAAAGTGCTAAATTTCTTGAGGTTTCTGGTTTTCCTTCATTAACAATAATCTTTTGATGTTCAGACTACCTGCCCCTCGTGGCAAGCTTCTGTCTAAACTAACTCCTCCCCCCGAGCCCCACCTCCTCCCAATCCTCGGAACAGTTTTCTCAGGGTTACTTGAGATGCTATCTCCTGGGCATGAAGTCCTAAATATTCCCACCAATAAAATATAATTCTCAACTTCTAGGTTGCGACTACTTTCTTAAGTTGACAGATTTAACTGTTGGGACAATAGTAGGAGTCATCTTTGGTTCCACAAATTGCCTGTCTCTCTCCCCAAGGCCTAGTTGCTCCAACTGGGAAAAAGGTGGATTTTGGACACACGTGGACCTGGATTTGAATGCCGGCTCTGTTCTGTTGCTGGCTGTGTGTCCTCTGATGATCTAACTTTCCCAAGTCTCAGTTTCTCCATCTACAGAGTGGGACAGAGAGCACACCACGGTCAGGGTCCAGGTGGAGGTGCTTTGAAAGTCCCAGTGGAGAACCCCGAGTGATGAGTGGTCCATGACCTGTCAATATCCAGGAACATGGCCCCAGCCCTGGCCCTGCTCCCCTTCCTGCATTTTAGGGGGGGCTCCTGAGCCTTGACCTCCAGTCCCCTGCAGTTCAGATAGCAGGGGTGATTCTGCTGGGAGAATGATGAAGTGGAAGAGGATCTTATAAGGATAAAGGGTGGAATACAGACAGCGTACGCCTCTGTGTTTTGCTTGTTTATTCACGTTTTTTGGTTCTTGCCTGCACGCTGTGAATTGTCTGCTTGCCTCTACTTTATACACGGAGCTGACAGGAGTGACTGGGGTCAAACTACAAAGTGAAGTCGCAGCAGGGCGGCCACCTTCCCACACCAGTTTGGTTCATGACGACCACTGTGTGTGGCGCGTACTCGGTAATCTGATCCCCCAGGCAGTGGAGGCACAGAGGTGAAGCCTCTCGCCCAGGCTGCACAGCAAGAAAGGAGCAGAGACAGAACTTGGACCTAGTCAGCTAGGCTCCCAGCAGGGCTGTGTCGTTACCCACCAGGCAACACTGCCTCTGGGGACGGCTATGTGCGTGCTAGGGTTCTCAGCACTGGCTGCACTTTGAAGACACATGGGGAACTTTTAACAAACATGGATGCTGTTAAGAGTTGGATTGCAATCCTGCAAATTCAGATGTTGAAGTCCTAACACCCAAGACCTCAGGGATGCTTAAGGTAAGATGAGGTCATTAGAGTGGTCCCTAATCCAGTGTGACTGGTGTCTTTGTGAGAAAAGATTAGGACGCAGGTACACACAGAGGGAAGACAAGGTGAGATAAAGAAAGAAAACTGTCATCTCTAAGCCCAGGAGAGAGGCCTCAGAAAGGACGCCCCTGCCAACACCTCGGTCCTAGAGGTCCAGCCTCCAGAACTGTGAGAAAAGACCTGCCTACTGTTTGTTTAAGCCCCTAGTTGCTAAGTGGCTCACTGGTAGAAATCTGCTTGCCAATGAAGGAGATATAAGAGATATGGGTTCGATCCCTAGGTCAGGAAGATCCCTTGGAGAAGGAAATGGCAACCCACTCCAGTATTCTTGCCTGGAAAATCTCATGGACAGAGGAGCCTGGAGTGCTATGGGGCACGGGGTCACACAGGGCCGGGCACGACTGAGCCCAGCACAGAGCGCAGCAGCTGTGGCACTTGGTGTGGCAGCTTTAGCAAACAAGACAGATGCCAAGGCCTTTGCAACAACTAGCTTAGAACCTCTGGGTGGGGCCAGGGCAACCTTGCTTCTTTAAAGCTCCCCAGTGGGTTCTAACACGTGGGAAAGCTGCCGATGCCATGTATCACCTGCAAGGCACGGTCCGTGCCAAGCTCCCTGTGTGCCTCAGTCAGATCCTCCGAGGGCTGAGTGCATTCCTGCGTCTCAGACCCCACCCAGGAGCAGGCCTCCTGCAGGGCACGCCAGGCTTTCCCTTCTGACGTCTCCCTGGGAGGACCAAGTTTTCTTTGAGGATGTTGCCAGACTCCTTTCTTTTCTTATCAATAAGACCAGTGACGATTTCCATTATGAAAATAAGTGACCATAAGAGAAATAAGAGAATAAAGATACAGGATCCATGAATTTTTCTGGCAATGGAACTCTGCCTTTGCTTAGTAATAATGGTACAAATAATTAGTAATTGCCAAAACTTCATCCATTAATCCTCACACTTAACATTATAGCATTTGGGTGAAAATGCATCTTGATTCACTAGACCTCACTTAATATAAAAAAAAAAGTTTTACTTTTCTGTTTTCAGTCACCTTGAAATAATGAAAGTCAAAATAAATCCAACTGTCTCTGGAAAATGTGTCTGTTTTTAAATATTCAATAAGCCATTTAAAGCTTTGCAGATCATTAAGTATCTCCCTTTATAAAATCTATGGTTCTTCAATTAAAATTCTATCCCAGGCTTGGCTGTCCAAACAATAATGCATTTATCTGGTATAATAAAAATTAAAACTGGAATATTTTAGTCCAGGTCTGAGAAGCATTTTGGAACAAAATCTCTCTCTCTCTCATGCATGTGCGTGCGTGCGCACGCATACACACACACACCCCCACACACCCAGAGGAGTTAATTTAGTTGGTTCTCTTTGTTTTCTGATTTTGCCAAACAGGTTTCTCTGTTGAAACCTGCAAATCTATCCTTGCAATTCTAGTTTATCATAGTGTATTTTTATCTTCCTTCTGAGGATGCTGTACCTAAAACTACAGTGTTCCAGGGGCCCACTTCGATTCATGCCATTCCCATTANAGTGCTATGGGGCACGGGGTCACACAGGGCCGGGCACGACTGAGCCCAGCACAGAGCGCAGCAGCTGTGGCACTTGGTGTGGCAGCTTTAGCAAACAAGACAGATGCCAAGGCCTTTGCAACAACTAGCTTAGAACCTCTGGGTGGGGCCAGGGCAACCTTGCTTCTTTAAAGCTCCCCAGTGGGTTCTAACACGTGGGAAAGCTGCCGATGCCATGTATCACCTGCAAGGCACGGTCCATGCCAAGCTCCCTGTGTGCCTCAGTCAGATCCTCCGAGGGCTGAGTGCATTCCTGCGTCTCAGACCCCACCCAGGAGCAGGCCTCCTGCAGGGCACGCCAGGCTTTCCCTTCTGACGTCTCCCTGGGAGGACCAAGTTTTCTTTGAGGATGTTGCCAGACTCCTTTCTTTTCTTATCAATAAGACCAGTGACGATTTCCATTATGAAAATAAGTGACCATAAGAGAAATAAGAGAATAAAGATACAGGATCCATGAATTTTTCTGGCAATGGAACTCTGCCTTTGCTTAGTAATAATGGTACAAATAATTAGTAATTGCCAAAACTTCATCCATTAATCCTCACACTTAACATTATAGCATTTGGGTGAAAATGCATCTTGATTCACTAGACCTCACTTAATATAAAAAAAAAAGTTTTACTTTTCTGTTTTCAGTCACCTTGAAATAATGAAAGTCAAAATAAATCCAACTGTCTCTGGAAAATGTGTCTGTTTTTAAATATTCAATAAGCCATTTAAAGCTTTGCAGATCATTAAGTATCTCCCTTTATAAAATCTATGGTTCTTCAATTAAAATTCTATCCCAGGCTTGGCTGTCCAAACAATAATGCATTTATCTGGTATAATAAAAATTAAAACTGGAATATTTTAGTCCAGGTCTGAGAAGCATTTTGGAACAAAATCTCTCTCTCTCTCATGCATGTGCGTGCGTGCGCACGCATACACACACACACCCCCACACACCCAGAGGAGTTAATTTAGTTGGTTCTCTTTGTTTTCTGATTTTGCCAAACAGGTTTCTCTGTTGAAACCTGCAAATCTATCCTTGCAATTCTAGTTTATCATAGTGTATTTTTATCTTCCTTCTGAGGATGTTGTACCTAAAACTACAGTGTTCCAGGGGCCCACTTCGATTCATGCCATTCCCATTAGTGGCGCTGAATCCTTAAGATATCTATTTAAAGTCAGATAGATTGTACATGTTTGCAGCATAATAGAGTTGGGGTCCGTGGAAGTTCACCAGACAAATTAACAGTGTCGCCACCTACACACACATTGGAGAGAGTTGAAAACGATATCGCAGAGATTGTGTGAAAGCCACGTCCCACTGCGGAGCTGAGGACACTGCAGAGAGTGAGTGTGCTGGGTGGAATAAGTGATCTGAGACATTGCAAAGCCAGGAACATCCTTCTCTTCGCTTCCAAATGAATCTTCTGCACAAAGAAGAGTGCGTTTCCACCACTTCGGAGGCTAATCGGTTCCGGAACTGTCATAATTCAGCCACAGTGCTCAGTGTCTCATCTCTGTCTGCCAGTCCCGCCGACAGAACTCATTTCAGTTGGTTTTTCCAACGGGGGACAAAGATGCAGCCAGAGGGCAGCTGCTCACGCCACCAGGGGACGGGAGGTCCCTCTGTCCAAAATCTCTCTTGTCAGACAATGGGAACAAGCTGGGGGCTAAACATGGTGTGTGTGCTGGGGGAGAGGCTGAGCCACCTGGAGAAGGTCAGCAAAGTACAGAGGTGGCCCCACCCAAACTGGGTCCCCGGGTAGCTGTTGCGATGCGCACAGGTACTGCCTCTCCGGGGAAGCAGGAACAGCAACGCGGTGGGGGGGCGGGGGGCAGGCTGCCAGCCTCGGGTTTGGACCGACTGGACAAAGAGGGACGCCAGCAAGCTTCCAAGGAGTGGGAAGCCTGGCTCTTCAGACACAGGAGGAGCAATACAGCATGACGTCCCTTCCATGTGACTCTAAAAAGACATGACACGGATGGACTGACTTACAAAACAGAAGGAGACTCACAGGCTTAGAGAACGAGCTTATGGCTGCTGGCAGGAAGGGGCAGTTAGGGAGTCCGGAACGGACATGCACTGCGCTGCTGTATTTAAAATCGGTAACCAACAGGACCTACTGTGCAGCGTGGGGAACTCTGCTCAATGTTACGTGGCAGCCTGGAGGGGCGGGAAGCTTGAGGGAGAGTAGACACATGTATATGTATGGCTGAGTCCCTTTTCTGTTCACCTGAAACTGTACCAACACTGTCCATTGGGTATACCCCAATACAAAATGAAAAGTTTAAAAAAATGCAAAAATATACATATAAATACAGCTATCTCTTTGGAGACCTGGAGCATGGCAATGGAGGGGCTCCTCAGGCTAGGTGACTCTCTCAACAGGGGGATACGATATTATGCTCACTTCTCATTGGTGTGCTGGACCCAGAAGAGCTCATTTAATCCTTCCAATGATCCACAAGAGGGACACAAATATGCACCACCCCTCCCCCACTGCCTGGTCTCACAGAGGCAGAGGGAAGTGCCTTCCAACAAAGGCAAGCAGGTCACCCAGCTAGTGAGCCTGGGCAGGAGGCTGGAAATTGGGGGTCTGTGCCCACGGCCTCACCAGTGAAACACACTCCTGACCTTGGGTCTATTCAACTCATCTCAAGAGTGACAGAGGATTCAAGCAGACCTGGGAGCCATTTGAAATGAAGACGGGGGGAGTCTGAGGTTCACTCCCTGCCTTTAGGGTCTGAGAAGAGGTCTGTGATTTATCTGAAGGATATCCATTTTGGGTCTAATAAATTTAGACTTTTTTCATCATAGGTTATCCTGCATATTTCTAGGCCTTGGCCAGGGAATGAGAACTCAGAAATGGGAAACTGATAAACCAGTGCAAGTACTTGCCCCTTTATAATACTTTCTCATGACGAAGAGAATGGAAGAGTTAAGGATCCGCTAAGGGGCTGCACTGTCCTGAGAGCTACGCTGCGGTGTCTGGGATCATCCCTAAGGCAGCAGAGATGAAGCTGAGGCCAGGAACAGCTACGGAATGACACAGATGGGCTGGCCAGTGCGCCCTCCCCAAAGCCATGCCCGAGAAGGAAGAATCACACAGCAGCTGCAGGAGACCTGGAAAATCAGCCCATTTTCAGTAGGGGACACTGAAGCTGATGGTAGGTGACAGCTTACAAAGTCTAAATTCCTAATGGCGGGACAGAAACAAGGAAGCAGGTTTCTGATCCCTGATGTGGAGATTTCCCCCCTCACGCTGGGGTAAATGAGATGCCCACAGACCCATCAACCAGGAAACGTAAAAGCTACAGAGAAATCATTTTGGAATAGAGTAAAATCACATCTTTCCATAACTGACAGTAATCAAAGAACAGGTAGACTCTTGTTTAAATGAATACTGTTAGAACA
Source organism: Raphicerus campestris (assembly GCA_006410735.1). NCBI lineage: Eukaryota > Metazoa > Chordata > Mammalia > Artiodactyla > Bovidae > Raphicerus > Raphicerus campestris. The sequence goes on from SJYW01014034.1 coordinate 89,221, forward strand.
TCTGGTCTTACCAAATGAGGCGATTTACATGTGCTGACAGATGGCCTGCAGTGAAAATGCTTTGCTAGTCTGATTACAACAAATTCTAATAAACCCAAATCCTCTCTGTTGTCAGGTGTCTTCCCGGGCCCCAGCTCACTCGGGAGGCAATCTCTATTATGAAGACAGGGGTGTGGAGGCATTTGTCAATAATTTGCCATATAAAGTCTTTTGAGTGTAAAGGAATGCTTTTGATTTTAAAGAATGACAGGCTTTATGCAAAGCTGTTTGCTTTGTTTCCTTGCTTTTCTTCTTCGTGGAGGACGGCCCAATGGAAGGAAGGTTGGTAGCTGCATAGGTGGAACAATGGCGGAAACGGGTTAGCGAAAAGTGAAGTCAAAGTGTTAGTTGCTGACTCTTTGTGACCCCATGGACTGTAGCCCGCCAGGCTCCGCTGTCCATGGGATTCTCTAGGCAAGAATACTGGAGTGGGTTGCCATTTCCTCCTCCAGGGGATCTTGCCAACCCAGAGATTGAATCCGGGTCTCCTGCATTGCAGGCAGATTCTTTACTGTCTCAGCCACCAGGGAAGTACCCAAGTGTCAAACAGAGGAAGGGGAAGGTAAGTGGAGCCTGAAATGATGGATGATTAATGATAAAGATTACTCAAACTAAGTAACAGATTGCCCTGGACAGTCCAGAAAGAACTCTATTTAAAAATAAAGTGAATGTGTTGATGCCTTTTTTTGAGAACTTCGTCAGATGTACACAGGAGAAAATCTCTGGGACGAATGTGCTGTCGACACTCACAAAGGCCTAAGTGTGAATGGAGATGCCTCTTCATCTTCAGATGCCCCTTAAGGCTTGGTCCTTGGGGCTGGCACCTCCCTTCCCACACCATCCATCACCTGGTAGTTCTCCTCCTCCCTGAGCTCTCTCAGAAGCGTGTGTGTCCATCTCTAACCCACCGAGAGCCCTGGGCAGGTGCTGTGCCCGGACTGCAGGGCACAGGGCCTGGTAGAAGACCAGAGCGTGCAGAGTGCTGGCCAGCGCAGAGCCCAGGCCCGGTGGACAGACAGCCCCAGCATATTGCTGTAACCCAGCTGTGATGACACACGACAGCCCCATGCAGGCCTCCCCCACCCCCTTTGTCCAGGTGAACCACAGCGTTTATGCACTGAGGGCACCTATGCCACCCAACCTGGATCTGTAGGCCAGGAAGCTGGGGAACAGGAGCTGGAGGTGGAGAGTGGGGCTGGGGGGGATTGCCCTTTACCACCTCTGGCCAGGTGGCCATTTCTCCGGAGATGGACTGGGCCAGATCTCTTTGAACAGAACGGCCTTGGTGTTCTGGCTGCTGCTATTGGCAAATGCTATTTCTGCAGAGAACAGACAGGGCTGAAAAGAGTGGAGCGTGTCCCTCATGGGCAGGCAGAAATATCCCTTCGATACAAGGTTCTTCCTAACTTAAAAGTCTGCCTTGGAGAAGCCGCTTTCCTCAACCTGGAGTGCCCCGTGAACAACAGCATCACTAAAGGGCAGAAGAGCCAAGTCTAAACTAAGAAGGAAGCGTATTAGAACACGGTAGGAAAGCTCTGAGTCCACGTGAGGTGTTTCAGAGCCCCACTCGACCTGCAGAAGGGCGCAGTGACAGCGGCAATGGGGCCAACGTTAAGAACAAGGTGGGTGCTTGAGACTAGCTGCCTGAGCGCTTTACCTGGAGACGCTGATTTTATGTGAAGATGTGCAGGAAAATAATACAAGCTGTTGAAGGGGCCATGCCGTCACATAAAACGCCTCCTCTAAATTTATTCACCATGGCCCCAGCCCAAAGCATCTCTGAAAGCTGATGGAGCACGGCCTCAAAAATGGCTTGCAGTGAAGCTTTACGTAAACCGCTGCTGCTGGAAGAGGTGAGATGCTTTTATAAACCACTGAATCAGGCTGAAGTTGGAAGCTGGTAATTTTCAGTATTTTAGAGTTACTCATTCGTGTATGAGATGCTTCTGGGGTTCCCTTTACTGTGCTGAGCCCAAGCCCTTGTGCTTCCATCTAAATGCACCAGGTGATACAGTCCCCACTGAGGCCTAGCGACAGAGGAGGTGACGTCATCTGGGTCGATTCATTACCATAAATAATGTCAAATGGCTGCAATACATTTTCTCTGATTAAACTGACAAGGACAAAATCATGCAAGAACACTGATTTTATATATATATATATTCATGGTAAAAAAGGAAGTGAAGAAAAAGTAATGAAAATATCTACATACGCTCATGCTGGGAGGGACTGAGGGCAGGAAGAGAAGGGGACGACAGAGGATGAGACGGCTGGATGGCATCACGGACTCGATGGATGTGAGTTTGAGTGAACTTTGGGAGTTGGTGATGGACAGGGAGGCCTGGCGTGCTGCGATTCATGGGGTCACAAAGAGTCGAACACGACTGCGTGACTGAACTGAACTGATTATGTCTACAGGTCCCCAACTTTTAACTCAGAAAAAATACAAAGTCTAGTCATGTATAAGCAGATACGTGCCTCATTCCCAGCTGCGTCCCAAGCTGTCTTTTGTGTGCTGTTAGTGGACAACACTGCACTGTCCCCTCTCCATGCCAGGCACTGGCATCAGTACTAAAGAAAATGCTTAAAGGTATTAGAACTTATTGTTGCTGTTTAGTCACTAAGCTGTGTCTGACTCTTTCATGACACCATGGACTACAGCCCACCAGCCTCCTCTCTCCATGGGATCTCCAGGGCGAGATTACTAGGGTGGGTCGTCATTCCCTTCTCCAGGGGATCTTCCTGACCCAAGGACTGAACCTGCATCTCCTGCATGGCAGGGGAGCTCTACACCATTGAGCCACTGGGGGAGCCATAGCTTATCTGGAGATGAAAACTCAAATAGATCTCCTTTCTCTTTCTCCAAATTAAGAAAAGAAACGTCAAACAAATTGCAAGGGTGTGTGAAGCCTCAAGTTCTGAGAATCAGCCCCAAATCTGAGTAGCATACTGTTTTCCAAAGCACCTTATTCTCCAGGAGATCTCTGCAGATGGAGGGGAGGCCAGCCATTCCGTGATGAGTGGCATCGGGTGTGGCCAGGGCAGCTTCTAGCTCACCAGCGGAAGCAGGAGACTTGGTTTTCTCTACACTCTTCAGCCTTTTCCTTTCATGTCTGCTCATGTTTCGCCATCCCCCTACAGGGCAATGTATTTTCTGCCAGTCAGAAGGCAGGCAGTGCCCATTACAGCTGGGACTTTCTGTTGTGTAAGAGCTGTGGACTTCATGTTTACTTCTGATTTTCTTTAAACAACCATATCCTTTTAGACAGGCTCTATTTATCACCATTTTACAAATGAGACAGAAGCTCAGAGAGTGACTTGTCAAAAACCTATTCCTGGAAGGTCTAGGATTGGGCCGTGAAGTCCACAGTCTCTGAATTTAGAGCTCCTTCACGTCTGTTCTTCCAGCAAATGACCTTGGGAAGCAACAGAGGATCAAGTACTGACATCTGGAAAAGTAATTCTCGACGATGAAAAACCCACCTAGTTTCCTAAATGAGATGACAATGAGGCGTGTGTCTCTGTGTGTTTTGTGTGTGTTTGAGGCATGTGCCTGTGAGTTGTGTGTGTGTTTGGGGTGTGCATGTGTTTCTGTGTCTCTGTGCATGTGTGTGCATTGTTGTGTGTGTGCCTGGGGCATGTATGTTTCTCTGTGTGTGTGTGTGTGTGTGTGTTGTGTGTCTAGGGTGTGTGTGTGTTTTTGTGTGTGTCTGGGGTGTGTATATTGTGTGTCTGTGTCTGTGTTGTGTGGTACGTGTGTTGTGTGCGTCTGGGCTGTGTATGTATGTGTGTGGTGTTGTGTGTGTGTTGTGTGCATCTGGTGTGTGTGTGTGTGTTCTGTATCTGGGGTGTGTGCGTGTTGTGTGTCTGGGGTGTGCATGTGTTTCTGTGTTTGTGTGTGTCTGGGGTGTGTGTTTCTGTCTGTGTGTGTGTTGTGTATATCTGTGTGTATTGTGTCTGTGTGTGTGTTGTGTGCATCTGGGCTGTGTATGTATGTGTGTGGTGTTGTGTGTGTGTTGTGTGCATCTGAGGTGTGTGTGTGTGTTGCGTGTCTGGGCTGTATATGTGTGTGTTGCGTGTCTGGGGTGTGTGTTGTGTATCTGGGGTGTGCATGTGTTTCTGTGTGTCTGGGGTGTGTGTGCTTCTATCTGTGTGTGTGTTGTGTGTATCTGTGTGTGCTGTGTGAGTCTGGGCTGTGTATGTGTGGTGTGTGTGTGTGTTGTGTGTATCTGGGGTGTGTGTGTGTGTGTGTTCTGTGTCTGGGGTGTGTGTGTGTTCTGTGTCTGGGGTGTGCATGTGTTCCTGTGTTTGTGTGTGTGTTTCTGTCTGTGTGTGTTGTGTGCGTCTGTGTGTGTGTTGTGTGCGTCTGGGCTGTGTATGTGTGTGTGTGGTGTTGTGTGTGTGTGTGTTGTGTGCATCTAGGGTGTGTGTGTGTTCTGTGTGTCTGGGGTTTGCATGTGTTTCTGTGTTTGTGTGTGTCTGGGGTGTGTGTTTCTGTCTGTGTGTTGTGTCTGTGTGTGTGTTGTGTGTGTCTGGGCTGTGTATGTGTGTGTGTGGTATTGTGTGTGTGTGTGTTGTGTGCATCTGGGGTGTGCGTGTGTGTTGTGTGTCTGGGGTGTGTATGTGTGTTGTGTGTCTGGGGTGTGTGTGTGTTGTGTGTCTGGGGTGTGCATGTGTTTCTGTGTTTGTGTGTGTCTGGGGTGTGTGTGTTTCTGTCTGTGTGTGTGTTGTGTGTATCTGTGTGTCTGTGTGTGTGTTGTGTGCGTCTGAGCTGTGTATGTGTGTGTGTGGTGTTGTGT